>JAVLUX010000020.1:16160000-16730000 GCA_032164185.1 Moxostoma hubbsi | reverse complement strand
CTTGGGGGCGTAGCTCGCGCCCATAGTGTTGGCTGATCAGGACCGTCCGACTCGGCTATTCGCCAGGCGCCTGCCCAGGTTTAAAAACCAGAATGAAACAGTAACAGTTAAAAGGCTAAATAAATACAATTTTTAAACTAAAAATTAGCATTGAGCAAATGTTATTTTCTAATAACCTAAGTTAAACAGTCCTAAAATGACATTGGAAAAAAGTCCACTAGTGTCAATTCCTTCATTAAAAAGTAAAAGAACAAATAATAAAAAAAAAAACATATCCATGTCTTGAGTAAGAAAACAATCAGGTAAGTACAATCTGATACAGACATAAGCAAAGGAAAGTTTAGGATTCAGGTATCTTTCAAGATGGTCTCAAACAGATACAATTCTAACTCAAAGGTCTGTGTATTTACGTCATAAAACTGAAAAAGAAAATTAAAATGAAGAAGCTCACCAATATTGGGAGGAGAAATATGAGTAGAGACTATTCTCTTTCTCCTCTCTGAGCATGGATTTGTTCATGCTGGTGTTTTTGACACTTGGCAGCAATATTTTGTTGACTTCATTTGTTTTCTTTTACACGCTGCTGAATAGCCAATATCTTGTTTCATCTTCTTCTCACCAGAGAAGAACTATTTATTAAAGATGTTAGTAGCTGCCTCTTTATATAGCTTATAGAACATAGAAAACAAAGAAGTCCAATATTTCAGTGTGAAGAACTAGGAATCCATAACTGTACAAGACAAAGTAGTATTTGTTCCATGGGAATGTTAATTCCCAGACACACACACACACACAAACAAACATGCAATGCTGACATTATGGCAAATAACATGCTTTAATATAGCTACATAATTATTATTTTTTTAAATATACACCATCTGGTTGATCAGAAACATTAACCAGGACTGGCACAAAACACTATGATCAAGTGTTTTGTTGTCAAAGTTAAAAATGGAGTAAAAAATAGAGTTTAACTCTGTTTCTCAGCTGTAGTACAGCAGCAATCCGATGGATCACGAAGTGAGAGAAAAGCCAATGATGTCAATGAAACTATCACTGAATGACAAGTCAGACTCTCAATGTAAACTGAACTCACTTATAACATATTAAAGACAGGCTTTAGACGTCTAGGTTACGGATGTAACCTCCTTTCCCTGATAGAGGGAACGAGACGTTGTGTAGAAGAAGCGACACTAGGGGTCTCTCTTGAGAGCCTTTTGCATCTCTGATCTATGAGAAAAGGCCAATGAGAAATTGGGAGACAGAATTTGCATGTCCTGCCCCCGGATATATGGGTATAAAGGGAGGAACATGCATCTGTTTCATTCAGGATTTTTCTGAGGAGCCAACAATGGTTCGGCCGCAACAGTGGCTCAGTTCAGCAACGTGCCCGGGAGGACACAACGTCTCGTTCCCTCCATCAGGGAACGGAGGTTGCATCCTCGCAAGGGGACCGTACAGCGGAAAATACATACGGGGGAAGTCCATGTAGGAGCCCGACCTGTGGAACACCTATTCCAGTACAGGGTAGATAGAGTACCCGCATTGGATTTGGTCGGCGAATTCCTCCGCTCAATTCGCGGACCGGAGGAGTCATCCAGGGAGCCGAGTTAGTTGGATCTCCTGGGATAAGAGCGCACGATTTTAGAGGAGGGGGTCAGGGCCTGGGTGTGATAGGCAAATGTAATGGCGTCCACTAGCCAGTGGAAAAACCTCTGTTTGGAGACAGCGTTCCCTTTCCGCTGTCCGCCAAAGCAGACAAAGAGCTGCTCAGAACGTCTAGAGCTCTGCGTGTGGTCCAAGTAGATACGCAAAGCACATACCGGACACAGCAACGAAGGGGCTGGGCCTGCCTCCTCCCGGGGCAGCACTTGCAGTTTCACTACCTGGTCCCTGAAGGGAGTGGTAGGAACCTTGGGCACGTAGCCCGGTCGTGGTCTGAGGATCACATGAGTGTCTGCCGGACCGAAATCCAGGCAAGTGTTGCTGACAGAGAACGCTTGCATGTCCCCGACCCTCTTGATGGAGACAAGCGCGATCAGCAGGGCAGTCTTTAGGGAGAGGGCCCTGAGTCTGACTGATTCCAGCGGCTCGAAGGGGGCTCTCTGAATGCCCGAGAGGACCACTGCGAGATCCCAGGAGGGGAACAGGTTTGGCCGGGAGGGATTTAACCTCCGGGCGCCTCTTAGGAACCTGACAATTAAGTCGTGCTTACCCAAAGGCTTGCCGTCTACTGTGTCGTGGTGGGCCACGATAGCGGCTACATACACCTTCAAGGTGGAGGGGGACAGCCTCCCCTTTAACCTCTCCTGCAGGAATGAGAGCACTGCGCACCTCTGTGAGTCTTCAGCCCGGGAAGAACACCAATTTGCGAACAAGCGCCACTTCAGGGTGTAAAGTTGCCTGGTAGTGGGGGCTCTGGTTTTGTCGTGTCTACGACGGCACGTGGTAGATCAGCTAGATCTTCTGCAGCCCGTCCAGGGGCCAGACGTGGAGGTTCCACAGGTCTGGGTGTGGATGCCAGAGCATGCCCTGTCCATGAGAAAGAAGGTCCTTCCTCAGGGGAATTCGCCAGGAGTTTTGCAAGGAGTACGAGATCCTTGAACAAAGTCCGAATGGGCCAATAGGGGGCCACTAGAGTGACGTGTTCCTCGTCCTCCCAGACCTTGCACAGCACCTGTGCAAGAAGGTTCACTGGGGGAAATGCGTACTTGCGCAGCCCCGTGAGCCAGCTGTGTGCCAGTGTGTCTGCCCCGACGAGAGCCTCTGTTCGGGTGTACCAGTGCGGGCAGTGGGAGGTCTCTCGGGAGGTGAACCGGTCTACCTGAGCCTTGCCAAACCATTCCCAAATCAGATGGATCGATTGGGGGTGAAGCCTCCACTCTCCGCTGGGCAAGCGTTGTTGTGATAGCACATCTGCCACCACATTGAGGTTGCCCAGGATGTGAGTGGCACGCAGCGACTTTAGGGAGGAGATGACGGGCGAGTTCTGACATATTGCGGGAGCGTACAGCGCCTTGGCGATATATGTACGCTACCGTGGTGGTGCTGTCTGATCTAATCAAGTAGTGTTTGCCTTGAACTTGTTTGGCGGCAGGCGGGGGTGATGATCACATGGTGCGTGCCGTGGCGCCATGCTCGTCTTGGGGCTCGAGTCTGGAGCCAGTGGTGTCGAGTCTCAAATGTATCAACACCAGTGGTGCGACTGCCGCGGAGGACGCCATATGCTCCAGGAGCCTTTGGAACAGTTTTCAAGGGACCGCTGTGCCCGGACTGAAGGCGGCGAGGCATTCCAGCACCGACAGCGCGCGCTCGTTGGTGAGGCGCGCTGACATTGAGACTAAGTCTAACTCCATGCCGAGAAAAGAGATGCTCTGAACCGGGGTGAGCTTGCTCTTTTCCCAGTTGACCCAAAGCCCTAAACGGCTGAGGTGCCTGAGCACCTGGTCCCTGTGGGCGCATAGTAACTCTCAGGAGTGGGCCAGAGTGAGCCAGTCGTTGAGGTAGTTGAGTATACGGATGCTGGCTTCCCAAAGCGGGGCAAGGGCTGCCTCTGCGACCTTCATAAAGACACGAGGGGACAGGGACATGCCGAAGGGGAGGATCTTGTACTGATATGCCTGGCCGTCGAACGCGAACCATAGGAAGGGTCGATTTCGAGGGAATATTGGAAGTACACGTCATTTAGGTCTACCGCTGCGAACCAATCTAGATGCCGGACGCAAGTTAAAATGTGTTTTTGCGTGAACGTTTTGAACGGGAGTTTGTGCAAGGCCCGGTTGAAAAGTTGCAAGTCCAAGATCGGTCGTAAGCCGCCGCCTTTCTTGGGTACGATGAAGTTAAGGGCTGTAGAAACCCTTCTTCATCTCGGTTGGAGGGACAGGCTCTATCGCATCTTTGAGTTAAAGGATCACGATTGGCATGTTCGCCGTGTACTGCGGTAAAGTGCATTAGTAAATTATAGAATAAAATTCCCAAATTTGAATTTAAAATCTTAGTCTTTAGGAGTCTGCCTTAATATTTGAGGAAGGGGGTCTCTTGCAAGGGTATCCTCATATTATAGGGTCTTTAGCATAAAAAAGTTTGAAAACCTCTGATTTAGACAACCTGAAAATCATTTGGGTATAATGAATTATATAGCATCCAAAAATATTTAAAGAAATTTGTTTGTTTCTTCACCTTATACAAATGGGCAAGGCACATGACTCAAGTCAATTTGAGCAGAATATCCTAATTGGTGCTAGACTTGGTGGTTCCACCATATCTGAAACAGCTGACCACCTGGTATTTTCAGGCACTGTACAATAGAATGATGTGAAAATCCAAAAATATCTTGTGAATGGCAGTTCTATAGAAGAATAGTCAAGTAAGCATCACAACTTCCCTCTTTTTAATGTCTGAAAATAAAATGTATTTTAAATGGACTCTCACAAAAAATGTTTTGAAGCTGGTGGACACATTAAGGGCACTGGTAGACTTCTGAAAAATGTGCCAACCAGAAAAAAGCATTGCCATGCCTCTTTATCTTTGTAAATCAAAGAAGCTTGGCATATTATCACATATCTTGGCCAACTTCAACAACCGGTTTCATCACATATGGCTGCTGCTTCAGAGGCTGGTTCTGGCTAGTCAAACATCCTTGACATCTACTCAGTTTGATGCATTCTCAAGGGCTGGTTCAGAGCTTAAAGAACACTGTTTACCCAAATCACAGACTCTTTTAATTTTAACCATCTGGCAAACAGCATCAGAGCATCCAATAAAGACCCAACAGATTGCAAAGCAGCTTATACAGACAGTGAGGCCACGCCAAAGTCAACTGTCACTGATTAATGTTCTAGGACATTTAGTTCTGTTCATATAATGTTACATTTAATTTTCATCTGTTAATATTTATTTAACTAATAGTGTGTTTTATTTGAACAGCTGCATCTTCTATAGTTATTTCCTGATCTTAAAATGCCGCCTTTATTACTACGTATTGCTTGCAGTAGATGTCGCAATAGTAAGTGCTACAAATATTGATTGTAAAAGATCTACTCTTCAGCATATAATTACAAAGGGAAAGCTTGAGAAAAAGAAGGCCAAAAATAGTCTTGATCCAAACCCACTGAATAATAAATGAGGCTATCTCTTTAAAGATAATGACTCCATTAGGAGAGTTTACAGATGATCCCTGCTGTCTCACATTGAAGAACTCTTAAGACAAATCGCTTTGCCCTGATGTCATCTTCAAACGAGAATGGCAAAATACACAGTCTAACTAAGCCAACTGAATTTTATCAGCTGTTAAGACACTCACTCATAGAGAGTGAAGGGAGAATGACAATGAAGGAAGAGGAAAATATATGTAGATGCAGCTGAACGGTTTGGAAGTTAATCTAGTTTTGACTTATAAAATTTTCTCCTTTCAATTTAGTTTAGTTTTCACTAGCTTTCACATAATAAATGTTTAGTTTAGATTGAGTTATTTCGTTTTATTTTCATTTTAGTACTTTAAGGCATCCATAGATAATGTGTTAACTGATATGATTGACAGTAAATATTACAACGTTATCAATGTTACATTTCTTAGGGTTGTCTAAATTTATTGCTATCAAGTTATCTATTATAATTTTATAATATAGTGTGTATGTCACATCTCTCTCCCTGAAGCACTAATCACTCACACCTGAGCCCAATCCAGCACTCAGTCACATCACCTCTATAAATCCTCACCCCGCCACTCCATCCACGTCTAGTCTCCGCAAGGAACACTCAGACTTACCTGCTCTTCCTATGTACATGAAGCTCCAGTCAGGTACCCAATATTCATTGTCTCCGTGATCCCAAGGACTCATCTTCTTCCTCTGATGTCTTGAATTGGCTCTCCTTCTGCAAACTACCTGAAAACACTACCTCTGTCATTGAAGTTAACAGTCTCTCCTATAAGATTTGATTTGGCTAGTGATCTTCATCAATAAAGCTCCCACTATTGGGTCCTACTAAGTGTGTCTGTGTAATGTCGTGACAGAAGACTAGACCAAGCTTGAACTCAGTGGGAGAACCAACGGGAACATGGAGCTGACAGGCACATTTATGAAGTTGTTTAGACAAGATCTTCCTCTTCAGGAATATGCAACCAAGTTTTTATCAACTCGCTGCAAAAACCACATTATCCGACTCCTCCCTTAGAGACATTTTTCATATGGGACTGACTGTTCACCGGTGGACAGCTCTTAGCTCTTAGTGATCCATCACCTCTCACCACTACCTACATGCTGGTCAGTGGTGGTCATTCCCATCACTGCAACCCACTAGGTGACCTCTCTATATTTTCCCCTTGCACTGTGAGAGGCAATGCCTGTAGCCTCGACCGTCCCAGCGCCAATGCCTGTATCCTCGACCATTCATGGAACAACACTCCCAGCTGTCTGGAGGAAGAGGAGAAGGGCTCCTACTCCCCAGTCGCTGCCAGTGCGCATGACCACTGAGGTCGTTCCCCAGTCACGAACAGCTCCTTCATCCAAGCTTTCCACGGCTCCACCCCTTGAGCCTCTCCTGGCTCCGCCTTCCGTGGCTCCGCTCGCCTTTCGCATCCACTTGCCTTCATTGACCCTTCCACGGCTCCACCCTCAATGTCTTCCACGGCTCCGCCCTCAATCCCTAGATGTCCACCTCCTACGGCCTTAGCACATTCCAGTATGGTCTCCCTCCTAAACCTCTTATCACTACTCCACCTGATCCATCCGTTGGGGGGGGGGGGGGGATTTGTCACATCCACACTGGACTCTCACTCCACAATCCGCTCTCTCTCTCCCTGAAGCAAGCTCTCTGTAAGGAACACTCAGACTTACCTACGTACATGAAACTCCAGTCCTTTACCCAAAATTTCTTGTCTCCGTGATCCCAAGGACTCATCATCTTCCTACGCCAGTAACCGAGATGTTCCCTATCTGTCACTCACTCTGTTGTATCGATGAGTTGACACTATAGGGGTCCCAATGGAAAACGCCACAAGAGCTGAACAGAGTTATGCAGATTGGCGGTGCGAGACGGGCAGACCACTGTGTGCCTCGTAGCCAGCGCAGCAAGCTGTCGCATAACACACTGGTAGTCATGAAGCGGTCTCCTGCACCTAGGGGAATGACTAACTGCCCAAAAAAAGGAACAAAATAGTTTGGCTGGGGGCCAATGTTATGGTCCAAGCTGGGGGGGTGCCCCTCCAAAGAGGAGGAGACCGTGGAGACCACACCCGGCCCCGAGAGGGGGGGGGTTTAGGAGCGGAAACACATCGTGCGGAATGGCGTTGTGGTAGATCCTACCCAAGGGGGGAGGAGTTACTACAAACACTGCGACCAAGGACAGAGAGCCCTCTGCCCAAGAAAGATGCGAAGAGCGCGCACCGGACACAGCAATGCCAAGGCTGGGTCAGCCACTTCCTGGGGCAGTGCTTGCAGGTTCACCACCTGACAGAATCATCCCTAAAAGGGGTCGTGGGAACCTTGGGCATGTAGCTCGGTCGGGGTCTCAGGATGATGGGAGAGTAAGCCGGACCGAACTCAAGGCACAGTTCGCTGACAGAGAACGCCTGCATGTCCCCTACCCTGGAGGTGAGCACCCTCAGCATTAGTTCTGCTGACTCAAGGGGCTCAAAGGGAGCTCCCCGAAGGCCCCAAAGGACCCACAAGGGAACGAGGCGTGGCCTGGGGGGGTTTAACCTCCTCGCACCTCTCAGGAATCTGATGATCAAATCGTGCTTCCCTAAATACTTGACGTCCACTGCATCATGATGGGCCGATATGGTGGCTACATACACTTTCAAGGTGGATGGGGACAGCCGTTCCTCTAACTTTTCCTTTAGAAAGGAAAGCACTGATCCAACTGCGCATCTCTGGGGGTCTTCACCTTGGGAAGAGCATCACTGAGCAACAGATGCCACTTCAGGCTGTAAAGGTGCCTCATTGAGGGGGCCCTCACCTGAGTGATCGTGTCTACCACCATGGGTGGTAGGCCACTTAGGTCTTCCACGCCCCATCCAAGGGCCAGACATGGAGATTCCAGAAGTCCGGTCGCGGGTGCCAGATGGTGCCCCGTCCCTGAGAAAGAAGGTCCTTCCTCAGGAGAATTCGGCGGGGGGGCTGTCGCGAGGGGCATGAGGTCCGTGAACAGGCTGAGAAAACGGCAGCAAGCCTGCGTGACAAGGACACAGTGTGTGCCGTGGCGCCATGCTCATCTCTCAACTTGGGTCTGTAGCCAGTACTGAAGTGGTCTCATATGCATCAACCCAAGCGGCGTGACCGTCACTGAGGATGCCATATGCCCCAGGAGCCTCTGAAAGGATTTCAGTGGGACCAGCGTGTTCTGTCTGAACACACGCATACAGTTCAGCACTGACTGTGCACACTCGTTGGTGAGGCGCGCCGTCATTGAGACAGAGTCCAACTCCATACAGAGAAAATAGATGCTCTGAACCGTGACAGGCTTGCTCTTTTCCCAATTGACCCAAAGCTCCAAGTGGCTGAGATGCCTGAGCACCAGGACCCTGTGAGCACACAACATGCCCCGTGAGTGAGCTAGTTTTAGCCAGTCGTCGAGATAGTCCACTCCAGCCCGACTCTCGCGAATGCCCGGGCAAGCATGGCTGTCAGCTCCGCGTTGGCCAACGACTGAGCCACCTCACCCGAGGGTGGGAGTCCAGCCAAGTCCTCAGCATCAGACATGACAAACCTGCTCTCCGATGCCGCGATCGACAGCTCCATTGTCATCAGGTGCACCGAACGAGATTGCGGGTCCGCCGTGAAATGAACCGGCAACCTCGCCCCAGCACTCTGTTGGAGCATTCAAGTGTGACGGGGAAGTGGGATGTCCATGGGGGAATACACGGCGGAGAGGCTCCCACTGAGAACCGACCCCGCCTCATAACCATAGGCAGAAGGACCGAGTCGGGGAGCCGCTGGGGTGGTTTGCACTCTTACGATGGCGAGCCGCGACCGCAACGTAGCCATGGTCATGTCCTCACAGTGAGTCCTCTCTTCCTGACTGGGAGACCACAGTCAGTCCGGATCGGGAACAGCATCTCCACCACCACCACACTGAGCACTGGGGCCCCCCAGGTCTGTGTGCTCAGTCCACTGCAGTTCACTCTGCTGACTCGCGACTGTACAGCAATGCACAGCTCGAATCACATCATCAAGTTCGCCGATAACACGACCGTGGTGGGTCTCATCAGCAAGAACGACGAGTCAGCATACAGAGAGGAGGTGCAGCGGCTAACGGACTGGTGTAGAGCCAACAACCTGTCCCTGAATGTCAACAAAAGAGATGGTTGTTGACTTTAGGAGAGCACAAGGTGAACACTCCCAGCTGAACATCGACGGCTCCTCTGTGGAGATCGTCAAGAGCACCAAATTCCTTGGTGTTCACCTGGCGGAGAACCTCACCTGGTCCCTCAACACCAGCTCTATCACCAAGAAAGCCCAGCAGAGTCTCTACTTTCTTCAAAGGCTGAGGAAACCACATCTCCCTCCCCCCATCCTCACTACGTTCTATAGAGGAACTATTGAGAGCATCCTGAGCAGCTGCATCACTGCCTGGTTTGGGCCTTGCACCGTTTCGGACCGCAAAGCCCTGCAGAGGATAGTGAGAACAGCTGAGAAGATCATTGGGGTCTCTCTTCCCTGCATCAAAGACATTTACATAAAACACTGTATCCGCAAAACAACCAGCATTGTGGACGACCCCGCACACCCTTCACACAAACTCTTTACCCTCCTGCCGTCTGGCAAGAGGTACCGAAGCATACGGGCCCTCACAACCAGACTGTGTAACTGCTTCTTCCACCAAGCCATCAGACTCCTCAATACTCAGAGACTGGTTTGACACACACACACATGTGTCCTGAGTTGCACTTTAATAACTGCCACTTTATAACTGTCTGCTACCTCAATAACTGCTATGTGCATAGAACACTATATCATAGTATGTTATGTTTACATTTGGCATTTAGTAACTGTCATCTTTTTGCACTACTGTATACTGGTCGGTGCTGCACTGTCTAACACTGTGCCTATTGTAATGTTCATTGTTAGAAATTTATTGTACTGTCCCGTACTTTTGCACACGTTTTTGCACGTGCACTTTATATAGGTATTTTATATAGGTATTTTTATTTAGTCTGTGTAGTCTCATGTGGTTCTGTGTTTGTCCTATTTTGTTTTATGTAGCACCATGGTCCTGGAGGAACGTTGTCTCGTTTCACTGTGTACTGTACTAACTGTATATGGTTGAAACGACAACAAAAACCACTTGACTTGACTAAAGCTCTGCGTGTGGTCCAAATAAATACCCAAAGCACATACGGGACACAGCAACGAAGGGGCTGGGTCTGCCTCCTGGAGCAGCGCTTGCAGGTTCACTACCTGGTCTCTGAAGGGAGTTGAAGGAACCTTGGGCACGTAGCATGGTCGTGGTCTTAGATCACATGAGTGTCTGCTGGACCTAACTCCAGAACGCTTGCAGGTCCCGACCCTCTTGATGGAGGCGAGCACGATCAGGAGGGCCGTCTTCAGGGAGATGGCCTTGAGTTCGACTGATTCTAGCGGCTCGAAGGGGGGTCTCTGAAGGCCTGAGAGGACCACTGCGAGATCCCAGGAGGGGAACAGGCTTGGCCGGAAGGGATTCAATCTCCGGGCGCCACTTAGGATCCTAATAACTAAGTTGTGCTACCCAAAGACTTGCCATATACTGCGTCATGGTGGGCCACGATAGCGAGCACGATCAGGAGGGCCATCTTCAGGGAGATGGCCTTGAGTTCGACTGATTCTAGCGGCTCGAAGGGGGGTCTCTGAAGGCCTGAGAGGACCACTGCGAGATCCTAGGAGGGGAACAGGCTTGGCCGGAAGGGATTCAATCTCCGGGCGCCACTTAGGATCCTAATAACTAAGTTGTGCTACCCAAAGACTTGCCATATACTGCGTCATGGTGGGCCACGATAGCGGTTACATACACCTTCAAGGTGGAGTTGGACAGCCTCCCCTCCAACCTCTCCTGCAGAAATTAGAGTGCTGACCCGACTGCGCACCTCTGTTGTTCTTTAGCCTGGGAAGAAGACCAATTTGCGAACAAGTGTCTCTTCAGGGAGTAAAGTTGCCTGGTAGAGGGAGCTCTGGCTTGGTTGATCGGGTCTACGACTGCAGGTGGTAGGCCAGCTAGATCTTCCGGATTCCATCCAGGGTCCAGACTTGGAGGTTCCAGAGGTCTGTGTGCGGATGCCAAAAAGTGCCCCGTCCCTGAGAAAGAAGGTTCTTCCTCAGGGGAATCTGCCAAGGAGGGGCTGTCATGAGGAGCATGAGATCCGAGAACGATTTGGGCCAATAAGGGGCCACCAGAGTGACTTGTTCCTCATCCTACTTGACTTATAGTAAGGCTCACTGACTGAAATATGTACTTGCGCAGTCCCCTGGGCCAGCTGTGTGCCAGCGTGTCTGTCCCGAGGGAAGCCTCCATTCGGGTGTACCAGAGCGGGCAGTGGGAGGTCTCTCGGGAGGCGAATAGGTCTATCTGTGCCTTGCCGAACGGTTCCCAAATCAGCTGAACAGACTCTGGGTGAAGTCTCCACTCTCCACTGGGTGAACGCTGTCATGATAGCATGTCCGCTACCACGTTGAGGTTGCCCAGGATGTGAGTGGCACGCAGCGATTTGAGTCGCTGTTAGCTCCAAAGGAGTAGATGACAGGTGAGTTGTGACATGTGACAGGAGCGTACGCCGCCTTGGCGATTTATGTACGCTACCATGGTGGTGCTGTCTGATCAGATCAAGACGTGCTTGCCCCAAACTAGCGGGAGAAACCTCCACAGGGCAAGAAGTACAGCCAACAACTCTAGGCAATTGATGTGCCAGCGCAGCAGTGGCCCTTTCCAATGGCCCGCTGCTGCGTGCCCACTGAACACGGCTCCCCAACCCTGTTTGGAAGCGTCTGTGGTGATCAACACATGGTGCACGCCACGGCGCATGCTCGTGTCAGGACTCCAGTCTGAAGCCAGTGCTGAAGAGGTCTCATATGCATCAACCCCAGTGGCGCAACCGCCACAGAGGATGCCATATGCCCCAGGAGCTTTTGGAAGTGTTTTAGGGGGACCCACGTGCCTGGCCTGAATGAGGTGAGACATTTCAGCACTGACTGCGCATGGTCGTTGGTGAGGAGTGCTGACATTGAGACCGAGTCTAACTCCATGCAAGAAAAGAGATGCTCTGAAACGGGACGAGCTTGCTCTTTTCCCAGTTGACCTGAAGCCCTAGACGGCTGAGGTCCCTGAGCACCTGGTCCCTGTGGGCGCATAATAACTCTCGGGAGTGGGCCAGGATGAGCCAGTCATCGAGGTAGTTGAGTATATGAATGCCTACTTCCCGAAGTGGTGCAAGGACAGCCTCTGCGACCTTCATAAAGACGCGAGGGGACAGGTACGTGCCAAAGGGGAGGACTTTGTACCGATACGCCTGGCCGTCGAACGCGAACCATAGAAAGGGTCGATGTCGAGGCAAGATTGAGACGTGGAAGTACGTGACCTTCAGGTCTACCGCTGCGAACCAATTTAGATGCCGGACGCAATTGAGTGTCTTTGTGTGAGCAATTTGAACTGGAGTTTGTGCAAGGCTCGGTTGAATACTCGCAAGTCCAAGATCGGTCGTAAGCCACCGCCTTTTTTGAGTACGATGAAGGGCTGTAGAAACCCTTCTTCATCTCAGCTGGAGGGACAGGCTCTATCATGTCTTTGAGTAAGAGAGTCCCGATTTCTGCGTGCAGGGATTTGGCGTCTTTGCTGTGCACTGCGGTAAAGCGGACGCCTCCGAAGGGGGGTTGAGGCCTGGCAAACTGAATTGCGTAACCGAGTCGGATGGTCCTGGCCAGCCAGCGTGACGGATTGGGAAATGAAAGACACGCATCCAAGCTCCGTGCTAAGGGCACTAAGGGGACGATTATTTTTGACGTACCAGGCGAGGCTTTGCAGCGGGGCGGTGCAGGTAATACTGCATCGGGAGGCGAAAGTGTCCCGAGGCTCTGGTGCTGAGAGAAGACTCAAAGTACTTACCTTGCTCCACACACCTGGCAAGGGGCGGGTTAGAGACTGAGGAGGAGATCCCATGGAGGTGTCCTCTAGGCTCGTCAGAAATGGCCGGTCGGGGGACAACAGTCGTGGGGCTGGAGGTGAAGGGTCTGCATCCAATGTGCCTGGACAGTTGAGGTGTGGCACCGGCGTGCCGTGAGAACGGCATTTGCGGGCCGGGTGACCCAGAGACAGAGGAAATTGCTCTTTTATTGAGAATGTAGGTACTGCAGCCCGATGGGGGTGCGGCAAAGTAAATAAACTTAACTGAAGAATCTCCTCCCAGTCCTCCACCGGGGGACGGACTGGTCTGCTTACCAGCTCCGGAGCAAACGTCTCGGTCTCTGGGTCATCTGTCTCAGGAACGCTTGGGAGCCTTCTGGGTCCTAGAGGGGGTTTGTGAGAGGCGGGGCGTGCGCTTCCTGCAGGGTGCTCAATGCTGGGACTGAGAGCTGGGCTCAAGCTGAGGCGGAGCTGCAATTTCTTGGAAGTCGGTGGGCAGACGGGGTACAGCCCGTGCTGGAAGTGTGACGGAGCATGATGTGAGAGATGGCCTCCGTCTGCTTCTTCACCGATGAGAACTTCTGGGCGAAGTCCTCGACGGTGCCACCGAAAAAGCTGAACTGGGAGATAGGCGCGTTGAGAAAGCCTGCTTTGTCCACTTCACGCATCTCAACCAGGTTCAGCCACAGATGTCGTTCCTAAACCACGAGGGTGGCCATCGCCTGCCCGAGTACTGTGCTGGGACCTTTGTGGCCCTGAGGGCGAGGTCGGTCGCTGAGCGCAGTTCCTGCAGAACGTCGGGATCAGGACTACCCAAGTGCAGATCTTTAAGTGCCTTGGCCTGGTGGACTTGCAGGAGGGCCATGGCATGCAAGGTGGAAGCGGCCTGTCCGGTGGCACTGTAGGCTTTGGAGGTCAGTGAGGACGTCATCCTACAGGCCCTGGAGGGGAGCACCGGCGTTCCCACCAGGTGGTGCAGTTTTCGGGACACAGGTGGATCGCAACCTCTGTCCACCTCGGGGACGGCCGTGTACCCGTGGACCGCTCCGCCATCAAGGGTAGTGAGAGCGGATGAGCGAGAGGTTCGATTACGGGCAGTGAAAGGTGCCCTCCATGACCTCGTCAGCTCATCATGCACTTCCGGGAAGAAAGGAACCGGGGGGGCATGGCTGTGAGTGGCGCGCAGACCCGAGGAACCAATCATCCATCCGCGAAGGCTGTGGGGAGGACGGAAGATTCCAGTCCAACTTCATGCTGGCAGCGGCCCGGGCAAGCATGTCATCATCTGGGCGTCAGCCTCTGAATAGGCGTGCCGACCCAAAGGTGGCAGCCCAATCGAGTCTTCTGCGTCAGATGCTGGAACACTCTCCGATGCAGCGGTGATCTCTTCATCCAGCTCAGGGGGCTCAAGAGGATAGGCAGACTGGCCGTGAGGCGAGCCGCTGTCACACCAAGCCCGGGCAGAATTCAACTAGCGTGTCGGGGAGCGGGTGGTTCGTGGGGACGTACCCGGCGAAACCGAGTCTGCTGCCATCCCCAAATCGCCTCCATCACCAGCTGGGTTGTCCTCAATCCCGTGGGAATAAAGAGCGACGTGGGGGGCGGCTGGAGTGGCGTTCCTTTATATGAAGGAAAGCCGCGACCGCAACGTTGCCATGGTAAGGTTCTCGCAGAGAGAACACGAACCATCCACAAATGCTGCCTCGGTGTGATCGCGGCCCAGACACACGAGGCAGCGCCTGTGACTGTCAGGAGCGGAGAGAACTCGACCGCATCCAGGAACTACACAGGTGCGGAAAGGCATCTTTATAAAGACACATCCTGAAAAGGATGTTCAACACCGCTGTGTATTGCTCTTTTAGAGAAAAACACTCTTTTAGGGAAAATATCTCTTTTAATAGCGCTGTCGAAGCGCCCAGGGGCAAAGCTGCACTGCCGTGCAGAGAAGGAGAAAGCCGCTGATATGCACCATAGATTCAACAGCATACGCTCGCTGCTCACACAACCAGTCGGCTCCAAAGAAAATTTCTGAATGAACAGACACATTTCCCTCCCTTTATACCCATATGTCCGGGGGCGGACATGCAAATTCTGTCTGCCAATTTCTCATTGGCCTTTTCTCAAAGTTCAGAGATGCATAAAGCTCTTAAGAGAGACCCCTAGTGTCGCTTCTTCAACACAACGTCGAAGTGAGCAACAGATGGGGAACCCTATTTTCTCTCTCTCTCGTTAAGCCAGTCAAAGCTCATGTCTTAGCCATTGAGTCTAAGAGATATGGCTGAAATAATTATTAAAATTATTTTACCCAAGGTAATTTGAGTTGAGTTAAAATTAGTTGAGTTAAATCAAGTTCCCAAAGAAATCTTCCTTTTCAAATATAAACAAATAGGCAAAATCATTGTAACTCTGTTAAACATGCACATAATTTTTATGTTGTGCTACCTGCTGTGCAATTGTTTTGGACTGACACCTAATGGCATGGATGTAACTCACAAAATGAATATGCTGCATCTGAATATCCATACTTCCCTACTACATTGGTGGCCAAAAGTTTGGAATAACGAACAGATTTGGCTCTTATGGAAATAAATTGGTACTTTTATTCACCAAAGTGCCATTCAACTGATCACAATGTATAGTCATCACATTAAAAACACGAAAAGTTACTATTAAAATTTGAAAATAATAATAATAATAATAATAATAATAATTTTCAGAACTTCTTAACTACTTCAGAGTTCTCATCAAAAAATCCTCCAAGTGCAGCAATGGCAGCTTTGCAGATCCTTGGCATTCTAGCTGTCAGTTTGCCCAGATACTCACATTAAATTTCACCCCAAACTTCCTGTATCACTTGCCATAGATGTGACTGTCTTGTCGGGCACTTCTCACATACCTTACAGTCTATTCAATAAATTCTGTCAGCTGAGGACATGCAAGGCTTCTATTCCTCAACCTAGAGACTCTGATGTACTTAACCTATTGTTTAGTTGAACATCTGGCCTTCCATATCTCTTTATGTCCTTGTTAGAGCCAGTTGTCCTTTGTCTTTGAAGACTGTAGTTTACACCTTTTGTATGAAATCTTCAGTTTTTTGGCAATTTCAAGCATTGTATAGCCTTCATTCCTCAAAACAATGATTGACTGACGAGTTTCTAGAGAAAGCTGTTTCTTTTTTTGCCATTTTTGACGTAATATTGACATTAAGACATGCCAGTCTATTGCATAGTGTGGCAACTCAAAAACAAACACAAAGACAATGTTAAGCTTCATTAAACAAACTAAATTGCTTTCAAATGTGTTTGATATGATGCCAAGTGATTTTATAGGACCAAATGAGCAATTTAGCATGATTACTCAAGGATAAGTTGTTGGAGTGATTGCTGCTGGAATTGAGGCCTGTCTAGATTTGATCAAAAATTACTTTAAAGTAGTGATGGTGCTGTTTTTATATCAGTAATATCCTGACTATACTTTGGGATCAGTTGAATGCCACTTTGGTGGATTATAGTACCAATTTCCTTCTGAAACAGCATAATCTGAACATTATTCCAAACCATATTGTTATTGTCCATTGTATATTGTCACTGTTTGTATCACTATTCTTTCTTCAACTCGTTTGTGTAAATATTTTGAGTAAATTAAAAGAATCACCATCAACTATACCTCTTTTTCTGCCGTAATCATTTCCAGCACTCACAACTATAGAAGTGAATGTTTTTTATTTTTGATTTATGAAACGTTCCTCCATACCCCTAATAACATCTGAGGGACATAATATAATTTGGGGGCCTGTCCGGGATTTTAACCCAGGACCTCTTGCACCGCAAGTGAGAATCATACTCCTAGACCAATCCCGGATGAGCATAAATAAATAATAATAAAAAAAAAAACATGGGTTCACTTCTATAATTGTGAGTGCTGGAAATGAGGTATAGTTGATGGTGATTCTTTACTTTACTCAAATTATTTCCAAATATTTACACAAAAGTGTTGAAGTAAGAATAGTGATACAAACAGTGATGATATACAATGCACAATAACAATATTGCAGAGCAGAGAGAGAAGGGTCATGAGTCCCTAAATCAAATAAAGGAACAAAAAAAAAAAAAAAACATGTTATCTGGGTGTCCACAAACCTTTAAACTGCCTATGTACAGAAAATACAATAAAGGTGAAAACAAAACAGTCTACGGTGCCTGTGGCGCTCTGTCTAATCTACAATAATTAGCAAACACAAAACATAAAGGGAGTAGCGCTCGCTCCTTATATGATGTCTCTAACAGTTCACACACTACATGATGCACAATGTAGGTCATGTGACAGTCTTTCCTATCCACTCTGGTTCAATGATACAGTCCATCTATGGCCAGTACAAGAGAACAGGTCCGAAAGATGATCGAAAAATAGCAAGTGACCAACAATAAACAAAACAAATGGGTAGTGTAGAAAGAATATTATCAGCACATGAGACGAGGTATAGCAACACACTAGTTAGCAGATGTAGCATATGGAAGTTGATCTCCCTCTATTGCCTCTCTAGACTCTATAGCCTTTATACGCTGGCATTGCGTCCCGATTGTTGAGTGATATAAGGGTAGACAACCAATAATGATACCTGAGAGTGTGATAGTGAAGAAATAACAGGAGGCAAGAACAGACATTGGGCAGACCATAGCAGAGTCATAACAGAGTCCATAGCTGTGAAAGTTAAGGCTGGTAGATAAGTATCAAACACTGTATGTCCATTAAGGTTTTCATTCATCAAGGTCACTGAATGATGCTATGCAGATTTTACTGTATTTAATCACCTTATTAATGTATTTTAAGTCTGCATACATGTTCTTAAATGAAGTTGTTATCTATACATCTGTTATTATCAAAACAAGCATGATATGATTATCTTTGTTGCAAAAATTGCAAGTAAAGTTTGAAAGATGGTAGAGGGTAAAAGTTGTTTTCAGTGATGTCATCACCACTCACTTCCCAATACTCCCACACATACTATTTTTTCAGTCTGTGAAGCAATCATTTGTCTTGGGTCATCAGCT
Source organism: Moxostoma hubbsi (assembly GCA_032164185.1). Lineage (NCBI taxonomy): Eukaryota > Metazoa > Chordata > Actinopteri > Cypriniformes > Catostomidae > Moxostoma > Moxostoma hubbsi. The sequence continues at coordinate 16,711,860 of JAVLUX010000020.1, read as the reverse complement.
CAGGTCCCAGTCCAGACACAAGTAATTGCCAAAAAGTCAAGGTCGATTATCAGTTTTCTTCTGGAAGAGTCATTTGGCAGCAGATTCACACATTTGCGAGAAGAAATCTTATCAGCATTAGTCTTTTACAGCATGTTGCAAAATACCAGTGTCAAAAAGTCAATGAGCAGTAATTTAAATTAATTTTTTTTGGGTGACACAGTGTTTAGTATGTAAGAAAATTATCTGATTGGATTTGCACTGATGCTTGTCTAGTTGAGATATCATCCTATTCTGGTACAAAACTAAACAGTGTTGTGTTACATTATTTTTAAAAGTAACTCATTAAAATATTGTGTTACTCCTTAAAAAAGTAACAAAATGAATGAAAAAGTTACTTTTTATGGAAAGTAAAGCATTACATTACTTTTGAGTTACTTTTGCGTTACATTTTTCTCACCGCCACTCTCTCTTCTGCTGTGCATTCAATACAAATACAAGAGATATACAGAGATATTACAGGTCATGCTAGCTACTATACAATACTCATGTTAAAACAACATACTAATCAAACAGATATATATAGAAAGTCTACAATCAGTAGGTCTTCATGTCATATTAATAATAAAGACTTAACTGGAATATGCATGATTTGTTTTTCCATCGACATGGCAGCCAACATGAATAATGAAGAATAACCACTGCCTTTCCTAAACGTCCAACACTTGAACCTGCATCATATACACTGGCAGCTAGAAGTTTGGAATAATGTACAGATTTAGCTGTAAAAGTGGCATGCAACTGATCCAACAAAGTCTCAATGGGGTTAAGATCCATAACACTCTTTTCCAATTATCTGCTGTTCAATGTCTGTGTTTCATTGCCTACTTTAACCTTTTCTTTTTGTTTTTCTGCTTCAAAAGTTGCTTTTTCTTTGCAATTCTTGCCATAAGGCCTGCACTCTTGAGTCTTCTCTTTACTGTTGTAAATTAAACTGATTTTGAGTGGGTTGAATTCAATGAAGTTGTCAGCTGAGGACATGTGAGGCATCTATTTCTCAAACTAGACAATTTGTGTACTTATCCTCTTGTTTAGATTTACATTTGGGCCTTCCACATCTCTCTCTGTCCTTGTTAGAGCCAGTTGTCCTTTGTCTTTGAAGACTGAAGTGTACACGTTTGTATGAATTCTTTAGTTTTTTGGCAGTTTCAAGCATTGTATAATGTCTAGGTTACTAGTGTAACCCCTGTTCCCTGATGGAGGGAACGAGATGTTATGTTGATTGTAGTGACACAAGGGGCTTCTTTCGGGAGCCTCGGATACCTCTGAATATGAAAAAGGCCAATGCCAAATTGGCGAACAGAATTTGCATGTGGGGATCGTGCATCTGTTCTGTCAGGTTCTGCACTGAGGACCCGAGAATAAGTTTAGGCCATTACAGCGGCTTGGTATAGTGTTGTGGCAAGGGGGACACAATGTCTCATTCCCTCCATCAGGGAACAGGGGTTACACTAGTAGCCTAGACATTCCCCTTCTGTCACTCACTCGACGTTGTGTCGATTGTAGTGACACAAGGGGTCCATATTCAATAGCGCCACCTACACTGAACCGTGTTACGTGATCTGCTGATGCAGGTGCAGCAAACTGTAGCGTGCCAAAGGAGCATGAGCATCAGACTGCACGTAACCCTCCCCAACGCCCCACAAAGCCGTCATATTGTTTTTATTAACAATAGGCAGACCAGAGGGTTAGGGAGGAAAGACATCCAGGGAGAGCGAATTTAGTGGACTCACCTTTAGTGGACTCACCTGGGAGTAAAAGGCGCAAGCGGTACACCCAGTCAAACTGACTCAACTCTGAGATTGTAGAATCTCGCAAAAGGTATTGGGTGTCACCCAGCCCGACGCTCTACTCTGTTAGAGAGGTGGCATTGGCCAGTGCCCACGAGGTTGCCACACTTATTGTAGAGTGTGCTCGAACCCACAAGGAGGCGATGCGATGGCGTAGACTACCCAGTGGGAAAGCCTCTGTTTGTAGACAAAGTTTCCTTTCTGCTGTCTGCCAAAGCAAATCAACCAGCAGCTTAAAGAGCCTAAAGCTCTGTGTGCGCTCCAAATAGGTACACAAAGCACGTACCGGACACAGCAACGATAAGGCTGGATTTGCCTCCTCCCGGGGCAGCGCTTGCAGGTTCACTACCTTGTCCCTGAAAGGGGTTGTAGGAGCCTTGGGCACATAGCCCGGTTGAGGTCTTAGGATGACATGAGCATCTGCCGGACCAAACTCTAGGCAAGTGTCGCTGACAGAGAATGCTTGCAGGTCTCCAACCCTCTTGATGGAAGCGAGCGCAATCAGGAGGGCCATCTTCTGGGCGAGGGAACTTAGCTTGACTGATTCTATATGCTCGAAGGAGGTTTTCTGGCGGCCCATAAGGACCACGGAGAGATCCTATGAGGGGAACAGGCATGCCCTGGGAGGGTTCAACCTCCAGGCGCCTCTTAGAAACCTGATAATCAGGTCGTGCTTTCCTTACCGTCCACCGCATCATAGTGGGCCACTATAGTGGCAACATATACCTTTAACACTAGAACTACCAGAATTCTATAACTACTAGAATGGCCATAGTGGTCATTCTGACCGTTCATACTAGACTGTACCAAATGTCATTTTTTTCATGTCATATTTACATTAAAAACTTCTATTGAGGTTTTAGAATGAAGCTTCTAATGTCTGTGGTCATATTTTATGATGTCATCGCCCTAAAAAAATTTAAAAAATCCTCGAACAAATCCTCAATTTGAATAAAATAGAATAATATGGATTAAATGGAGCATGGAGCGCCAAGCGAACGCAGATAGGCCTACATAATACAATCTTTTTTGTAATATATAATAGTGCTAGACTTTACAACTGTTGTATAGTCTAGCACTATTATATATTACAAAAAAGACTGTCTAGACTTTTGGACTTTACAACGCTCTGAAATGGAAATGTTTGAACACGAATCGGAAACAATCATATGCAGCCACCACTGGAATCAAAATCCATGAATAAATGAATCTTTTATATTAATAATAAACACAGGACACGAAATTTAAATTCTAATGAATGTGAAAATGTATTAGTTCATCGACAACCACAGAACTTACTATTGTAGCTAATTACAGATACAAATTTGATTATTTATATTCTATTATTTTCTTTGTAAAATAAAAACAAATCAATACAATAGCTTATAAAAACATCACCAATGTGTATTTCAATGCATAGTAAAAACCTTAGACATGCATGAAACATATATAGGCCTGACCCAAAATGGCCAAAATGGTTAATAAAGAATATGAACATTCGCTAAATTGTGGGAAAACGAACTGATTTAGAAATTATATTTGTTTTACAGTGAGCAAAAATATCATGCTGTAAAACTATAATGAAAATATTATGTTGTAAAATCATTATGAACACATTTACATTTACATTTATTCATTTGGCAGACGCTTTTATCCAAAGCGACTTACAAAAGAGGAAAAACATAAGCGAATCATCTTAAGGAGACAGTGGTACGAAAAGTGCCATACTACAAAGTTTCACTATCATCACAATAGTATACAAAACCGATATAAGTGCAACAAGAATTGTTAATACATTTAGAAATAATTTTATTTATTTATTTATTTATATTTTTTTTAGCGACTGGTTAAATACTCTTGGAAGAGATGTGTTTTTAGCCGTTTTTTGAAGATAGAGAGTGAGTCAGCTTCACGGATTGAGTTGGGGAGGTCATTCCACCAACGTGGTATGATAAAACTGAAAGTCCGGAAAAGTGTTTTGGTGCCTCTTTGTTTTGGTACAACAAGGCGCCGCTCATTTGCCGACCGCAGGCTTCTGGTGGGAGTGTAGCTTTGCATAAATGTTTTTAGGTATGCTGGAGCAGACCCAGTGATTGTTCTGTATGCCAGCATCAGGGCCTTGAATTTAATACGTGCATGAACCGGCAGCCAGTGGAGAGAGACAAAGAGTGGTGTAACATGTGCTCTCTTTGGTTCATTAAAGACCAGACGTGCTGCTGCATTCTGGATCATTTGCAGAGGTCTAATAGCACATGCAGGAAGGCCTGCAAAGAGAGCATTGCAGTAGTCCAGTCTAGTTATGACAAGTGACTGAACAAGCAGTTGTGTGGCATGTTCAGAGAGGAAAGGTCTTATCTTCCTGATATTGTAGAGTGTAAATCTGCATGATCTTGCAGTCTTTGAGATGTGGTCTGTGAAATTTAGCTTGTCATCAATGGTTACCCCTAGATTTCTGACCGTTTTGGAAGGCGACACTGTAGTTGGACCCAGCTGCACAGTGATGTTGTGTTCAACATCAGGGTTGGCTGGAAAGACAAGGAGTTCAGTCTTGGCTGGGTTGAGTTGCAGGTGGTATTCTTTCATCCAGGCTGAGATGTCAGCCAGACAGGCAGCAATTCGAGCGGTCACTGTGGTGTCGTTGGGCTGGAAAGACAAGTAAAGCTGCGTGTCATCAGCGTAACAGTGGTAAGAGAAACCATGTGACTGGATGATGGGTCCTAATGACGTTGTGTATATGGTGTATAAGTGGCCCAAGCACTGATCCCTGAGGTACCCCAGTAAGTAACTGATGTGGCTTGGATACCTCACCTCTCCAGGCTACCTTAAAAGACCTACCTGAGAGATAGGAGTTGAACCAGTCAAGCACAGTTCCGGTGATGCCCAGTTTAGAGAGGGTGGAGAGTAGGATCTGATGGTTGACTGTGTCAAAGGCTGCAGAAAGGTCCAGCAGAATCAGAACTGATGATCTGGATTCAGCTTTCGCCAGTCTCAGCGACTCTGTGACAGACAGCAGGGCAGTCTCAGTGGAGTGATCACTTTTGAAGCCTGACTGATTGTCATCCAGCAGCTTGTTCTGTGAGAGATAGGCAGAGATCTGATTGAAAACTGCCCTTTCAAGTGTTTTTGCCATGAATGGGATGAGAGAGACTGGTCTGTAGTGTTCTATCTGTGTGGGGTTAAGTGCAGGTTTTTTCAGTAGCGGGGTTACTCTAGCCTGCTTAAATGTAGTGGGAAAAGTGCCTTCAAGAAGAGATGCGTTAATTATGTGTGTAAGTGCAGGTAGGATGGACGGAGAGATGGCATGGAGAAGGTGTGATGGAATGGGGTCAAGAGAACAGGTGGTGGGGTGGTTGGAGAGGAGGAGTTTAGAGACCTCAGTGTCAGTTAAAGGAGAGCACATAGAGAGAGAAGAGTTGCATACAGGAGTTGGGTGTTTGACAGGGTGTGGTGCTGTGAATGTATTGCTGATGGCTGTAACCTTATTAGTAAAAAATGTGGCGAAGATATCTGCTGTAAGTGATGTGTCAGGTGGTGGAGGGGGAGGGCAGAGAAGTGAGTTAAATGTTTTAAACAAGCTACGAGTGTCTGTGGTGCTGTTGATCTTGGTCTGGTAATATGAAGTTTTTGCAGCTTTAACATTATCCGAAAAAGTTGCAAGCAGAAGTTGATATTTACCTAGATCGGCTGGATCTTTAGATTTCCGCCATCTCCTCTCGGCCGCCCTGAGATCAGTCCGATGTTCACAAATGACGTCAGACAGCCAGGGGCTGGGTGATGAACACATTTAAGGTTGTTTTGGGGGCAAACACCGCACATCATTCACTGACGCTTGTGGATCGATTACTCACAGTCAACACAGGTACTTTCTACCTTCCATGTGCAGCTCCCACACACTACCTTTTGACATTTGTCACAAGTGTCCTTAGTTTTTTGTTTTTCTTGCAGTTTCTCCACACTTGGGCACTGCCTTCCCCTCTCCATCTGCAGCTGCTCCTGCCCGGGTCCTTGCACCATCAGCTGTTTGGCTTTTGCTCTCATATGGCCGTATTGTGAAGTTCCTCCATGACATTCTCTCATTTGTGCATTCCTTGAACATGATGGAAGCATTTATCGCAGCCAGGTCGAGGATATTATAAAACACAGCCACTGGCCATCTACGTATGGGTGCTTTCACATAGTATTGCCATTTGATCTAGCACATCTACTCCGAACTTGGTTCTGTTGTAGTATGTGACTGTCTCTGGTTTAGCCTTTTGGCCACTTGTGATGGCAACAGCTGTGTGGACAGTGCTTACCTTCTTTTGCACTGATAGACTATGAGCTTTGCATTGTCACTTCTCAGCACCTCCATTGTGAACAGCGCCCTTTGTTCCTTTACGTAGCAAACGCTGAAATGCGTGTGGTCAAAATGACCGTTATGGCCATTCAAGGTAGAAATACTCAGAACTCTTTTTTTGTTTTAAAATTTTAATAAAATAACAATGTTAGAATAAAATATATACACATTTAAGAAAAGACATGGTACTATGGTTATATGGGTTTTATTTCAACAAAGTTATTACATTGCAAAATTTAAAAACGGTCAAAATGACCGCCGTGGTAGTTCTAGTGTTAAGGTGGAGGGGCAGTCCTCGGGGCCAGCTGTGTGCCAACGCATCTGAGGTGAAGTTTCTACTTCCAGAGTGCCACTTCGCCTGTAAGGTTTTGTTGCGGGGGGGGGCCGTGAGAACGGCGTTTGCGGGCACCGTCTAGGTGACCCTGGGGGCGTCCACTTCCTGCGGATAGCTCTACGCTGGGGCTGAGAGCTGTGCCATGGTTGAGGCGCAGCTACCTGCTGATTTCTTGCTACCACAGGGGGGTGCCCTAGGTGAGCAGACAGGGCTCGGCTGGATGTAGACCGGTGCCGAGGTAGGATGTAAGGATGGCCTCCCATCTGCTTTTTCACTGCTGAGAACTGCTGGGCAAAGACTTTAACGGTGTTGCCGAATAGGCCAAGCTGGGAGATGGGGGCGTTGAGAAAGTGGGCTTTGTAGGTTTCCCGCATCTTGAACAAGTTCAGCCATAGATGAAATTCCTGGACCACAAGGGTGGCCATCGCCTGTCCGAGTGCCCGCACTTTGACCTTCATGGCCCGGAGGGCGAGGTGGGTAGCTGAGCGCAGTTCCTGCAGCACATCAGGATCAGGACCACCCACGTGCAGATCTATTAGTACCTTGGCCTGGTGAACTTGCAGAAGGGCCATGGCATGCAGGGCGGAGGCAGCCTGTCCGGAGGCCCTGTAGGCTTTTGCTGTCAGTGATGATGTCATCCTACAGGCCTTGGAGGGGAGTGCGGGATAATCCTGCCAAGTGGTTGCGCTTTGCGGGCACAGGTGCGAAGGTAGTGAGAGCGGACAAGTAAGGAGGTCGATTCCGGGCAGTAAAAGCATGCACCTCCGGGAAGAAAGGAACCAGGGGCTAGACGATTGGTTCCTTGGGTCAGGGCGCCGCTGTAGTGCGCACAGGTTGTTTAGATCAGTTTTACTATCAGATATAATTAATAATTAATGTTTATTAATTATTAATTAATAATTAAATTAAATAATAGAATTTAATTCGTTAAATTCTATCCTCGGGGCACCACTCTTTTACAAGAGAAAAATGATAGTAGGTGACTGATCAAGTCTCATAAAATTCTACCCTGAAGATTGAGTATCTTGATTGATAATCAAAATAATCAAAAAGGGGAAGAAACTAATCAAATTATTGCCATACGAATCCCACAGTAATCTGGTTACAGTTGGCTTCTAACAACAACAATTTAACGATTCTGAAGTAATACGGGAGTTCTTGACGTGGCAGAGGCTGGCTTCCACACAATATTCAAACAAAACAACTAGAAGTACTTATTATAATATAACAAGATTTATTATAATCAAACAGCAATGAACACTGTCAATACTAGATGAATATAATACAAAACATAAAATGGAAATCCTAACTAAATTGTGGAGCTATATGCTAGTGTGTGTGTGTGTGTGTGTGTGTGTGTGTGGATGTGTGTCTAGGTCGGTAACAAAGACACAAAATGGCGGACTAAACTCCACGTGTGGGCAAGTTTCAGAATGGAGGATCAGTTCCAAAATTGGGACCGAAGTTCCAAAATGGCGAACTGAATTCAAAATGGAAACTATTCTCCCAAAGGGAGGATTAGACCGAAAGGGGCGGAGCCAACGATCATTTGAAGGTGTGGGGAAAGAAAGATGGCTGGATCAGTTCCAGAACAATAGAGCTTTTACCACGTGTGGGTGGTAAATGAGCAGACACGCAAAGAACTGAACGAAACAGGCGGGAGAATTTGGGAAACACCAGCCTGATTCGACCAAACCGTGGTGCTGCTCGCTCTGTGAATTTCAGTGAGTGTGAGAGAGAGAGCGAACAAACAGGGGCTCATGCAATTTAACAGAGGATACACGCTGGTAACAGCGCGATTGAATCGTTAGTTCAGATCACTCAATAAAATAACATTTCACCCAAAAATGACGATCTCATGAATCAACACAACAATCAGCGATCGTAGTTAACATACAAATGTAAACAAAAACATAAACATTCAGCAATCTAATACATAGGATTTAGTTTTATAAGAAAAGTCACAGTTTCTAAACTAAATCTGCCCAGATATCAAGCCTTACTTGGGAAATCCTGTTGTCCGTTTGAATTCCTGTTGCAATGAGCGGTCAGGAGAAAACGATCTGGATTTGGTCCTCTGTCTTATGCTCGTCAGCGAAAAGACGCATCTCTGCGTTATTTCTCGGGTCCGGTGATGGAGAGAAAGGCAGGCGATGGTCAACGTTGATAGAAAACGATTGAAAAGGGAATCTGGTTGCCTTTTCCGTATTCTAAACAAATTCACTGATGTTTCACGGTGAAAATGAAATTAACCGGTTGTAATACTACACGACTGGAACAAAGCTCAGTTAATCTTACTCTACCGTGGCCAAATGGTGAGGTTAGAAAAACGTGGTCTCTCTTTGTCCAGAAGGAGGATTCCTTTGTGTAGATGCATCTCTTTAGAGAACAGCTCGTGCAGTTGTAGCCCGCGAAGCTTTAGCAGAGAGAGCCTTAGCAGAGAGAGAGCGAAATCAAATCTGAGCGCTAGTTTTGTTAAGAAGATGATGTCATCGGTCATAGGCCGCTTTTGACCAATGACGTTTGAGATCGAGTCCATGGGCGGGACTTCCGTCCGGCTGTGAAGCATTCTGGGAAACCGAGTTCAATGTTTCACCTTTGATGATAGAACAAAGGGCCATGCTATCTCTGCTGCCATTTTCAGTGGGGCAAGGCCCTACACCGCTGGAAGTCACGCCCTGACCCAAGGAACCAATCGTCTGGCCGCGAGGGTTGAGAGGAGGACGAAGGGTTCCAGTCCATATCGGCCATCTGAGCGTCAGCATCGAACTGGTTCAGATGCCGCGACACTCTCCGATGCAGCGACGACGTCATCATGCTGCTCCATGGCACCAACGGAGACCGGTGAGCTCGGACGGATGCAATCGAGCGTGCTGGGGGGCCCGGCGAAACCATGCCCGCTGAACTCCCCAAATCGCCGGTGGGAAGGAGCAACGCGGGAAGTGGCTGGAGTGGGGTTTCCCTTGAGAAAGGAAAGGCGCGACCGCAAAGATGCCATGGTCAGATTCACGCAATGAGTACATGAACCATCCACTAATGCTGCCTCGGTGTGATTGCGACCCAGACACACAAGGCAGTGCCTAAGGCCGTCAGAAGTGGAAAGATATCTGCCACATCCAGGAACAACACAAAGGCGGAAGGGCATCTTGATAAAGACCAGTCTTTAAAAAGACATTCGACGCCAATGCATTAACTCTTTTAGAGAAATAATACTTTTTTAGAGGAGTTGTTTGCTCTTTTTAGAACTGTCGATGCGCCCAGGGGCGTGGACTGCAGTGGTGTACAGAGGAGGAAGAAAGCTACTGGCAATGTGCCTTAGATCCAACAGGAAAGCTCTCTTTAGAGATGATTGGAACAGAAGTGAAATTTTTCAGCTCGCTGAACACACAAATTTGCGTTTCTTCGGCTTTGAAGAAAGAATCTGACTGAACAGATGCAGGATCCCTGGCTTTTATACCCCTATGTCCGGGGGCGGGACATTAAAATGATGTTCGCCAATTTGGCATTGGCCTTTTTCATATTCAGAGGTATCCAAGGCTCACGAAAGAAGCCCCTTGTGTCACTACAATCAACACAACATCGAGTGAGTGACAGAAGGGGAACCTTAATTCCTCAAAACTATTATTGACTGATGAGTTTCTAGAGAAAGCTGTTTCTTTTTTGCCAATTTTTGACCTAATGCTGACCTTAAGACATGCCGGTCTATTGCATACTGTGGCAACTCAAAAGAAACACAAACTCAAACACAAAGACAATGTTAAGCTTCCTTTAACAAACTAAATAGCTTTCAACTGTGTTTGATATAATGGCAAGTGATTTTCTAGTACCAAATTTGCAATTTAGCATGATTATTCAATGATAAGGTGTTGGAGTGATGGCTGCTTCAAATGGGGGCTGTCTAGATTTGATAAAAAAATTACTTTTTTTCAAATAGTGATGGTGCTGCTTTCTACATCAGTAATGTCCTGACTATACTTTGTGATCAGTTGAATGCCATTTTGGTGAATTCAAGTACCAGTAGCCTACCAAAACAGCTAAATCTGTACATTATTCAGATGTTTTTCAGAAGTGAAGATAAAATTCATGGGGAATGCCAACCTAACATGTTCAAGGAATAAGTCTAATGAATAAACTAATATCTGTCACTTAAGTCATCTCAGTTCATGCTTGTTTTGAGTTCATCCATGGTATGTACAGACGCCACTGGTTGATTGCATACAACTGCATGCTTATACAACTTGAATGGACTCGTTTTTAATGCCAAAAAAATGTCTTAAAAACTTTGTTTCATGTAACAAACTACTTTAACAAAAATGTTAAGCAGAGCTGTATCACGGAGCAGTTCGGCTGCATAATCAATCAACTGAGCGAGTATTTCAACCCATGTATCATGTTGTGGCCAGTGGCAGTCTAGTCTTATAATCCCCTTTGCCTAAATGCAATTACAATCGCATTTCACTCAACCAAATTTTGAATGTTAAATGCTTTAACACAGAGCAGTTTTGATGCAAACTGATTCAAGAGAAGTAGTTATGGTCAGCTCTAAAACAAAGTACCGTATTTTTCGGACCATAAGGTGGACTTAAAATCCTTTAATTTTCTTAAAAATCGACAGTGCGCCTTAAAATGCGGTGCACCTAATGTATGAATTAATTCTGGTTGTGCTTTCTGACCTAGAACTGATTTTATGTGGTACATGGCGCTCAAAAATCTGTCAGAATGTTTTAGCACGGCCTTGGTAAGCTACGAAGCTGCACTGCTTGATGGATTGAGCATTAAGGTCACCGTAGTCAGGAGCCTCGCGGAGTAAAACTATCTGTGCTTCAACATTGGATTTGTGGTAGAGGAATAAACTGAAAAAGTGAGTGTATTGTTTTGTATTTTATGTGTTACAACTGAACAATGTTGAGAGTTATTGTGAAAGAGTCGAATAAAGTTTGACTTATCTGAGTTTTGTTTCATTTAATGCACCTTATAACCCGGTGCGCTTTATGTATGAAAATAGACCCGTTAGCAGTCGATCATTGATATTGCGCCTTATAACCCAGTGCGCTTTATAGCCCGAAAAATACGGTAATTCTGATGCACAAACAGTTAGCGATCATTCCACATTGTATGTATCTGTATAATCATGCCGTGGCCACGGGAAGACTTCTGCTTATGCCTTTGCTATATTATACTACGAAAATGTGCATTTACACACTTTTAAATGCAGCCAACATGAATCAGTTACAAGAATCAAAGTATCACTTACCAGAATGGTAAATTTTTTGACTAAAATGTTGTCTTATGAGAACACATTTCTTAACTCTTGCTGTGATTGTCATGACAATGGCAAAGTTTATGACGGCAGCTCATTTCAGCTCAAGTGCACCAAAAAATCCACCACTGCAAATGATGAGTACAACTGGATTCCCCTAAAGCGTTCAGATTTACATTACCAATAAAGGTTTGCCTTTTTTAAGACATAAATCTCAAGGTGGGCTAAAAGAAGATTTGTTGTGCTCTGTCCATCGCTGATAAGCATGGCTCATACTCTCTAGAACTACAATGATCATCATGCACATGTGAACGGTCTCCTTTCTTCACTCTGCGTTGTGTATCAATGAATTAGACCGGACACCACGAATGTTGATCAAACAGGCCCTCATTTTTTATTCAGCATTTTTTTTCAAAACACATGAACTTCTGTGGCCTTTCCCAAATATATTCATGTCAAACTCTCCTCAGTCGCATTACCCGCAAACTTTTTATCAACATGCATTTGACCAAATCAATTACACATATGAGATACGTGGGGACGCTCATCCCTCGAGTGCACATGCTTGCTGCAGCTAGATTATAACGTGATGGCTCGCTACTTATTGAATCATAATATGTGTCACTGTGCATTTCTTATCGTGAATAAAATTGGCAATATGCAGCTTTATTAATAAAAGAGTTTTCATTTGTGAGTTAAAGATTGTTTGATGTGAACAGAAAGGTGAGAGAGGGTAGTCTTCGCCCCCATTATACACTGCAACAAAATACAGTGGTTTTTTTTGCCATGTTTTCCAATAGAAATATCTAAAATGCCTTTTAAAACGATGTATATTTACTTTAGGATCTATATTGCAGAATGTTTTTTTTTTTTAAATCTGAGAATGTTGAATATAATATTAAAAATACAAATATTTTAAAATATCAAAAAATCCTTTAAAAAAGATGCATTCATCTGAGAAGCAGCATATAAGATATTTACACTTGCTTTTAGAGAATAGATCTTGAATATAAGAATATTTTGTCTTTACTGCACTTTACTGCACTAACATAATACACTTACTATATATACAAAATACACTTTTATTTAAAATACATTCTCTTAAAGCAAGTCTAAATATCTTATATGTTGCTTCTCAAGTAAACCTGTCTTGTTTTAAGGATTTTTAGACAATTTTAAATGCAAAACAAGACAAAAACACAATAAAAAGTATTTTTTCCCCCATTAATTCAGTGAATGTCAATTAGAGGTATTTTTAAAAGATGATTTCTTTATAAAGAAATTTCTTAAAAGAAGAAATTCCTCTTTATAATTAGTAAGTACATTTAATACAACCTTTTAAGTCGGGGCACAAGCTTAATAATCCATTAAGAGCTAATGATTAATCATTGCAATAATCTCTGAATAGTCAAATAATCATTCTAATAATTTTTAGATTAAGTAGCAGCCCTAATTAAATCACACTTTCATTACAAAAATACATCGTTTTCTCCAATAAAGTTCCACATTAAATCAACTCTTAACCGGAGCTGCAGCAAAAAACCTCTCCTCAGTCACATTACCTGCAAACTGAGGGAGAGCAGAGATAACCGGAAAATAATTCTTAAAGGACGCTCCATTTTTGGTAGTGATCCAAAATGAACATTTAAATGTTACATGAAATATGAAATGCATATGTATTGATATAGTTTACTGTATATAATAGTGTTTTAAAATAAAAAGGGGAATAATATAAATATACCAGAAATACTTTCAGAATAATACAAAATAATACAAATTATTTTCCTGCTAAAAGAAAAGGGGAGGTTTTGTATGAAATTATCATCTCAACATAACATCTGTTACACACACACACACATACTAAAACGTCATTGTACATCGCTAGTAAGCCTCCCACTCTCTGTAGAATTACAATGCCCATTATGCCCCTCCTCGAAGTTTGCACACTTTTACTCCTGATTTATCAAAATACAAGGAGAAGTCTACAAAAGCAATGCGTTACATATTTAAAAAAATACCTCAGAAATTTTGGTCTAAAATAAATCATACTGAGCGGGTGGGAAATAACTGTATTCATTACAGTTTAGAACATACAATTCCCCATCTGTCGCTCACTTCGACATTGTGTCGAAGAAGCGACACTAGGGGGTCTCTCTTGAGAACCTTTAGCATCTCTGATCTATGAGAAAAGGCCAACGAGAAATTGGCAGACAGAATTTGCTAGTCCCGCCCCCGTAAAGGGAGGGAAATGCGTCTGTTTCATTAAAAAATTTTCTTCGGAGCCGACCGGTTGTGTGAGCAGCGAGCTGTAATTCACAAAAACTGTTCCTCTCATCTCTCAGAGCGTATGCTGTTGGATCTACGGTGCATATCAGCGGCTTTCTCCTTCTCTGCACAGCAGTGCAACTTTGCCCCTGGGCGCTTCGACAGCGCTTTTAAAAGATAATGTTTTCCTAAAAGAGTTTATTTCTCTATAAGAGCAATACACAGCTGGCGTTGAACGTCCTTTTCAGGATGCATCTTTTTAAAGATGTCTTTCCGCCTCTGTGTAGTTTATGGATGCAGTTGATTTCTCTCCACTTCTGACGGTCATAAAAGCTGCCTCGCGTGCCTGGGCTGCGATCACATGCAGGCAGTGTTTAATGAATGGTTCATGTTCTCAGTGCGAGAACATAGCCATGGCAGTATTATGGTCGCGGCTTTCTTTATTCACGAGAGAAAGCCACTTTAGCCACCCCCGTGCCTTGCCTCTTTCCTACGGGATTGGGGCTGGCGATGAAGGTGATTTGGGGATAATGACTGGCTCGGTTTTGCCGGGTAAATCCTCGCGAACCACCCGCCCCCCGGCATGCTTGCTTGCTTCCGCCTGAGCTCGGGATGAGTGCAGCTCACCTCGTGGCCAGCCAGCATTCTCTCTTGAGCCCCCGGAATTGGATGACAACATTGCCGCTGCATCGGAGAGCGTCACAGTGGCATCTGATGCTGATGACTCGCCTGGGCCGCCACCTTCGGGTCTGCTCGCCCAGTCTGAGGCTGAAGCGCATATGTTTGCTATGCTTTCCCGGGCCACCACGAGCGTGAGGCTGGACTGGTGACCTCCGTCCCCCCCTCACGGCTACTCGATTGATTCCTCGGGCCTGCATGTTGCTCACAGCCGCGCCCATCCAGTTCCTTACTTTCCGGACGTGCATGACAAGTTGAGGAAGCTGTAAAGGGCACCATTTACTGCCCGAAAACGGCTTCCCTGCCACCTGGCGGAATCGCCCGGTGCTCCCCTCCAGGGCCTGTAGAATGATGTCGTCACTGACCTCCAAAGCCTACAGCACCACCGGACAGACCGCATCCGCTTTGCATGCCATGGCCCCCCTCCCCCCCCTGCAACCCACCAGGCCAAGGCACTTCAAGATCTGCACTTGGGTTGTTCTGTTCTTGATGTGCTGCAGGAACTGCGCTCAATGACCAATCGCGCCCCCCGGGGCCACGAAGGTTCCAGCACCGGCACTCGGACGGGCGATGGCCACCCTTGTGGTCCAGGAACGTTATCTATGGCTGGACCAGGTCGAAATACAGGAGGTAGACAAAGCATGCTTTCCCAAACGCCCCTGTCTCCTAGCTCGGTCTATTCAGCGGCACCATTGACGACTTCGCCCAGCAGTCCTCAGCGGTGAAGAAGTAGATGGAGGCCATCTCTCACATGCCCCATCGCACTTCCAGCATGGACCGTGCTCCGTCAGCCCGCCGAGGGTGTCCCCCTGTGGCTTCCAAGAAACGTGCAGCTCCGCCTCAACCCGGGCCCAGATCTCAGCCCCAGCGTCGAGCACCCCACAGGAAGCGCAAGCCCCCCGTCTCACGAACCCCTTGAGGACCCGGAAGCATCCCAAGCGGTCCTGAGATGGACGACCTAGAGACCGAGACGTTTGCTCTGGAGCTGGTAAGCAGACCACTCCGTCCCCCAGTGGAGGGCCGGGAAGAGCAATTTCCACTTTCTCTGGGCCACCTGGCCCGCAAATGCCATTCTCACAGCACTCTGCCACCACACCTCAACAGTCCCGGCACGTTGGATGCAGACCTTTGGCCTCCAGCCCCACGACTGTTCCCCGGCCGGCCTCCATGGGACCTCCTCCTCAGTCACTAACCTGCCTCCTGCCGGGTAAGCGGAACAAGGTAAGTGCTTCGAGTCTTCTCTCAGCACCAGAGCCTCGGGACGCGCTTTTGCCTCCCGACGCCGCATTACCTGCTCTGCCCTGCTGTGAAGCCCCACTTCCCAATACGTCACGCAGGCTGGCCAGGTCCATCCGACTCGGTTACGCAATTCTGTTTACCAGGCCTCCGCCCCCCTTCACGGCTGTCCGCTTTACCGCAGTGCACGGCAAAGACGACAAATCCCTGCATGTGGAAATCGAGACTCTCCTACTCAATAGAGCCTGTCCCTCCAGATGAGATGAGGAAGGGTCCCTACAGCCCTTACTTAATTTTACCCAAGAAAGGGCAGCTGCTTACGACCGATTTTGGACTTCAACCGGGGCTTGCACAATCTCCCGTTCAAAATGCTCATGCAAGACACATCCTAACTAGTGTCCAGCATCTAGATTGGTTTGCAGCAGTAGACCTGAAGGACGCGTACTTCCACGTCTCAATCTTGCCTCGACGTCGAACCTTTCTATGGTTCGTGTTCGACGACAAGGCATATCAGTACAAGGTCCTACCCTTCGGCATGTCTCTGTCCCCTCGGGTCTTTACGAAGGTAGCAGAGGCAGCCCTTGCCCTGCTTCAGGAAACAGGCATTCGCATACTCAACTACCTCGACGACTGGCTCATCCTGGCCCACTTCTGAGAGTTACTGTGCATCCACAGGGACCAGGTGCTCAGGCACCTCAGTCATTTAGGGCTTCAGGTCAACCAGGAAAAGAGCTAGCTCGCCCCAGTTCAGAGCATCTCTTTTCTCGGCATGGAATTATACTCAGTCTCAATGTCAGCGCGCCTCACCAACGAGCATGCAGTCAGTGCTGAAAGGTCTCACCTTATTAAGGTCAGGGCACATCAGTCCTCCTAAAACATTCCCAAAGGCTCCTGGGGCACATGGCATCCTCGGGAGCAGTCGCGCTGCCGGGGTTGATGCATATGAGACCACTTCAGCACTGGCTAGTCCGAGACGAGCATGGCGCCGTAGCACGCACCGTGTGTTGATCACCCCGCCTGCCGCCAAACTTCCAAACCCTGGACAGACCTCTGCTTTCTACAGAAAGAAGTCCCTTTGCAGCAGGTGTCACGACACGTCCTGGTCCCCACAGACGTTGTGAGCAGCTCTTTGTCTGCTTTGGTGGACAGCGGAAAGGGAATCCAAACAGGCCCCCCCACACCCCCCCGTGGGGTCGAGCACATTCAACAAGAAGTGTTGCATCCTCGAGGGCACTGGCCAGAGCCACCTCCCTAGCAGACATATGCAGAGCAGCGGGTTGGGCAAAACCCATTACCTTTACGAGATTTTACAATCTCAGGGTTGAGTTGGTTTCGTCCCGTGTTTTCTCAGGTCTGAGCCAGTAGAACTCGTAACACACTGACAACTGACCGGGTGGACCGCTTGCACCGAGCGCCTTTTCCCTCTGCCATTTTCCGAGGTGCGGTCCCCTTGCGAGTGGACCCGTGTCTCCCTTGGGTAGTTCCCACTACCCCCTGGTCCCCGTGTCTGTAGCAACTCCTCCCTCTCAATGAGGCAGGATCTACCACCGCGCCACTTTCCACATGTGACCTACAAGCCCATGTGATGTATTTCACCACTCTTTACCTCCCCAATCTGGGCAGGTGTGGTCTCCGCAGGGTCTTTTCCCCCTGAAAGATTAGGAACTGGGAAAGATCACCTTCCCTGATGCGTAATGATAGCGTTAAGATAGCTGGCATGGCCTGCTCCCATGCTTGGCACGTCGCCTTGTTTCCCCCTGTCGGGGGTAAAAAACCAGAAAGCTTTGACAATTTTATGGGGCGTTGGGGAAAGGTATGTGCAGTCTGACACAGCCGGTCGCTTTGGCATGTAAAATACCTGCCCGCTCCTGTGTCAGCAGTACATGTACATGGCTCAGCGCATGGTGTGATTTAAATTTGACCCCTAGTGTTGCTTCTTCAACACGACGTTGAAGTGAGCATCAGACGGGGAACGTCTAGGTTACGGATGTAACCACCATTCCCTGATGGAGAGAACGAGACGTTGTGTCCTCCCGGCCACGTCACTGAACCGAGCCACTGTTCCGGCCGGACCTCATTGTCGGCTCTTCAGAAAAATCCTGAATGAAACAGACGCATTTCCCTCCCTTTATACCCATATGTCCGGGGCAGGACATGAAAATTCTGTCTGCCAATTTCTCATTGGTCTTTTCTCATAGATCAGAGATGCAAAAGGCTCTCAAGAGAGACCCCTAGTGTCGCTTCTTCTACACAACATCTCGTCCCGCCATCAGGGAACGGAGGTTACATCCGTAACCTAGACATTTTCATCAATCAAGTCTTGCCCTTACATGTTTATATATTCTATTTCATTTGGAAATATACCACATTATGAAGGTAAAACAGGTTGCAATGCCTTTTCAATTTGACTTTAAAGCTGTGGTTATTGCTCTCCCCTGTCACTTCATGCTAAATCTGTTATTTCCCAATTTTAAAATGCCAAATTCTAGCAACAGGGCTGTTTAAATGTCACCCCTAATATTTCAGTGACACATGGGGGGTCTACTGAGGACACAAAGAGGGGAAAAACAAAGGACCCATTAGATTAGATTTTAAATTATAGAGATGACTGAATGGATTAAAACAGATAGCAAATGTATACAAATAAGACTGTGATATGACTGAATAGTCTTGTGCCAGGTGACAGACATCACTGAGATGATTAAGACAAACATATTATCACAACACAGTTCAGTGCTTCAGGAGATTGGAATTTGTGTCCTTATTTGCTTAATATAATTGCTTGATATAGAGATAATGAAATTAGACAATTAATTAATTGTAGGTTCAGGTAGTGGGTCACTGTTAGAGACACATCACAGTTCATGCATTATTAAATTGTATCAATACACATCAAGTGACAAATATGAATTGATGGTGTACTTTTTGTTCAGTTTATGATTTAAAAAGACAAATTTTAGGCCTAAATTCTGGTAAGACATGAAGTACTTCATTTTTCTTTGCTGTAGAGTGGATTATGTGTATGGGGGGAAAAAGTGAAGAATGAGAGTTGGCCTTGTTGTGGAATGACTTTGATAGAAGCATTGCAATGCGGGTGGGAAGCTAAGAAAATTTATTGATCCGAGCTAACAGATTGCTTCCTTGTAACACCTCCATGTATCATGCTAGAGAGAACAGAGACACACACACACTCGATTTTCTATCATCGTGGCAATTCTCCAATGACTTCTATTGTTGTCATATTGAGCTAATTATATTTTCTAACACCTGAACATAATCATAACTCACAGAAACCTTTTCTGCATTTTTAGAATTTTATTACAACAGCGAGACAAAGACAATACTAGGTATTTGTATCCAGTGCTTTTCTCATAACTACTGTGATTTGACAGTAGTGAAGGGAACATTATGTCAAGGCGATTTGCTTGCTATCATCTTCCACCAACAGTATTTTGTCTGTTTGTTGGATAAGCTGGCCTATGCTCACTCTTTTTCATAAATTTGGGGGGAGAAAAATGTCATCCATTTTTATGTTGTTTGCCATTTTAAATGTATTTTTAATTTCCTTTTCCTCTCCTTTTTTGTCTTTTTGTCCTGGAGATGCCATGTGCGGCAAGTTTTCTGCCAGACAATCCCAAAGGAATTTACACGTATGAGAAGACTGGGTGAATTTTGATTTGACTAGTCCATGCTCAAAATACAAAATGTCTGGCTGACAAACTTTCATGATGAAATGTCACCCTTGGTCCGTATGTCACTCTGATGCTGTATTCAACTCATTTCGGAGTCTTCTATTACTTTAAAAAATTGTTGTTATAAAATAATTGTCTAATAAAAAAATTTAAAAAATTAAAAATTAAACAGTAAAGCAATTATTAAGCACAAAACAATTCATGAAACCTCAGAAATGGAAAAGATAACAAAAAATATCACACCATTGTTTTGGACATCACAAAGTGTAATGAGTGAATTATATAAAATTACAAAATTTAAAACACATGTGACAACCTGCTACAACATAATTTTTGTCCTTGCTCTTAAATTTATGAAACATATTGTCCTGAGGCAAGAGTTCAATCTTACGGTTAATATCTACCATTGTTACATAGCTGACCCTTGCTTAAATGTATAACATTGTGGATTTATTATCTTCACTTATTTAAGAAGGAGCTTTAGAAATACACACTAAGAAATTTACTGTAAAATTTACTGCAGTTTACTGGCAATTTTAGTTTCAAGTATGATTATAAATAAACGAGAGGACTGTAAATCATTTATTGCAATTGTAATATAAAAACACATACTGGTACTCTAAAATTACAGCAGATATGTGAGACTGAATTTACAAGATTAACTGTGATTCTTCAGTACTGCTGTGATTTAGCAGTTCTGTGCTGTAGAATTACAATGATTAATCAATTATGCTGGTACCCAGCATGCATTGCTGCATAAATAAATTATGCTGTTGACCTTTTATTTACTACTTGCAGGTTTTATCTATAATGATGCTTTAGTTTTAGTTTTTTGTTTTAATTTTTAACATTATGTTTTGCAATGTTCAGTGTTTTTCCTTTTATCTGAAAATTATTTTTGTTAATTATCATCATTGATGAGATTTGTATCCCAAATGTTGATGGCTGTGGGTGACTAATTGGTTCCATTAAAAAATTATGTGAGTTGCCTACAAAAAATTATCAATAATAACAATTCTGTTACCCATAAGTTAGTCTTTACAATCCTTTCACATATCTTTCACATTACACTTAATAATCACACAAGAAGTATTGTTTAGGAGTTACAAACCATTAGATAGAACCAGTAGATTCTCCCATATACCATAGAATTAACAAATGTTTACTTGAAACATTTTGGTAATGGCTGGGAGGAAGATATTAATAAAGGTCTTAAGTTACAACCTAGAGGTAAACACTTTCACCATAATGGTGACTTCAAACAAGAAACATTAGTTATCAAATAACATTAAATAGAGCTAAAACTTCAACTTCTAACATTTATAATTAATAAATGTCATTATCAAAAAAATAGTAGCAGTACATTCAGGGAACAAATTATACAAGGTGTTCCCAGGATTCAAACCCATGACTTCTAACAAGAATTGGTAGTGCAATACACTAGCTGTTATTGTCTTTTATTTTGTCCTAGCATCCAATCGAAAATCAGAATATTTGTGTTTTTATAAAGAACATAAATTTGTTAGGAGAGAAAATATCCTGGCAATATTAAACAGTATGTCAACAATTATAGGTTTATTGTGATATAATATTACACAGGTTAGTTCTGTGCTACCCCAACATTTAAACAGAAAAATCCCTAGTGCAGTGCTGTTGGTACTTAACTTACTTAAATTAACTCTCAAGACTGGAAAACAACTCCTAGAATTCATAGCAAAATACAATAACAGACTGTAATTGATAAAATACAGTATATTATTGCAAAAAGTTACTCTAAACTCAGAAATTTGTTACAGTGTGTGAGGATAGTGAATATAAGTTTGTTGGATAGAATTTACAAAAATAATCCTAATGTACAAGATGTATTTAAAACCATATACACTAAGTAAGTTGGATATACCATATGACAACTTCCTAATTTGACTAGTGCTGTTCTCTATTATCTGCACAGAAAATCTATTGAGGAAAAGTTGTGTTGAGGGGCTAATGAAAAAGCTAGCATTGGATAATACTTGGAATATATTTGTCCATCGCTCATCCAATGTCAATGTTTGGTGTCATTTTATTAAATTCTATTTCATACATCACATAAAAATAGATTTCAGTTGCACATTTGCCATCTAAACCCTTTAAAACATTTTAAATTGAATTTGCATGTTATTGCAACTCTCTCCAGTCGCTGTGTTCCAAGAAGCTCATTTTCTCCTTCCCTTGATGAAGCTGGAAGAGTAAAAGCTCATTGCTCTTACAGAATGTGTAATTAAGCATGTGTGCAAAAGTAAAGAGATGATGATCATTTTCTGTGTAGAAGGAAAATGCTCCGGGAGAGAATTATTGGCTACTTACTCTTCTGAATCAGCACATGACATTAAAGAAACACAGCACCATTCTCAAATGTATCTTTAATAGATATTTATGTGGAGCGAATCTTTGGGCTATTATGCCTTCTGCTCATATTTTTGTATTATATGTATGACTGGGTTCAAACCCCAACCTAATATTTATTTCAAAATAATAACTGAACTTGACAGCTGAACTTTGACATTTGTTAATTCCTTTTGTGTTCCCAGGAAAAGTTTAGAGTGACATTGCTGGGTAGGTGATGACTAAATTTTCAAGCAAATGAATCTGGAATGACCAAATTTAGTGAATAGTGATTTCTACCACAGCTTTTTAGAACAACACTTTATTTTTACCTGCAAAAATCGTGCAAATGAATGATCAATAATACAAATAATCTTTTTGAAAGTTGCATTCAAAATCCACTTTGTTTGAAAATCCGAATGGGCCGAGTGGGCATATGACACTTCTGTTGGTAATGGCTGTTTGTAGTTTGGAAATAATGATTAATACAAAATTAAAATTAAAAATGTAATTAAAATACTGTTGAGTCTTGCCAAGAGAATCGCTGAATTCCCTTGTCTTTGTGAACGTCAGTTTGAACAGTTCAGCGAGTCAGAGGTTTAGGTTATCATTAAAGGTTATAAGGATCCCCCCCAGCTTTCAGAACAGGATCTCAGAAGTGATGGAACAGCCCAATTATGTTTGACTGTTTCTCAATGCTGCTTCAGCCTCTGGGATTCAAGCACCTCAACAATCACATCCATCACAGAACATAGCGAGCCTCCAGACATCGCACAACCCAAGGACAGTCAGATAAGGTCACACACATCAGCCATTTGTGTATGTGTGAGCATGTATAGTATTTGTGTGCTTGTGTGCCAGTGGGTTGCAAATACACAGCAAACTATAACTGTGTATATGTGATGATCTAAGCGACGAGGCGGAGGGTATGGCCGGGCCATGAGGATGCATGCCTGGCGCTGATTGGGGTAACTCAGTGCCAGACGTGCATCCTCATGGCCCGACCATGCCCTTCTCCTTGTCACAATCTACTTTTGTGTTAAAGGAAAAGTTCACCCAAAAATTATAATTATCTCACCATTTACTCACCCTCATGACTCTGCGTCCTTTTTAGAGCTTGAAAGTTTTGGACCCCATTGACTTACATTGTATAGACAAAAGACATTCTTCATCTGTGTTCATCAGAACACAGAAGGTCAAACAAGTTTGAGATGGCATGAGGGTGAGTAAATGATTAGAGAATTTACATTTTTGGACTAACTATTCCTTTAAATGGCACAAATTTATTGTAAAATGAACAATTCATTGACAGATGATTTATTAGCTCTTTTAATGATTTAACAAGTACAAATTGAATCACAAAAGAAATGTAATTAATTTTTATACTTGTTATTTTATATAGAGATATAACATAATAATTCCATTATTAAACATCACATGCTACAGTAATTAAACTATTTACGTTTGATATCTAAGAAAACTTTTTGATCCATGTATTAATCAGAATTATTCTACATTAAAATGATTGAATAAAATCAAGATTTCATCATAAAAAAATCTATCTTAGGCAATAACATTAATAAACAATAACATTAGCATATACAGTATACTGTACCTCTCAGACCTAGCTGTAGTACAAACATTTAATATTTTTTTCAGCATGTTACATATACCACAACAGAATTAACATCAACTGGAATTTAGATCATATATTAATTCAACAAACATTGATTCAGATTGGTCTGGATTCCATTAATGTGATTAATGACACTATTTTTTATGGATCCAAACTCTAATGCATGTAAACTGTGAATCTAACTACTACTGATCTAAAACACAGTGAAGTCACACTGTTTAGCGCCATAACATGAGTTATAGTGTAGCCTACTAGAAAAGACAGGCTCACATAGAAAAGGTACTGTATTGATTTGAAAGGCAGCAACAATAACATTACAATAAAAAAATGTAGAGGGCCAATCATCTAGATCATCCAAAGAAAATGAGTTGGACATACAAGATACTTCACTGAGCCACATTGTAGTTATTTTATCAGGACATACCCCAGAGAACCATGAAGCAAACACTTCAAACTCTGTTGTGTTGGTCTTTTTTTCTGTATAGCCCCAAAAAGGGATTCTCTCATACAGCGCTCTCATTTTCTCTCTTTTTACAGATCTCTATCTCACTCTGTGCCTTGGCCAGCATACCCACATGTGGCAAATGTACATTTGCTACTCTTTTTTAACATACTGTATAGTTCCAAACACTTTAAGTGCTCAGAATTCATCCCTGCTGTGAATATCCACTATGTTCTCTTGAATTCTACAAACTCAGTGGTTTTTACCAAACTGCTGTTTTTATCCAACAGCAGTATGCACATTCTGCTCTTTTGGTAAAATGTAAGCCAGAAGTTTTGAAGTAATAGTTAACCAAAAAAATTTAATTTGCTGATAATTTGCTCACCCTCAGGCCATCCAAGATGTATCTTTCTTCATCAAAACAGATAAAAATGTAAGATTTTTGGGATTTTATTTCAGGCCTCCTTTAAAAAATGCAAGTGAATGTATTTTTTTGCCAGTCCAAAATGCATATTTAGGGTGCATCAAAATAATCCACACGACTCCAGTCAACAAATAAAGTTCTTCTGAACCCAAACGATTGATAAAAAACCAATACTTATATACTTTTTAACTACAAATGTTTTCTTCCGTACATCTCTGTGACGTGCGCTCATGAGAGAGATGACGTAAGCTCGTTGGTAAGTGTTGGTAAGTGAAACCAAGTGCGAGAGCATTTACTGAGATTCACAGGATTTACACAGTGAGATCAATGATACAAGTGATATCACACAGAAGAGAATCTTCACAAATTGAAACGAGTGAACTGAGCTCACATGTGGTGAATTAGAAATCGGGTGATGAGGAGCGGAGCGCTGAGGGAGGCATTACAAAACTAAGTTTTCACACATACCTGAGTTATTCAGAAAAACAACATGGGCACAGCCAATGAATTCAGATATCGACCCTTTTATTCTTTCGATGGTCTGAAATCCTCGGATTAAAATGTACACTGCACACCCTCGAATATTTGAGAGAATGTAGGGGTGTACTGATATCCAGGTTCAGCACAATAAACCAGAGCTTCAATCGCTCGTGAGTCAAAGTTAATATATTTGGCCATAGGAGTGAGGGAAGGAACACAACTGTGTGATGGTTGTGCATTTTCTTTGGGGTTTCTGAAGGCTGAAGCATCCAGGATACACATGCCAAATGACCATTTTGAACAATACATGTATACAAATACAAATCTACAGCAAAGACAATTAAACTTGTACTACGCTCATTCTCTTGTAAACAATGACACGCTTCCTACCTTCTCCTCCATGCGTGATCTTACCAACTAGCCTCCCTCTCATGAGCACACATCACAGAGGTGTACGGAAGTGAACATTTGTAGTTAAAAAGTATATAAGTATTGTTTTGTTTCTAAAAAATAATAAATCGTTTGGGTTTAGAATAACTTTATTTATATGAGATTATTTTGATGCACCCTAAATATGCATTTTGGACCAGCAAAATGTTTTACATTCAGTTGCATTATTTAAAGGAGGTGGTCTGAATTAAATCCTAAAAATCTTAAATTCTGTTTTGATGAAGACCGAAATTATCAGCAAATTTTCATTTTTGGGTGAACTAATCCTTTAAGAAGACTCCAGTGCCCCTCCTGCTTTGCCTTCATACATTTATTATAAACAGTGTCTGAAATAAAGAAATGCTGCGTTGAGGGTATTTATCCAAAATAAATAAAAATTATTGTGCTTCATTGAGTTTTTATTTAGTCCAAAATCCTTTCAAATTTGGAAAGTTAGAAATGGCACACCAGAGTTCTTTGTGCCACACTGAGCTTGGTTGCCTGTTAAACAACTTGTCGCTACATTCCAGAGCCTCACTGTTTCAAACCTAACACACTAGATCCAAGGGCCGCAATAAGGTACCACAGGGCCCCGGGGCTTAAACATTTAACCGCCTGGGTGAATCAACAAAGTAATGCAATGTAAAGGTTGTACAAAGTAACATTTATCTTTAACAATGCTATCAAAGTGAATAGCAGGCATAACAACACAGCTACAACATGGGCCACAACTTGGATTGAATGGATTACATGACCGCATCACATGACAACAAAAACGTTATTACTTTTAGACATCTCCGCTCCACCTGTCCACACTACAATGCGTAAAGGCATTTTCAAGTTTATCGAGAGGGTTTTAGAAAAGCTCAGTTTTGCTGTCAACAAAGCCATCTTATTGTGTACGTTGCCTGAGATTTCAACTGAAAAAGTATTAGTGTGAATGTGGCAACAGTTTGTGAAGCATTTGGAATGGGACAGGCTCTGCGGATCTTCACATGATAAGAGTAAAGTTACAAATCTTAATTTTTGATTTTTAATACCCTTGAGTTACAATGTCATCCTCTGTGTTGAACATTTACGTTTGTTTCATAATAGCAGGTATTTTCAGTTAATGTGAACAATAGAAGTTGGTGCATGATTCAATTCAAACAAAGCTACTACTGAACAGAACAGAGTTCATCATGGTCAAGTTTATCAAGAAATCTAAAAAAGAAGAAGAAAAAAGAAAGAAAAAGAAACCTGCACCTGTTATACATCCACTGGCATAGCGTTAGAATGTTTCTTGGTATATTTTGGTTTCATTAAATACACTAGAGTGGGTTTTTAACCCAGGATGTTCTGTAAAAAATGAACCTCTAGCCTAATGGTCATCATTGGAATTTAGTGAGCACACACTTAAGTTTGTAATATTTGTTGAGCAGGGTAGTGTGTAAATGAAGTTGTATTGTATTACTGAATTTAGGTTGAGGATCCCCCAAGAGTCCTGACACAGTCAAGAGTCCCGCAGTGCAAGCTATCTAGAATCTTCCCTTTTTTTATTTGGCTTTCCTTCTTTATTTTCAAATTCCATGATCCACAGCATTGTCATTTGTCACAGGCTCAGATCCTCTGTTCTTGCCCGCTCATCTCCCAGTAAATGGTAGCCTGTGAGTGATGGAATTTTGATGTAATGCTCAGCACATGTCCACCCACAAGTCTCTGGCCAGTGCATCCTTAGAAATTAGTGCTCTCAATACAGCTGAAAATGTATTATGTGCTGCCTCTCCATTTTACTTCAGTCGAACATATTCTATCATTGTAATCTGAAGAGTCTACCCCTCTCTCTCTCTGCAAATTACACAACAGGGCTGTGTTTAAACGAAGCTACATTAGAATGAAAGAATCAATTATGCCAGTACTCATGTAGAGCATTCGCCCTCAGTTTGAACACAAGAGCACCATCTTACTGAATGTAGAGTGTTGCTAAGGCAACAGAATAGTGACAGATAATGTCTTGATGTGTTGCGAGCAAAATTCACTTATTTGACAATGTAGCAGCCTTCACTTTGAATGTCTCTGTTGTATGCCAGTGATGAAATTCTTGATGGTCTGTGTCCTTTGTGTGCTCATCCCATGTTGGTAAATTCTATCTGATGGATATACTGTAAACCGTTTACTGGGTCACAGGAATATTTTTTTTTTGCAGTCTGACCCTTAAAGGTGAAGTGTAATTACTGCTTCACTAGTGTAACCAAATGAAATTGGAAAAGTAATCACTGTTTTCAAACAGGTTTCCAAACACTCCTCTGCCGCATCTGCCATTGGTTGATCCATTGCCCCAAACTCATGGCATTGGTTGAGCCAATATTGCTGTGATGGACTGGCTAGACGATGATTTGATAGTGCCACAGAGCCACAGTGTTTACATTTTCAGGTGAAATCAGCCTACGAATTGTTTTCTTATATTTGCCTCTTCATATTAAACTCGAATAAGAGAAAATATTTTAACATTGATAAAATTACACATATTACCTCTAAGAATGATTCAGGAATGATGACCTTCAACCTTAAACTCCCCTCTAGCTGTCCAAAACTGTTTATTGTTATATTTAATTTTTCAAATGAGAAACAATGAGTTTCAGTGCACTGTTCATTAATTTTTGGTGTATTTTGTAGTACCGAAATGCTACAGTTCCACCCATAAACACTATCTCTATTCTGCAACACTCAAAAGCTCAGTAGCATACTGAAGCATGCTGCATGACCATAATAATTCTAGTCATAACTCAATCTCAACACATTCTTCAATTTTGGAAGTCTCTCCTTGGCTTTGCTGAATGAAGTTGAGGAAATAAATGGCTGGATATTGGCAGCGGTCAGTAAATAGTCTCTTTGATGACGTTGGTGGAGAAGGTCTGGTTGCTGCAGATGCTGATCGAGTGTCTTGTGAGAACACGTTTCTGTTTTTTATGGCGGCATGGCAGGAAGAAGTAGCGAAGCGTGGCAAAGAAAATTTGCCGGTAGTTGGCAGAGACAAGATTGTAAAGGATGGGGTTTATGGCCGAGCTGACATAGAAGAGCACGTTGGTGACCATGTAGAAGTAGTGGTAGAAATCAAAGAGAACACTGTGGAAGAGAAAGAAATATATTGAGAGAGATAAATAATTACCCAATAAATCTATGCTTGTTGAGGTCATGTTCTTGTTTTGTGGCATCAATAAAGATATAGTGCACCAAAAAAAAAAAAAAAAAAGAAATTCTGCAATATTTTACTCTTATTCTCAGGGATCATGAATTTCTTTCTTCAGTGGAAAACAAAATGTCAACAAATGTTTCAGGCAGAATGTTAACCTCAGTCACCTTTGATTTTTATTGTATAGAAGAAAGATACGTTAATAGTAACTTTGTAACTATAATTTTAACTTTTAGTAACATAATTTTGTGTTCCAGGGAAAAAGAAAGTCAAACAGGGGACATCCCTCAGATGTTCACCAATGTTTGGTTCGTTTTGTAACATTCGATGCAGGATGTTCCCAGGCCATTTTGGACATTCGCTAATGGTCCCATTTTCATCCAGGTAAAACATTCTGAAAACCATGTTCATGGGAATGTCCCTGTTTTGTCTCATTAACATTTGGTCCCTTAACCGACGTTTTCACAACATTCAGTGATCTTGCGTTGCAAGAATGCTTTTAATTGTAGGGATTCAGTTTACAGATAAGAGAGTATTTTGAAAAACGTATACATTCGTACCAATGTACTACCTTCTCTCACCAGACCTACAAACACCTTGTACATTTTTCAGCAACTTGTGGTCAGTAAAATGTGTGCCACAGAGTATACATTAGTTTTATTAGGTAACAGTGCAATGGAAACAGACACCATTGTAAAGTTATACACTGCCTGGCCAAAAAAAAAAAGTTATATAGAATATTTAATTGGACCGCCTTTAGCTTTGGTTATGGCACATATTCATTGTGGCACTGTTAACCTTAAGCACATTGTGGCACTGACAACCTTAAGCAACGTTACACATGTTTTTTCCGAGATCTTTTATTGATGATGGAGAGTCGAACCAAAAATTTATGATGTATCAGTTTTTAAAATGTGGAATTGGCCACCACAGAGTCCTGACCTTAACCCCATTGAAAGTCTTCTCCAGCACATCCCAAAGACATCCAATGGGGTTAATGTCAGGACTCTGTGGTGGCCAATTCCATATCTTAAAAACTGAAACATCATACATTTTTCAAAAGTAACAAATAATAATAATAATAATAATAATAATAATAATAATAATAATAATATTACTGCTGATGCGTCTCTTGCTCATGGTCAACATTCAGAAACGTATTGGGTGCTTTGCTTGTGCTAGTTAATATTATAGATACTTTGATAACAAAAGGCCGATATAGCAAAATTTGTGTGTGATGCTTCCAGAACAGCTGTAGGGTGAAGAGAAATGTTTTTTCCCCTTCTGTCACTCACTCGACGTTGTGTCGATGTAGTGACACTAGGGGTCGCTCCTGGGAGCCCCAGACATCTCTGATCTTTGAGAAAAGGCCAATGAAAATTGCAGATTGGAATTTGCATGCCACTCCCCCAGACATGTGGGTATATAAGCAGCTGGAATGCAAACACTCATTCAGACTTATTCTTCGGAGCTGAGCAGTTGTATTTAACTGAGCTGAATTACTCTGCCAGCAATTAATCTCTCGCTCTTACGAGCTGATGGTTTCTACGGCCATTGCAGCTGTTCTCGCACTGGTGTTGTGCAGAGAAACACACCCTGGCCACTTCAGCAGCGAAAGAGTATATTTTCTAAATATATATATATATATATACACTCACCTAAAGGATTATTAGGAACACCATACTAATACTGTGTTTGACCCCCTTTCGCCTTCAGAACTGCCTTAATTCTACGTGGTATTGATTCAACCAGGTGCTGAAAGAATTCTTTAGAAATGTTGGCCCATATTGATAGGATAGCATCTTGCAGTTGATGGAGATTTGTGGGATGCACATCCAGGGCACGAAGCTCCCGTTCCACCACATCCCAAAGATGCTCTATTGGGTTGATATCTGGTGACTGTGGGGGCCATTTTAGTACAGTGAACTCATTGTCATGTTCAAGAAACCAATTTGAAATGATTCGAGCTTTGTGACATGGTGCATTATCCTGCTGGAAGTAGCCATCAGAGGATGGGTACATGGTGGCCATAAAGGGATGGACATGGTCAGAAACAATGCTCAGGTAGGCCGTGGCATTTAAACAATGCCCAATTGGCACTAAGGGGCCTAAAGTGTGCCAAGAAAACATCCCCCACACCATTACACCACCACCAGACTGCACAGTGGTAACAAGGCATGATGGATCCATGTTCTCATTCTGTTTACGCCAAATTCTGACTCTACCATCTGAATGTCTCAACAGAAATCGAGACTCATCAGACCAGGCAACATTTTTCCAGTCTTCAACTGTCCAATTTTGGTGAGCTCTTGCAAATTGTAGCCTCTTTTTCCTATTTGTAGTGGAGATGAGTGGTATCCGGTGGGGTCTTCTGCTGTTGTAGCCCATCCACCTCAAGGTTGTGTGTGTTGTGGCTTCACAAATGCTTTGCTGCATACCTCGGTTGTAACGAGTGGTTATTTCAGTCAAAGTTGCTCTTCTATCAGCTTGAATCAGTCGGCCCATTCTCCTCTGACCTCTAGCATCAACAAGGCATTTTCACCCACAGGACTGCTGCATACTGGATGTTTTTCCCTTTTCACACCATTCTTTGTAAACCCTAGAAATGGTTGTGCATGAAAATCCCAGTAACTGAGCAGATTGTGAAATACTCAGACCGGCCCGTCTGACACCAACAACCATGCCACGCTCAAAATTGCTTAAATCACCTTTCTTTCCCATTCTGACATTCGGTTTGGAGTTCAGGAGATTGTCTTGACCAGGACCACACCCCTAAATGCATTGAAGCAACTGCCATGTGATTCGTTGATTAGATAATTGCATTAATGAGAAATTGAACAGGTGTTCCTAATAATCCTTTAGGTGAGTGTATATATATATATATATATATATATATATATATATTCTCATAAAAGAGAATTTTCCTGATGAAAGAGTTGCACCTACGAAAGCGTCTATTTCAAGATGCCTGTTCGTTTGTGTGTTATTCCTGGTTGCGGTCGCTATCTCTCCGCTTCTGATGGATCATGATGCAGTACATGGTAAGTATTTAGGGAAGCACGACTTGATCATCAGGTTCCTGAAAGGCGCAAGGAGGTTAAACCCCACAGACCACGCCTCGTTTCCTCGTGGGACCACTCCATAGTCCTTCTGGGCCTATGGGGAGCTCCATTTGAGCCCCTAGAGTCAGTTGAGTTAAAGGCGCTCTCCTTGAAGACTGCCCTCCTGACGGTGCTCACATCCATCAAGAGGGTAGGGGACCTGCAGGGATTCTCTGTCAGCGACCTGTGCCGGAAGTTCGGCCTGGATTACACTCACGTCATCCTGAGACCATGGCTATGTGCCCAAGGTTGCCACGACTGCATTCAGGGATCGGGTGGTGAACCAGCAAACGCTGCCCAGGAGGAGGCAGACCCAGCCTTGGCATTGCTGTGTCCAGTGCGTGCTTTGCACATCTACTTGGATCACACGCAGAGCTTTAGAAGGGCAGCAGAAAGGAAGCGAACATGTTTGTAAAAATAATTTTACACCGGACTGCTTTGTGAATGAGTGTCAATATAAAGCAGGATTTTCAAAAAAAATTATTCTCAAGCATGGATCAGTACCAACTGTTCATGTTCCAGCTTTATATCCTATAAGATGTAAGTATCGCACTTTATATTTTGTGAATGTTTGCAAATCGCCTTTCCGAATGTGCTTGTTAGCTGATTCCATGGCTAATGCAGCTAAAGTTACAATTGTCTCTAATTGTATTCGCAGAGACAAGAGCTATGTCGGGGCGGGGAGCAGCAGCTCATTTGTATTTAAAGAGACACACACAAAATCAGCGTGTTTTTGATTCCACTCAAAAAGTGGCATTTACAACATGGTATAATAAATGATCCGTGGGGTATTTTGAGCTGAAACTTCACAGACACTTTCTGGGGACACCTGAGACTTATATTACATCTTGTGAAAAGGGGCAAAATAGGTCTCCATAAAGAAATGAGAAGCTACAAATTACATCAGTTAGGGTTAAAATTAGAGATGCACCGATTGCAATTTTCTTGGCCGATTCCGATTTCCGATTTTTTTTCCAAGTGTGACCTGCCGATACCAATTTTTTCAGATTCCGATTTTCTTTCTAAGAAATATTGACCGCATATACAAACAAAATCTACCTTTCTTCAATGCAAAATTAAATTTTCATAATAAAATAAATTATTAAACATTACAATTTCCCCCAAACAAAGTTACAGGATCTTCTCTGACTTCTGATATATAAAGTGCTCTGTGACTGGAAAGAGGTAGAAATAACAATTAACTGCAAATTAGTTGCTTTATATAACAATGTCAACAGACGTCATTTTCCACTATTTGTATAAATGGATCTTTTTCTATTTTTTACTCGTCTAACAAAACAATTTCAAATATTACAAGCCTATGAACAAAACTGAAGTGTCCAATACACTCAACATTGACATTAAGCTTACGTTAGATACCAAATATCAGAAGCAGTTATACCAACTGATTGCTGCTTCAGGATCGGCTTGTCGTCACTCACCCCCGTTTATCCCGGGAGTCTCCCGTATTTCACACCCATCTCCCACCCCCCTCCCGTTTTGTTATTTCTCCCGGGAAACTCCCGTAATTTGTATGGCCTAAACCACGTTATATGAATAATCAATATATTATTCCAAGGTTGTCCAGTTGCCAGATCTTGTAGGAAACGCATCCTACTCACACAATCGACGCACCATACGCATTTCTAATAATTTGTGACCTCAACCTGGCAACCAAAACCCAGCTGCTCTGTTGAAATCTACGAGAATCTAGAATCTAGACGCGAGAAGTTCAATCAAGCAACACTGGTAGATGGGAGGAGACTCAGCTGGTGCTCCGGCAGAAAAAATAAATAATATATATATATATATATATATATATATATATATATATGTAAATTTAACAACAGCTGGACGAAAGCATTTAATTTCATATCCTGAAGCCATATCAACAATACCCACGCCTTTTGCAAAGTGTGTCGCACTGATTTTAATATCGGACACGGTGTGAAAAATTACGTTACTCAGCACATTAAATCACAATGGCACAATTTATATGTATTTAGCCTGTCGCTGCCATCCAGCACCCCCCTTCACCTCCCGGATTTGTGTACCCAAATGTTGACAGGTAACAGGCTGCGTGTGTGACATGACACTACGGAGACTCCACTATGGAGAACGGCTGGTCATCCAGGACCATGAATTCCATAATTTTCCTCTTAATTCCTTTGGTCTTTTCGCTTCTCATACCAAGGAAAGATAAGAGAAGACGCTGACTTCTGGCTGGCTCTGAGCTCTGGCTAGCTTTAACCGCTTAACTTTTTTAGCTTCTTTTTTAAAAGTGGTATTTTCAGCTGGGTGAGGGTGTTTTAAGTGTCTAATTAGGTTTGTTGTTCCGAACGTTATCGTGGTGGTTCCCCCACGGTTTACTTTAGCCTTACAAATATTACAAATTGCGAACTTTATGTATTTTTCACTCACAGTGAAGATCTTCCACGCCAATGTCATGTTTCCATGCGGCTGTGACGTTATTGCCTGCGCTGCTGGCAACAAAACGGACCGGCTCGGAATCGGAAAGACCTGAGACTGACCGGCCGGTCACCGGTCCAGGCCGAGCATGCGAAAAACCGGCTGATTCCGGTACCTGGCCAGTCGATCGGTGCATCTCTAGTTAAAATAATTGTTGCCAGCTGAAACATATTAATCACGGCAATAATGATCCAATCATAGGCTATTAAGTATCTGCTTATTTAAATCCAATCAGTTCAATTTTTTGGCCATGCAGTGTAAATTAAAGGTTTTGAAGTATGTTGAAGTTGGCTTACATCGGCTTACGCTGACACCTAGTGGCCTGGATGCAGCATCATTCAAACACAATTTTCAGTCACCAATGCCATTGTAGAAATTCACTATGCACAGTAAACCAGAATTAATTTAATCCATGAATGAAAGTGTCCAGTAAGAAGTCTGTTACTGAGATTAAGAGAGTAGTATTCAGCTGGTCATGTGATTCTAACATGGCTGACCACATGAGGCACCCCTGCTCCATATAGAATAAAAAAGCTTTTATAAGGTTTCTGATATGACTGAGCTCTTCATCTCACATGATTGGTTAGGATTTTATACACAGGTTTCAAAATAATTTTTTAGAAATGGGGAAAAAATGATAGAATGCACCTTTAAATGTGTCAATGTGTCAGTGTCAATATTGCAAATAGTGGTAAAATTGATACATTCATTACAAACAATAATGATTATGTCCCTATATGCCTTAATGTTGACAAGTCAGAAGTTATTAAAAGTCAAATAAAAGGACGTTCAAAAGGATGGGTAGCAAACTTTGCCTAAAGGTCACAGAATGTTCACTGAAAGTTCTGTGCTTTAATGTTTAAAGAACCCTACACAAATACGTTCAGGGAACATTAGCAGTGGCCATTCAGGGGAAGTTCAACTACCTTTTTTTATTAAAAAAATTAGGTAAATGATGAGAATGAAGGTAAATGATTTTCATTTTAACTATCCCTTTAAATGTATTTTAAATGTCACATTCAATGTCCCTAATACCTGAAAGGTATCACTGAAATATGTGTCCTAAGAAATCATACCTGTCTCTGACACAGCCCTAAGTTTTGTAAACAGTAAAAAGATATTCAAGAGGCCAGAGTGCACTTTTATTTAGCATATCACAAAAACTCTCTACCTGTGAATAATTGTGAGCATATGGGACTGCTGACATCAGGTTAGTTTATGTCTTTGGAAAACAGGGTTGTGGACAGAAGGTGTGTGGCTGAAGTTAACGCAGCACCTTTAAGTATTTAAAAGTATTGTTCAGTTGCAACTCATTTCCCTTCTCAGAAACTGCTGATACATATACACATATGGCAGTTTTATTTCATCTTTGTGGGTACAAATACACCGATGATGACCCTCATGCAAGAACCTATTTTGACCTTTTCACAACACACACAATCACAGACATGTAATTACTGCACTTCATTTCAAATTATTTTTATATTCAGCTAACATAAAGAAAAACACTGCTAAATACACAAAACAACATCACCTCTCTCCCCATTACTGCACTTCTTAGAGTTGCAAAAAAATAAGCTTTTATTAAACCGGAAGCATGATTCTATCTTTCTCTCTATCTCTCTCAATCACCACAGACCTTCTGAAATCTAAATAAATCTGTAATTGTAATAAAAAAAAGAAACACGTTATAATAACCTTCATTAATAAATAATTTACAAACATTATATAATACTTAACAGATCAGTAGTTTATGTATTTTCAGAGTTAGAAATTAGAGATGATGTGCTTATAAATGTTTACTAATGAATTTAACTAACATTAACTAAAAATCTGCTCAGCATTATATTATGTAAATTCAAATACTTACAAATATTGTTAAACTTTCAATCCTATATGGCTTTGCACATTTTAACATGTATAAAAAAGTCTAATGCCCATAAAGGAACAAAATAATAATTAGTAAACCTTTATTAACATTTTAACATTAACAATGAATGAATAGTTTCAACTTTAGATTGGGAACTTAAAAAATATGAACAAATAATTAATAAATTAGTTGTAAACAGGGTTAGGAGGGTTACTTATGAAATGTATTTCACTACAGATTACAGAATACATGCTGTAAAATGTAATTTGTAATGTATTCCATTAGATTACTCAAGGTCAGTAACGTATTCTAAATACTTTGGATTATTTCTTCAGCACTGGTAGATTTTCACTTGATTTGACTATAAAATCTCTGCCAGTACAGTAAGACAAAATACACATGTTAAAAATACATTCTCCGAAAAAAATCTAATTATCTTCTGCAGATTAATCTAAAACATGAATACTGTTTTAAGGATTTTTAGATATTTTACAAGAAAACGTTACAAAAATGATCAAGAATATGATTTTTGCCCTTATATGAAAGGTCTTACTAGAAAAATCTAAATTATGATCAAACATGAATTTTCTTGATAAAAAAATATGATCATGTCTGGTAACATGTTCATGTATAATGGCTAGAAATAGCATTTTAGCTTATTGTAAAGCTGACAATTTACACAAGGTTTATTTCTATTTCTTCTGCTCCAAACTTACTTCAAACGTTCTTCTCTGTCTGCTTGTATGAATGTAACACATCATAAGTGTTTCACCGCTGCTCAAATGCACTTTGGATCACATCATTTATATGTATAAATGTTTTCCATCTGAAATGACTAAATATGAAATGAAACAAATGACAATAAAATGCAAAGTAATCTCTTCAGTAATCAAAATACTTTTGAATGTAACTGTATTCTTATTACCAATTATTTAAATTGTAACTGTAGTGGAGTTACTTATACTTTGTATTTTAAATACGTAATCCAATTATATGTAATCCATTACTCCCCAAATCTGGTTATAATAAATTAAATAATTATAGTAAAAGCATGCTTTAATACATTAACAAACAAACAGTAAATGTGTGGATGATAATAAATAATTTTTAAACATTAATATATGTTTATGTATATATTTTAAGAGACAATACAGTAATTTTTACAATAAAATTTAATTTTTTAGATGTAAAAAGTATGATTTTTCTGTATAATTAATAGTCAAAATATACATTTATTATATTTAACAAGAGAGTACAAGTACATGTACTGTAATCTGGCGTTCCCACAATTCCCTGCATAACCCATCGTATTTCATTATATTTTATGGGAATAGTTATGTTTCTTCTTATTTTTAATATCAGTTATTTACATTGGGGGGTTCTGTGTTATATTTGATGTAGTTAAGTTAATGTTTATTACATTATTTTAATTTCATGTGTTACCCTGATGGTGTTTAGTGTTTGTGTGCATGTAACTGAGCACTGTCTCTACTATGTTTATTGGTCATTACTCCTGGAGGACATGTCATCGTGTGCTTTTCTGTAATTTTACGGTGATTAACAACACCATATAAAGTAAAACAAAAAAATTTGTTTAGTTTCAGTAGGTTAATATCAAGTTTCTGTCTTTTTTTTTACTGTAAATTTAGAATTATTATTTTTTTTTTTTTACAGTGCCAGTGTGGTCATGAAAATGACAACAGTTTAAACTAAAATGTGCAGGTTGTTCTGTAAATTTATTTACATTGTTACTGTATTTTTTACATCATTATTCTTGCAACAACAGCTGCAAGTTTTATTTTTGTAAAAACAACAAGATTTTTTTAATTTTATTTTTTTATAGTATGTATATTAACAAATGATCTGTTAAGCAATACAGTATATTGTGTTTGTTAATGATTTAATAATACAAGTTTTTATAAAGTGTTAACAAAAACCCTACATGTGTAAGTACAGTACTCTACATGACTGGCCAGCAGCTGTTGTTTAAAACCAAATATTGACTAATCTATCTGTTTAACATTCAAAGTGCACTGAAATCTATAATACTGAAATTGACAATATTGACAATACAATTTTATGGCAGGATTTGTTTTCTTGTTGTAATCTGTTTACTTGTAATGACTTTGCCCTAATGAGTTTTTGTTACCATTTGTATTTATATTTATTTTCAATGTTTTCTTAGGCTGCAAGAGAATTAGGGATTTTGATGGGATTTTGGATAGTGATTAGAATGCATGAGAAATATGACTTTAATATGAAATGCTTAATATGAAGGCTGCGTTTGACCTGCCCCAGTGTAAACCATCGTGTATCCGCTGGGTTCATGTCTCTTCATCACACGCTAAAAAGGAAATTGGGTTTGGACTACACTGACCAAACGTCATATTCATAATGCATTTTTCATGTGATCTTTGATCACATCAGGATTATAATATCAGGCATATCCACAGAACCATTATGAACCTGTCTATCTCCATCAGCTCAGCAGGGCCATTGCCTGGTGACCCATATTTCACAGACACCTGACTCTTAAGGTGTACCATGAACCTATAACATAATAGCTCCAGTCAGTAGTGCAAATTATCCAGACAAACAGTTTCTACTTCTGCTTCCTTCTTTACTGGGGCTCAGCTGTCTCCAACAAGAGGGAGGTACTGGACACCATGCTAATGTATATGAAAAAACCTAAACTTTGGAGCTTAACATTTGAGAAAGCTCTTGCCATTTTTGTTTGGCATATGCATCAGATGGTCTGTTGGCAGTCTGTGGGCCTGCCATCCGAGTAATACTAGTAGCATATTGCATGGATGCTGTAACATCTGTCCACTTATCTGTAAGGAATAAATGCCATCTATTTCTGCAGAACCCAGCAGCATAAGGAAAGAAGAGAGACCGAAGGAAAACATTAGATGCTACCCATCTGCTTAAGTGGCAAATGGACTTAACCATCAGCAGAACGAGTTTGGCTCTGATTACTAATGAGAATAGTCACGTTTAGTAAATGTCCGATGCTCTGCAGCTCTCCAAATACACAGTTTGTCCTTAAAGGCACAAAGATGATTCTAAACTAAACTTCTCTTTTTGTGTTGCATGCAAGTTATGCAGGTTTGAAATTATAAGAGGGTGAGTAAATGATGACAGAACTTAAATTTTTGGCCAACTATCTCATTTATTTTTATTTAAATGAATGTAGAATTAACTTCAAACTAGGGATGTTGATTTAACATGTTAATTTAGTGTGATTACTTATATGAAAAATAACTCATTAAGTTATTATACTCATTAAGAAGAAATATTCATTAAAATTTTCCTATTTTCAGACCAATTCAAACTTGATGTACCTCCTTGATGTGGCAGTAGGGGGCAGTCAGCTCCAGCTGTACAGGCAACACGACTCGTCAGACAAACGAGAGCAAGAGGCAGCACAGCCATCCACTAGTGATGGGCATTCCGGCTCTTTTCAGTGAGCCGGCTCATTCGGCTCCCAAACCGCTCTTTAAAAAAAGATGTTTTGTATTTTTTCCAAGTCAAACAGTTTGCGATAGTTTGACTATGATTGGTGTTAAAACAATTCAAATTCAATTATTAGGGTGCACAGTTTTCATATGCAGATGTAGGTTGTGCATAGAACCGGCTTTATATGAGATTTTGTTTTGGCAAATTCTACACTGTGCTCTAATATTGTCTACATTATTTAATGCATCGAAATGCTACTGTGCTTCCGACTAATTTTCCAATTTCCAGCTGTTGTTTTCACAGCTGTCTTTCCTCTCTCCTCGGCTGCTCTCTCTCCTCATCTGCTAAATGTGAGTTGGCTCTGCTCTCCCTCACACATCTTTGGTTCATTGGTTGACCCTGCGTGTCTGATTGACAGGAACAACAAGTGAGGCTGTAATGGCACTTTTCCACTGCACGACTCGACTCTACTTGCTTTACTTTTCTGAGCTAGCTTTTCCACTGCTGTTTAGTGCCGCCTCAACGTGGGTTGGATTATAGGCTGATCGTCATAGTTGCACCACCTCTACTGCCGTGACATCATCTTAAACACAACAAAAAACAATAAACAATAACACGACCGCTAGCTGTTAGCTACTAGCTCATTGTGCTGCATAAAGCAGTTGTTGCATGGTGATTTTACACAATTGTAACAGTTAAATCGGCCTGGTTGTTTTAGAAGCAAGCTTTCCATTAGCTGGTCAAGTAAATAAAGTGAAGCTTTCAAGCAGAGTATAGAGTTAACGTATCACCTCCAACATGGACTCCAGCCATGGCTGTGTCCAGGAAACTCTCCCTCCCATTGCTCGCCGGTATAGATAGCGTCCATTTGGTCAAACCACTTCCAATTTTCCTTGATGGTTCTGTAGTCACTTTTAAGTTTTTTTTTTAAACTTTTCCCTACACTGTTGGTAGGTCCGGTGGTAGCCGTGTGCGGCCAACAGCTGAGACACTTCATGAAAGACTTTATCGTTTTGCGTAATTTCGTTCGTAAGTTGCGTGTACAAATAATACTGATATCGCTGTTGCTAACTTTGAAACTAGCAGGTTTATGTTCCATGTCGCAAATCCAGTGATGCTGGTAGTGATGATTCTCTTTGACCAATAAGTGATCTGCAGGGTTTTGACATCACATTTAGTATCAGTTCAGCTCACTTGGAATCTCGACTGAGGTGGTTCTAAAAAAAGTACCAGGTACCAAGTACTATCCACAGTGGAAAACCCCCCAAAAGTGAGCAGAGTCGAGTTGTACCATGCAGTGGAAAAGCCTCATTAGTCTGAGCAGACAGTCAGAATGAATGTGTGTGCACTTGAGCATTTAGGCCTATATTATCTTATTTCTTTTTTGTTCTTTGAATTAGTTAATTATATTCATTTAAATCTTTTGATTATTCATATTTGAATATTTTTATAAATAATTTGGCTCTTATGATATGCGAGCCGGCTCCAAATGTTCACCTACAAGAGCCGGCTCTTAGAGCCGACTTGTTCGTGAACGACCCATCACTACTGTCCAAAGATGCGCTTTTACGCGCAAAGACAGTTGGACTAAGCACCACAAAATAGAGGGATCTAGAGACATGTTTTTCAACATTTCAAACTACATTTAACTTGACACAGCATTCTAAAAACACAGGGCTTATGGCTAGAAATGCTGAACACTACTGAGATGCGACGCAACCAAGATGAAACGCTCCAAAAGCATCCTTCCGAAGCATGAGTACATAGATCAACAGGTAAACATAGCGCAGAAGGAAGTAAACAAATAATTGGGTTATATTTTATGATATGGAAATAAAACAAATCATATTTTGACTTTTGAGCCACTATTTTGTATTTTAGAAATGCCCAACTTGTCTGCTGCCACAATGTGTGTATGTGATGTATTTTATTTGAATTTTCTAAATTATAATATTTATTAAATATAATATTTACAATTATTTTCATTATTTAATACACTAAATTATCTTTATTTGGGGGCCTTCCTCAGTAAATAATGATACATGTGATTAATTGCAATTAATTTAATCAGCACATTATGTAATAAATTATAT
Source organism: Moxostoma hubbsi (assembly GCA_032164185.1). Classification (NCBI taxonomy): domain Eukaryota; kingdom Metazoa; phylum Chordata; class Actinopteri; order Cypriniformes; family Catostomidae; genus Moxostoma; species Moxostoma hubbsi. Next base: position 16,670,291 of record JAVLUX010000020.1, on the reverse strand, counting down.
TAAAAAAAATTCAATAGACCTCCCTACTTCAAACTCTTCAAAATGTTATTATAATTACAGACCTCAAAAGATGTCTCTTAAATGCATTTGAAAATCTGGAGTGTTGAAGACCTTTAAACTGAATAATGACAATAATATTAATTTGCATTTGGTTGTCTGGGTAAGGATTCTAATGTAATAATGCATAATGCGGCTGTGATTTGTCTTTATCATCTATGTTTGCATTTTGACAATATTTGAAAAATGTACAGATGTATCATTAATCATGTATTTCATTATTAGTGGAGTATGCAAGTCAAGCGTCACTATAATGCGCAACAGTCTGGCTCCGGAAGTAAAAATCTCATACATTTTTTCCATAGACTAATTGATTTTCAATGTCAATTTATAATCTTTAAAAGGTTGTTCATCAATGGTACATGCTTTCATTGAAGCCATCTGTCTGCATTATTTCAGCTTCATTGTTTAAAAATTGTGTTTGTTTGCGGAATTCATGGTAAACAACTACATTACCCATGAAACAGCAGAGAAAGATACACCCCCACCCCACGAAACCAGCGAAACATACCTCGGAGTGACCGCGCACTCCCATGACGCACTGTGAATTAAGTAATCGATTCTGCCTTTCTTCACCCTTTTCTTCACATTCACCATTTTTTTATGCCAAGGAGTTGTAACAAGAACAAACATCAAAACTATAGATACATAGATTAACTAATGTACAATAAGGAAGAAGAAAGAAAAAGAAAAATAAGAAAACCTGCCAAATATAAAAGTCTAAAGACAACAATTACAAAAATATTAAAAAAATAAAGCACAGGTTGACAGTTTTTAGAGCTTTGGTATTAAAAAAAAAAATAAAAAAAGATAGCTTGGATGAACTGTTTCATTTCTTTTTCAAAAATAATAAACAAGGGCTTTTGATTACTGAATTTGCTTCTGTGAATATGAAATTTGGCAAGCAGCAATAAAAGGTAAAATAAATATTCATTCTTTTTTGTTTTAGTAATACTGTAAAAACAAATCAATTGATCAATATTGAGAAATCCCAAATATTTTTTTTTGTTAATAAACTTATGGAAATCGGTCCAAAATATTTGTGTATAAGGGTAATGTGAAAAAATGTGAAGTGCAGATTCAGTAAGGGCATCACTTTTGCTGGATAGAATCTATGCAATAATTTTAATGGCACTTCCCTTACTTTATTAGTTATCATGTATTCAAGAGGCAATGTCCAAACTTTTTTCCAATCAATATTTTGAACAAAGTTCTCCCAATACAACACCACATATGGGATTGTTACGAGTTCTTTTTGGAAAAGAGACCAAATTTCAGACAAACATTTCAAATTTGTGCTGAATTATTGGTCGGCCTCTAAAAATGGCAAACCCGACTCCCTATCTCGATGTTTTGAGGTCAACACCTCCACCACCCTAACGAATAGCATTCTACCTGCCACTCGTGTGGTGGGCATAGTATCCTGGGAGGTATGAAATACTGCGCCCCCCGCCACGTGCCCAGCGGGCCGGTTATTTGCTCTGCAATCTGCTTGGATGCACGTGCTACAGTGGGGTCACTCTTCCAATGTCGCTTGTCATCCAGAGGTGACTCAGACACTAATGATGGCACTCATTAGGCAGCGATTCTGGTGGCCATCATATTGCAGGATGTACGTCGATTTGTATCCCCTTGCCCCATTTTGTGTCTAATAAGATGTCCTGTGAACCACCAGCAACTGTAACTGGTCCCCCCCCTCCCATAGCAACACATTCGTTTTGACTATAGTCAACCAGTTCTCGAAAGAGGCAAATTTTTTCCCCCTCCCCAAATTACCTTTAGCAAGGGAGACAGCAAACCACGTCTTCTGAATCTATGGCCTTCCAGTCGATGTGGTTTCTGAGACCCACAATTTGTGTCACATTTTTGGGCAGAATTCTGTCGACAGTTGGGGGCTATGGTGAGTTTGTCCTCTGGGTTTCATCACCAGACAAATGGGCAAGCTGAGCTGGTGAATAAGGAGCTTGAAACGACACTACGCTGCGTGGCTTCCAGGTAATCTGTTTTCATGGAGTGATCATTTAATCTGGGTCGAATATGCCCACAACTCCTTGCAGTCGTCATCTACAGGGTTATAGTCTTTCCAGTGCAGCCTTGGTTATCAGCCCTCTCTGTTACCCACACAAGAACCTGACTTACAAGTTGACTTAGGCCTTTATGCAGAGGTGCCGACACAACTCAAAAGCTGCCAGAGAAGCCCACTTATGGACTGGCGCTCATGTTAAGAGGTTGGTGGACCGGCACCGAGCTAAGAACCCAGCTTATGTGTGCTGTCAGATGGTTTGGCTGTCCTCTAACGACTTCCTGCTCTTACTCCCCTCACGCAAGCTGGGTCTCAAGTTTATTGTGCCATTTCCCATTGCCAAGTTCATTAGTCTGGTGATGGTCTGTCACAAACTACCTTCTTACCTTAAGAAGGTAAGTGATGATGGGGGCATGGTCATGTGTCTGTCTGCGGGAGAGAGAGAGAGAGAGAGAGAGAGAGAGAGAGAGGTAAGGCTCGTCACCTGGGTTGCCATTATCTTTAACACCTGTTTCTTGTTGTAGTGATAGCAGAGGTAGACATAAAAAGGTGCACAAGTGATAGAGAGATTGGAACCAGAGAGATTGTTCCTGCATCTGCAGCAATACGACACGTTTGTGTGTTTTATGTGCTTACTGACAGCACTTTTTGTTTATGTTTTTGAGTGACGCTGAAGAGTAATAAAATACTCACGTTAACAGTTCACTGCCTCCTGACTCCTCAATTGCAAATTACGAACTTGCAGTGGTACCTGAAACCCAGTAGCAATTGGAGGAAACATCGTCATTGAATCTTCACCGCTTGGCAAAGTCATCAAGTGCCTTGCCGGCATCCAGAAATGTTAACATCAGGCCCTCATGGAGTTACACCTGGAGCAGGAACAGATTTCCAACTCCTGCACCAGGCTCAAGCGGAGGACCAGATGGTATACAGAATGACTGATTGACAGAGAGAGGGCTGCTGCTGTGACCCCGGAAACCTAACACAACCTGTTAAAGAAGATTGCGGAGGTGTGGAAGTGGCTATCTGACCAATGGGCGACCTGCCTGTTACTGCTCCTCTCTGTTCAACTTCTTGTGCCAACCTTCTCGATTATCAAAATCTGAAAAAAGCCATTGTGCAACAGATTGGCCATAGTCCTGTCCAGAACCGCCAGTGATTCAGGACACTGGACCAGTTCACCTCCCAACTTCCTCTGGGAATGGCAAAGTAGGTCCAGTGCCATCACCCAGCATTGCTGGAGGAGGCCGTCCAGCTGGCCGAGGACTACATGGAGATGTTTCCAGGAGGTAGCGATCCAGAGAATCTTCTCTCTCTCTCTCTCTCCTTTCTTCCCCTGCATCTCAACCCCACCCTCTCACCACTCCCCTTTTTGTCCTGTTCCGGCTCCCCGGAGATGAGGAGGAACCCCACCCAAACCCCTTCCCCGATCTTGGGGGTCCATCCCCGTGTCTGTGTCCCCCACTTCTCCTGTCTCTCTCTGCTCTCCTCCACAGGTTGACAGGACCGCCCTCATGAGTGAGGTAGGGAAGCATGGGCCGCTCTGTTGGGGCTGTAGGGAAGCTGGGTACTTCCATGATCAGTGCTCAGCGATGGATGGTGCGACACTGGTCTGGATCCCTGACGCTCCACGGGCCGCCCCCAATCAGGCAGGGGCGTACTATATACATAGCAAGCTTTGGTGGTTTCAGGCTGTTCTCAACCTCTATTCACCAACGCTTGGTGCAAGAGAGGGCATTGGATTAATGGGTGAGGGTGCGGGGTGTGCATGGGGCTATTCACATGTATCCGGTGGTTAACACTGAAATACTATTCAGGGGAAAAAGCATAGAGTAAACGCAGCGGTTAATTCTTGCCTCACCCATCCACTGATTTTGGGAACAAATTGGCCTGATTTTAAGAATTTATTGAGGCAAATATGTGTGGATGGGTCCTGACAAATGTTATCTCGTTGTGTGTGACATGCAATGCTATGGCTGGAGAGGCAGAAGCAGGGCCATCTACTTCTGCTCTGCATCAGTATGATGCAAAAGAGGGAGTTCCTGTCCTCACTGGGTTCCCTGAGGGAAATTTCCCTCTGGAGCAGTCATGTGACGAATCAATCAAACACGCATTTGACCAATTGAGATTCAGAGATGGTCAACAGCTCCAGCTGGGTGTTGTACTCATGTACCCATATTTATTGATTATTAAAGATCAGTTGTGTCAAGTGATGTAGAACACTCAAACAAAAGAAAATACAACCCAGTTATTAGTACCGAAGAGCCATCGAGAAACCCTCTTTCAGGCAGCTCACTATAATCCAACGGCTGGTCATTTAGGTCATATGAAAACCTGTTTTTTTGGCCAGGCATTCACAGGGATGTTCGCAAGTGGTGTGCGGCGTGCTATTAATGTCAGTTGGTGAATCCACCGGCCAACCCAAAAGCGCCATTGTGCCCCCTATCGCTGATCGAGGTCCCCTTTGAGAGAATTGGCACAGACCTCATCGGCCATTAGAATGGACCATACACAGGCATCGCTTTGCGTTAGATCTGGTGGATTATGCAAAGCGATATCCGGAAGCAGTGCCCCTGCACAACATCTCAGCACATTGTGTTGCGGAGGCACACTTCTGAATAATCTCCAGAGTGGGGATTCCAAAAGAAATCCTCATTGATTAAGCATTACCTTTATGTAACTAACAATACGTGAACTATACAAATTGTCAGGTATTGCATTTATTCACCAGTGTTTATCACCCACAAAAAATATGATTCTTAAGTTCATACATGGGGATGCTAGGAAAGAAGGGATAAGTGGATCAATCTCCTGTTATTTGCAGTGCAAGAGGTCCTGCAAGCCTCCACAGGGTTTTCCCCATTCAAGCTACTGTGATGTGCTCAACATCAAACTGGAAGCTTGGGAGGAGGGACCTTCAAACAGTAAAAATTAAATTGAGTGTGTTCTTGATCTTAGGGCAGAACTCCTCACTTTGGGTCGATTAACACAGGCGAAATTGTTCCAAGCACAGGAACGTCAAATCCAGCTGTATGACAAGGGCACTCAACTATGGGAATTCACACCATGAGATGCTTGTATTACTGCCCACCTCAAGCTCTAAATTACTTGCCAAGTGGCAACGGCCCTTTGAGGTCACATGGCGAGTCAGAGATCTCGGTTATGAGGTTAAGCGAACAGAAAAGGGCAGAGCGCATCAAGTACCACCTCAACCTCCTAAAATCATGGAGGGAGCTGGTTCCTGTGGCCTCAACAACAATAGTCTCCGAGATGGCGGAGCTCAGGCCAGAGGTGACTCGCAAAACAAATTCATTCACCCTGGTCCCGCGTGGAGACCACCGCTCTCCATCGAAGCTCACAAGTTACAATCGGAATTTGTGGAAGTGTTCTCGATTCTCCCCGGTTGCATAAACCTCACAGAGCACCACATCGAGGCCACCCTGGGGGTGGTGGTTTGTAGCCATCCCTATTGCCTTCCTGAGCACACAAAAAAAGGTTGTTAAGGAAGAATTAGAGGCGATGCTTGATCTGGGTGTAATGGAAGAGTTGCACAATGCCTGGTCCAGCCTGGTGGTTCTGGTACCTAAGAGTGACAGGGTGGTATCGGATCTGTGTAGACTATCGCAAAGTGAATGCGGTGTCCAAATCTGACACGTACAAAATGCATCGTCATTGTCAAACTCCTCTAGATAGGTTAAATCTTGGTGAAGTGCCATTTTTTTATATAATTGAGCAGCTTGCATTATTGTAAAGAGTTTTGATTACTTTGCAAAACATATCACCATAGCCAAATTTGTGTAAGGTTGGTATAATAAAATAAATTGGTAAAATATATTGGTGCTCTAATGAATCGAAGGCCTTGTAAGAAACGTAAAAATGAAGCTGTCCTTATGTATCATCTCAGATTTCATTTTCAAGAATTTTAAAGTTTGGTCAGGAGCTCTGAAAAGATCTTCTTAGCAAGGCGCAATCTTGGAACCCCCCGAATTATCCATAAATTGTTATATTTAATCACATAGTATTTTATTCTATGATATCATTCGCAATGCTTCTTGGGATTGTAGTTTGCTCCCTCACAAAAAGAAAGTACACAGTCTTGTACCTCTGTCTTTATGTCTGATTTTCATTACTTTTAATAACCTGGGGTGCGTTTCCCATACAATGACATAACTCACTGCATAACCGCCATAGTATGATACATTGTAGAATAAATTAACTAGCTAGTCACAACTATTTCCTGAAACCATGGTAACTATGTCACACATCCATCATTTGAACCACGTTGGTTGAGTTGTCGTTAATGACGTTACTCAGGGGATGGAGTAATAACTTCTGCAAATATTGAATTATAATTGCTAATTTACAACATATTAGTTACCAGTGTGCATGTAGTGTACTGCTTTTTATGAATGATAAGCTAAGGCTTGACACAGATTTATTGATCCATTCCTAAATTATAGAAATAAAACTCTATCACCCTGTGCAGTATGATTCATAAGCATTGCTTTTCATGTGGAGGACATCTGAACAATATCTGCCCAGAATGAAGCATTGATTTGTGGAGCTTTTTGTGCAGTGAGCTATCTATAGGCTATAATTTAGTAATCTTTTGACAGTCTGTATGCTATTTATAAGAATCTCTTTGACTTCGGGAAATGTTACTCTGAAAAACAGAGGAATTTGACATTAATCTGAGCAAGGACATATAAACCACCGGGCCGATTGGGCTGTTAAACCCAAAGGGCCCGAGCTTTTAATCAATTATTTATTTATTTTGAGATATCTATTATAAATCCACATAAATGTCAGCCTTATGTGAAATACCATTTGTTCAGCTGAATGCATGCTGGACAACAGCAGTTCTGCACAACAACACATGAATGCACGCTCTGCATCTCATAGGTGCAGCGCGTTTATTTAATGGACTACAGAGAACAGCGTCTGATTTACAAAATGCTTCCAAAGATAAGGTGCAGTTTACCCTGGTTCTGTGCAAAGCTGATTTCTTGCAACAGTATAGAGTACTTTAAAACGTTTAAGTCATGCATGCATTTAATGTCTAATGATAACGTGAAAGATGCCTTAATACCCTAAATATGTGCACGGTAACATTTTGTAATATTCGGTTAACCGCGAGAGTTCACAAATGGTTATTGTGTTACTTGACGGGAGTCAGACTTGGGAATAAAGAACATTTATTGCCATGGATGCGTAAAACACAATCTCAGAAAAGCAGGGAATAAAGAGCACAGTGAGCAATGAGCTGAAATCTTTGTCACTGCCTGCAACATAGAAGACCTATTCATAATAAGTGGAAAATGCATAATTCTGCATGGGCAGGTTCACTTTCCATGAGGCAACAAACACTTTGGTTTATTGGACTTCAGGATGCTTTGATTCAGCATTTAACTTGTGTAATTATTGTCTACACACAAGAGCAAAAGGGGGAAAAACAATTGGCTCACTGTTTATCAAGCGCTGAAACTTTGCCATGTGAAAAACAATCTGAAATCATGTGTAACAGTAACATTAAGCCCTCTTTGCCACCTAAACTTCATCAGAATGTCGATTTGTGACACCAGCGCTGAAAAAGCTTGATGCTGTGCAACAAATGGTGAAACCGAACACAGGTGCCTCGGGATGCGTTTATAAATTTTAAAGTTGTTTTAAACTTAATGCAGTGTCTAAAAAATGCTACAGCCTGAGTTGTGACATTGTGCAATGATCAAAGACATCTGTCAAGTGCGTGTTTACATAAAAATATTTAAAAACAGCACAGACAGATGTGTGAACAGTCCGTAACCCGCTTTTCTTCCATCTATATGAAAAATCCAACCAAATCTGCCAAGCATCCTGTAGCGCATAAAGGCGAATCTAGTCATGTTATGGGGGGCCTCCATGGTGTACCGGCCCATGGGCTCTCAGGTCTTAATCCATCCTTGAATCTGAGGCAGGGACTTTTTAGCCAAAGAGACAAGGAAGGCAGTGAATCCTCCAAAACAATTGCATATTATTATGAAATATGATAACAAATTATGTGTAAAGAACAATTTTTTTAAAGTAAAAAGTTCAACAGCTATACCAGATGGAGGCAGTTTCTCTTTTGCTTTCCTTGAGCTGACTGCATTCTCATTCAAGCCCTAAGGCATGCTGTGAATGTAAGGGGGAAGTAGCAAAATAAAGGCAAAAAGTCACGTGGCACAGAAAGTGCCTCCACGTCAATATGATTGGCTGATTACCCAGTCAATGCAATATCGCCTACCAAAAATTATAGCAACCAGTCCAAAATGAACCTGAATGGGTCAAGCTTAGATAAATGGATAGACCTATTACAAAGCAACCAACTCATACACTCAGACCCTGTCATCACTTTTGATTACTTGAAGTTATTTGAAATAAGTGATAATCTGTGAGTGAGACGATTTTTAGCACACACTAAGATCAGTTAACTTGAGATTAGTGACCGTTATTTCAACTACTGTGTTTACCGAGGATTTGATTACTATTGGTCTGAGAAAGTGACTATTAGTAAAAAATTAGCAGTAATAAAAGATACAATAAATGCTTTTTACATTACTAGTAATAGTGTGTTAAGCAATGTAAACATTTTTAAAAATGTGTAAATGTGACTAAATAGTATGCTCTTGCTGATAAAAATCATAAAAATATTATAGTATTGGTTGCATGTAGATAGTGTAAGGTAAATGGTGTTCCATAAGCCTTTAACCCAGAAACTTTGTCATCAAATGGAAATGGAACAGGAATTTATATTGAATTTAAAAAGCACCCAAACCAGACTTTGCCTCCTCAAGTTAGAAGTCAACCACACGATAATGCAGTTATTAATGCTATTTGCACAGCCTTGGCCATTTGTGCATGCTCTCCAGTGAGCAAATTTAAATACAGTGGCAAGAAAAAGTATGGGAACCCTTTGAAATTAGTTGGTTTTCTGCATTATTTGTTTAGAAAATGTGATCTCATCTTTATCAGTCACAAGTATAGACAAACACACTGTGCTAACAACACACACACAAAAAACCCCTTGAACCCTTGGATTTAATAACTGGACAATCCTCAATTACCTCAACATAGCGTTTCCGGTAGCTGCGGATTAGACATGCACAACATTCTGAAGGGATTTTTGCCCATTATTTCTTACAGAATTTCTTCAGCTAAGCCTTATTCTTAGGATGTCTGATGTGAACGGCTCTTGAGGTCATTCAACAGCATCTCTATTGGGTTAGTGCAGGGTTTCCCAAACGGGGGTTCGCAAACACCTGTGGCTTCGTGAAGGAGTTTGGAAATTGTGTCATTTTTAAAAACGCATCATTCCAAATATTGTCCCCAATTAACAAATTAAAAAACAAGAACACAACTTTAACAAAGTGAATCAACTTATGTCTATAGCTTCAATACAATTTTCTTACCTCAATAAGATCACTCTCTCTCTTTCTCTCTCCCTGTGCCCTTCCACCTGTGTTGTTCCTGGATGCGGTCAATATCTCTCCAAGACTGACAGCCACAGACGCTGCCTCGTGTGCCTGGGCAGCAATCACACTGAGGCAGCGTTTGTGGATGGTTCATGCACATACTGCGAGAACATGACCATGGCAGCATTGAGGTCACCCTTCAGCCGCCCCCCCCCCCCCAACCCCGCATAGCTTCTTCTTCCCAAGGGATTGAGTATGACCTGGCTGGCGATGAAGGCCATTTGGGGATGACGACAGGCTCGGTTTCGGCAGGTAAATCCACACGAACCACCCTCCCCCGACATGCACGCTTGCTTCCGTCCGAGCTCGGGATGAGTGAGGCACACGGCCAACTGGCATTCTCCCTTGAGCCCCCGGAATTGGATAATGACATCGGCACTGCATCGGAGAGCGGGCCAGCCCGCCCAGTCTGACGCTAACAGGCAGATGGCCAACATGCTTGCCCGGGCTGCTGTGGGCTTGGATTGGAACCCTCCATCCTCCCCACAGCCTTCAATGCTCAATGACTGGTACCTCGAATCAGGGCGCCGCTCCGGTACCGTACTTCCCGGAAGTGCATGACGAGCTGACGTGGCTGTGGAGGGCACCTTTTTCTGCCTGGAATCGACCCCTCTGCTCGTCCGCTCTCACTACCCTGGATGTCGGGGCGGCCCACGGGAACACGAAGGTCCCCCAGGTTGACAGAGTGGTTGCGCCTGTGTCCCGAGAATGCCGCCACCTGTACCACCTGAACGCCAGTACTCCCCTCCAGAGCCTGTAGGATGACGTCATCACTGACCTCGAAAGCCTACAGCGTCATCGGAAAGGCCGCCTCCGCCCTGCATGCCATGGATCTCCTGCTGGTCCACCAAGCCAAGGCACTTAAAGATCTGCACCCGACACCGACGTGCTGCAGGAACTGCGCTCTGGCACCGACCTCACTCTCAGAGCCACAAAGGTCACAGCGCAGGCACTCGGGCAGGCGATGGCCACCCTCGTGGTCCAGGAACGTCACCTCTGGCTGAACATGGTCGAGATGCATGAAGTTGATAAGGCACGCTTTCTCAACACCCCGATCTCCCAGCTTAGCCTCTTCAGTGAGACCATCATCGACTTCGCCCAGCAGTTTTTGCCAGTGAAAAGGCAGATGGAGGCGATCTCTCACATCATGCCTCGGCATCACCAAACCAGCACATCCCGTGCCCCACCTGCCCAATGAGGGAATCTCCCTGCGTCTAAACAACAGGCAGCTCGGCCTAAACCCGGGCCCAGCTCTCAGCCCCAGCGTCGAGCACCTCGCAGGCGGTGCACGCCCTCCATTTCCAGGACCCCTTCCAGGACCAGAAAAACTCCTAATCGCTCCTGAGATGGGTGACCCAGGCAGTCAGACATCCGCTCCAGAGCTGGAACCAAGACCACTCCATCCCCCGATGGAGGGCCAGGAGGAGAATCCTTGTTTTCATTATTTTCATTTGTCCATATTTTCAATAAAAGAGTGATTTCCTCACTCCCTGACTCATCTAGCCAGTGCGTGCTGCTCTCACGGCACCCTGGCGCCAAAATCCTACAGTCCCGGCTCCTCGGACACAGTCACCTCATCTGTGGACCCATGACTGCTCAGCCCTAGTAGGCCAGTGCTGACGAGTTCCGAAGATGCCTTTCCAGGACCTCTTCCTCAGTTTCTAACCCGCCCCGGGCCAGGTGCGCGGAGGTAGGTAAGTTCTTTGAGTCTTTTCTCAGCACCCAAGCCTTGAGACGCTCTTCTGTCTCCTGATGCGCTATTACATGCTCCCCCCGCCGCGATGCCCCTTCTGGTATGTCAAAAGCAATCGTCCCTCTAGTGCACCTCGCATGGAGTTTGGACGTGTGGCATTCACTGTCCAACCCATCGCGCTGGTTGGCCAGGACCATCCAACTCGACAATGCAATTCAGTTAGCTCGTTTCAGTGGTATTCGCTCCACCTCTGTACGCTACGAAAAAGCCAGCGCTTAATGGGCAGTGATCACGAATCTGCTTCTCAAGGATGTGATAGAGCCCGTCCCTCCAGTCGAGATGAAGAAGGGTTTTTACAGCCCTTACTTCATCGTACCCAAAAAAGGCGGTGGGTTGCAACCAATTTTGGACTTCTTAATGGGGTCTTACACAAACTCCTGTTCAAAATGCTCACGCAGAGACAGATTCTAATCTGTATTCGACAGCTAGATTGGTTCGCGGTAGACCTGAAGAATGTGTATATCCACGTCTCCATCTTGCCTCAACACCGACCCTTCCTACAGTTCGCATTCAACGGCCAGGCGTATCATTACAAGGTCCTCCCCTTCAACCTGTCCCTGTCCCTTTGTGTCTTCACCAAGGTTGCAGAGGCAGCCCTTGCCCCGCTATGGGAAGTGGGCATCCGCATACTCAATTACCTCGATGACTGGCTCATTCTGGCTCACTCTCGAGAGTTACTATGTGCTCACAGGGACCAGGTGCTCAGGTACCTCAACTGTCTAGGGCTTCAGATCAACTGGGAAAAGAGCAAAATCGACCCGGTTCAGAGCATCTCTTTTCTCGGCATGGAGTTAGACTCAGTCTCAATGACAGTGTGCCTCACCAATGAGCACGTGCAGTCAGTGCTCAGGTGCCTTGCTCTCTTTGTGCCTCTAAAACAATTCCAGAGGCTCCTGCGGCATATGGCATCCTCAGCCATGGTCGAGCCACTCGGGTTGATGCATATGAGACCGCTTCAGCACTGGCTTCAGGCTCGAGTCCCGAGATGGGCATGGCGCTGCGGCATATACCGTGTGATAATCACCCCTCCTGCCATCAGACTTTCAACCATTGGACAGACCTCAGTTTTCTGCGGACCAGAGTCCCCCTACAGCAGGTGTCCAGATGTGTTGTGGTCACCACAGATGCCTCTCAGCAGGATTGGGGCACCGTGTGCAATGGGCACACTGCTGCTGGCTCCTGGACAGGGCCCCGGCTGTGTTGGCACATCAACTACCAAGAGTTGTTGGCTGTATTCCTTGCCCTGCGGAGGCTCCTCCCGCTGATTCAGGGCAAGCACGTCTTGATCCGTTCAGACAGCACTGCGACAGTAGCATAAATCGCCAAGGCGGCATGCACTCGTCATATGTCACAACTCGCCCACCATCTCCTCCTTTGGAGTCAGTGACTCCATTCAGTGAGGTCGCTGCACACCACTCATATCCCTGGCAACCGCAACACGACGGCGGACGTGCTGTCGCACAGGCTTCACCTAGCAGAGAGTGGAGGCTCCACCCCCAGGTGGTCCAGCTGATTTGGGGCTGATTCAGCATGGCACCAGTAGATCTATTTGCCTCCCAGGACAACACTCAATGCCCGCTCTGGTACTCCCTGACAGAAGCCCCTTTTGGGACAGATGCGTTGGCACACAGCTGGCCCCGGGGGCTGCGCAAGTACATATTTCCCCTAGTGAGCCTTCTTGCACTGGTGCTGTGTGAAATCAGGGAAGATGAGGAACAGGTCACCTTGGTGGCTCCTTATTGGCCCACCCGGACCTGGTTTTCGGATCTCGCGCTCATCTCGAAAACTTCTCCCTGGAAAATCCCCCTGAGGAAGGACCTTTTTTCTCAGGGATGGGGCACCCGCGCCCAGACCTCTGGAACCTCCCCGTCTGGCCCCTGGATGGGACGTGGAAGATCTGAGTGATCTACCACCTGCAGTTGTAGACACAATCAACCAAGCCAGAGCTCCCTCCACCAGGCAACTTTACGCCCTGAAGTGGAGCTTGTTCGCAAATTGGTGTTCTTCCCGAGCCGAAGACTCACAGTTCGGTCAGTTCTTTCATTCTTGCAGGAGAGGCTGGAGTGTAGGCTGTTCCCCTTCACCTTGAAGATGTATGTAGCCACTATCGCGGCCCACCATGACGCAGTGGACAGCAAGCCCTTGGGGAAGCACGACTTAATTATTAGGTTCCTTAGAGGTGCCCGGTGACTGAACCCTCCCCGGCCAAGCCTGTTCCCCTCCTGGGATCACTCAGTGGTCCTCTCGGGCCTTCAGAGACCCCCCTTCGAGCCGCTTGACTCAGTTGAGTTCAAGGCCCTCTCCCTGAAGAAGGCCCTCCTGATAGCGCTAGCCTCCATCAAGAGGGTTGGGGACCTGCAAGCATTCTCTGTCAGCGACACTTGCCTGGAATTCGGTCTGGCACATACTCAAGTTATCCTGAGGTCGCGACCGGGCTACGTGCCCAAGCTTCCTACGACCCCCTTCAGGGATCTGGTCGTGAACCTGCAAGCACTGCCCCAGGAGGAGGCAGACCCAGCCCTTTCATTGCTGTGTCCAGTACGTGCTTTGCGTATCTATTTGGACTGCACGTAGAGCTTTAGATGTTCTGAGCAGCTCTTTGTCTACTTTGGTGGATGGCGGAAAGGGAACGCCATCTCCAAACAAAGGTTAGCTCACTGGGTCATTGACACCATCTCGCTGGCTTACCAGACCCAGGCCGTGCCTGCCCCCTTGCGGATTCGAGCACACTCGACAAGAAGTTTGGCATCCTCGTGGGCACTGGCCAATGGCACCTGCCTAGCAGACATCTGCAGAGCAGCGGGCTGGGCAACATCCAATACCTTTACGAGAAACCCTTACAATCAATCTCGTCCTGTGTTTTGTCAGGTCCTAGCGGTAGAACTCGTAATGCGGAACAACCAACTGGGTGTTCCGTTTGCACCCAGTGCCCTTCACCAAGATCATGTGCGCCTTTTCTCCCAGATTAGCTACTAAGCGTTGCTTCCTAGATGTTCTTCCTCACTAGCCTTCTGGCCTGCGAATTCAGCGAAGCAATTTGCGTCCAGACCCACTATGAGCCACAGGTGCTCTATACTGGGGTAGGGCTCCACAGGCTTAATTCCCTTTTCAGGCAACTCCCTGTGATGTATTTTGTCATCTCCTGTCGGTGGACCCGCATCTCCCTTGGGCAGTCCCACTGCTTACAACCATGTGGTGTATTTGCCACATGTCACCTCCTCCTAGTCTGGGCAGGATGTGTCTGCAGCAGGGTCTTTTCACCCTGAAAGAATAGGATTGGGAAAGACTGCCTTCCCCGACGCATTTCATAGCACTAAGATGTACCTTATTTTCGGCTCCTCAGTGCAAAATCCTGACTGGCATTCGCTGCCCTGCTTCCCTTTATACCTGTATAAAGTAAATTACGTGGTACTCTCCAGACAAAATTATCAGCAACGCAATAATTAAAGGTCTCAATTAAGCATCTGCCTACCATTTCCTTGCACAGCAGCCGAAACTTAAAATATAGGCTAATCACGTATAATTTCCTAAAAAATACAACTTCTGGGAATGTAGTGTAATCTTTGAGATAGCAATGCCAATGATTAATTAAATTAAATATATAAATATTATAAGAAAAGAACAATAGATGTAATAAAGATTCATTCAAATATAACAATAATACAAAAATTATATTTCGAAAGATTAACATTACATAAAATATCAGGAGGTACTTCAAATAAATAATTTAGTCAAAGGGGCTTTCAAAAAAGTGGTTAGTGGATTTACTTTGATGTTTAGGGTCATTGTCCTGCTGCATTATTCAACTTCTACTTAGCTTCTGCTGGCACACAGTCACCCATGTTGATAAATTTGGGAATTCATTTTTGCCTTGATGATGGCAAGCTGTCCTGGCCCAGAAGCAGCAAAGCTGCCACAAATCATGATGCTCCCTCCACCGTACTTCACCATTGGGATGTTTTCATGTTGGTATGCCGTGCAATTTTTATGCCATACATAGTGCTGTGTGTTCTTCCCAAACAATTTAACCTTAGTTTCATCATTCCACAAAACATTTTCCTAGTAGCATTGTTGAGTGTGAAGGTGGCAAACTCCAGACACGCAGCAATGTTTTTGTTGGAAAGCAGCTACTTCCTTCGTGGTGTCCTGTTATGGATGGCCACTTTTAGGGAGAGTAGCCACAGTACTAAATCATCTCCATTTATAGTTTGTCTAACTGTGGACAGATGCATCTCTAAGTTCTTCGAGATCGTAGGTCTTCTGAAATCTCTTTTTTGCAAGGCATGGTCCACGTCAGCAGATGCTTCTTGTGAATACTCAAAATGTTTGAGTGCTTTTTAAAAGTCAAAGAAGCTCTAACCCACACCTTCAATAATTGGTTGCCAAGTTTGCCAACTCCTGACTCTAAATAGCATTATTTGATGTTATTAGCCCAGGGGCTTACATGCTTTTTCCAACCTACACTGTGAATGTTTAAACGGTGTATTCAATATGTACAATATATAACAATACAATAATTTGTGTGTCTTTGGTTAAAAAAGATTGTGTTTGTTTATTATTGTAACTTAGGTGAAGATCAAACCAGATTTTAAGAAAAATGTTTACATGATGTAAATGCATGTAATTCCAAACGGTTCACATACATTGCTTGCCACTGTAGATGATTTGAGATAAAGTTTCAGATGGGGAATTAATTTAATATGGCTATAAATGTGCTATGATTTCGGATTGTTTTTTAAGTGACACTTACGGTGTCCATTCAGTGACGTAACAGAACATCAGTCTTCGGGCATGGTACGGCAACCAGCACACCACAAATGCAATGACCACAGCACCTGCGGTGAATACAATCAAAAGAGAAAAAAAGCAACAGGTAAGATAGTTACAGTGAGCTACATTTCCACTCTTGTAATGTGTGTAAATGAAATGTTTTTCAAGCGCTCTGCTGGTGGCTTCAGCCTTTAAAAGTCACTTATGGGAAAAACATATGACTCTTCTTTCTTTTTATCTGTCCCCTTACTGTTTATCTGCTACTTCAGGAATGATCCGAGTCAAGCAGGGATTGACTCACTAATCTCTTATGTTATGTCTGTATGCGACTCTTGACTGGAGTAACAAGGTTATTGATCAGTCACACAGAGCAGCTTAGGCCAGTGACTGCACAGATTTCACCTTCACTTCTTTCTCAATTCCCTGCACCTACTTTATTCCTTTATCAAGCCTTGACATTTTGTTTTCCACTTTTTGTTTGCTTCAACATATAGCAACTTAAAAAAATGATTTAAATAGAGTATGTAAAGCTAGTGTTGACTCATCATCTCTATTGTTCATTTGTAAGCAGCTGTTTATATATGCTTGTTCTGGAAGTGTGATTGGTCAGATTAAACGAACTTGCTCCTCCTGAACTTTGTTAATGAATCTACATTTCAGTAGTTCACAAGATAATGTAATCCTGCATTTGAGGATAGTGTAAATGTGTTTGCCTCGCTGTCCTGGGTGAAGGGCTTGAGGCTTGAGACTTGACCCGAGCTCTAATACCCCCCCAAAAGAAGCCAGGAACAGAACAGCGAACTGTTAGCTACAGAGCCTTGTAGTACAAGGTGGTATTTACGATGCCTCTTATTCCCCCCAAAAGAGAGAAGCTTGAAATGACAAAAATTGGTGTGGGTGGGGTGCCAAAGATGATAGAAGGAGTGGAGCCACTAGCGGTGGCAGCCTAACACTAGGGTCAACTCAGGGGATAGGAAACTGGTAGGTGAAGGATTGGTTGAAAATGAAGAATGAAAATAGGCGGAAGCACTGAAGAGACAGTGGCGGTTACAGCCACATGGAAATTAGCTCTTGCGGGAGCTGTTAAACACTGGAGGGATCATAACACCCAAACAAGAGGGCCGCATGGGCGAAGCCCGTAAGAACGGGGCTTGGCGGCCCCTCGAGAAGGAAAGCCCAACCTGCCGTCAAATAGGGGCCCTCACTGGGTTCGAATGGGGAAGTTCTCCTGGAGCTTTGAACGGGAGAGCTAACGATACCACGATACAAATAAACGTATATTAGCTCACACAGAATTCGAGAAGTTAGCTCACACAGCATTCGAATGGGAGAACCCTCACAGCGTTTTGAACAAGAGAGCCCTTGAATGCTTACAGGTGCTTTTGTTTTAAGTTCTTTATTTAAATATTATTTATATTGACAAGCCGGTTCTCACCTCGTCCTTGCCCATCTTAACCGCGCGTTACATTGGTGCCGAAACACGGGAAGGAGGAGGGATGCCCATCGCAGAGTCCTCGACACTGCCGTCCACCCAGGGGAGCGCCGCTGCCATCTGCCGGTTGACGGAGTATCCCGACCGCCTGGACGCGGGGAACGGCCACCGTCCGCGGGGCGACTGGATTCCCCGACCGCCTGGAGTGAGGGAGTTGCTGCCGTCCCCAGAGACGTGGAGGGGTCGAGGGAAGACCGCCGTCCGCGAGGGGAGGAGGGAAGTAACTCCCCGACCGCCCGGAGCGGTAGGGCCGCTGCCAGGGGCGGAGGAATGTCTCCACGCGACGCCAGGAAAGCGGAGGGGCGTTCTGTCCACTGGGGGTCAGAGGTTGACTCCGGTTTGCCCGGAGAGGAGCGGCTGTCGTCCGCGGGAGAGTGTGGAGGAGTGTTCAAGGACAACGTGATGGTACATCAGAGAACCGGTGAGTGAGCTTTTTCTCTCTCTCCTCTCTCTCGCTCTTTCGCACCATGTTGTCCTTTTCCCTCGCCTATTTAGTTTGTTGTTGTTGTTGTTTTCCCCTCCTGTCTACTCTCAGGTCAAGGAAGGCGGGGATAACCAGCCGGCAGACAGGTCGTAGAGCACGCCCCATCTATTCACTTGTATTGTATGGACCTGCAGAGCTGAAATATTTTTCTAAAAATCTTAATTGATGACTTGAGGGTGAGTAAATGATAAGAGAATTTTCATTTTTGAGTGAACTATTTCTTTAAGTAACACATTGTCCTTTTTGAGATACAATGTTTCACATTGATTTAATTATTTTAAGCTTGAAATAGATGTGTTCTCATTCTAATGTATGATGCACAATTTTCTGAAGTTTGTGACTGGTGGAATATTCTGCCTGAAGTTTTGCTCTACAAAGGTTGATACTTTTCTATCAGGCATTAAAAAACTTGATAAAGGCTAAGCATAATTATAAATTATTTTATCATCTCTACTTTCCTGTTAATTTATTATAAAATTAAACATACTCTCTACATCAGGGGTCAGGGTTTCGTATGAAATCTTGAGTAACTCCTACAACATGTTTCAGAAAGCTGCAAAGGCTGCTAAATGTATATTTTTTTTCTGAACTTTTCACAAACAATAGTCATAGACCAAAAATGTATTTCTTTACCATTAACTGGTTTTAAACCCTTCTGTGCATCCTTTTTCTGAGGCTTCTGTCTCTGTCTGTGAAAAAAAGTTTTTTTTATAGAGAAGATTACAATTTTAAGATCTCAGATGTCTCACTTGGATTATACTTTGCCTGATGTTCCACTATGCTCTGTCACTTGGTCTGGGTTTAAGACTATTGACTTATGTAAGGAAATTGTAGGTCACATAAAGCCAACAATATGTCCTCTGTATGTTATTCCGCCTACTTTCCTTAAACAAATCATTGACACTGTTGGTCCTGCCCTGTTGCTGGTCATTAACAAATGTCTAGCTACTGGTTCTTTCCGAAACTGCCTTAAATTTTCTGTGGTGTCACCATATCTTATAAAACCAAACTTTGATCCCTCTACTTTGTCTAATTTTCGCCCAATTTCGAATCTACCTTTTGTTTCGAAAATTCTTGAGAAAGTGGTATTGATTCAATTACAATAATATTTGACTTTTAACTCTATTCATGAAATCTTTCAATCTGGTTTTAAACCCTTAAACAGTACTGAATTGGCTGTTTTAAGAGTTTTAAACAATATTTTCACAGAGACTGATTCAGGGAAATCTATGGCTTTAGTCTTGTTAGACCTGAGTGCTGCGTTTGATCTGGTTGACCATGAGATCTTGTTGACTCACTTGGAGATAGCAGTGGGCCTTCGTGGTACTGTTCTACATTGGTTCTGCTCCTATTTGACAAATAGGTGGTTCAGTCAATATTGGCCATCACTCCTCCTCTAACATACCTTTCAAATGTTGAGTTCCTCAAGGATCAATCCTTGGTCCGGTGTTGTTCTCCCTGTATATGCTTCCTCTCACTTTTATTTTTAATAAATACAGAGTGCTTTTCATTTATATGCTGACAAATCTCAGATCTATCTTCCACTAAAACATAATGATAAATCAGCCTTACAACATTTGTTGGATTGTCTACAAGAGTTTAAGTTATGGCTTGCAAATAAATTCTTGAACCTAAATGAAGATAAAACAGAAATGATTTTACCTAGGTTCTCTTGCCCCATAAAATTTGATAAACAAATTAGTGCAGTTGTAATGTCATGCTTTTTTCATCTTCACCTTCTCATCAGAGTAAAACCTTTTTTATCCATGCTTTGGTAACATCTCGTTTAGATTATTGCAATTCTCTTTACTATGGTGTCTCTCAGTCTTCCCTCTCTCATCTACAGCTGGTACAAAATGCTGCTGCCAGACTTATCACGGGGACTCGCAAATACCAGTCAGTTACACCTACAGTATTCTAATTGCTTTGCACTGGCTTTCTGTCAAATACAGAATTTACTTCAAAGTTTCACTGTTTGTTTACAAAGCACTACATAACTTGGCCCCTAAATATCTGTCAAACTTGCTTCAGCCATATACTCCATCTAGAACTCTGAGATCTTCAGATTTTGGTTTATTCTCTTTGCCTAGATCTAGACTAAAAAATGTGGTGATCGAGCATTTGTAGTCACTGGACCGAAAATATGGAATAGTCTACCTACATATTAGATTAGCTCCCTCAATTTCAACCTTCAAGTCAACTCTAAAGACATTTTTCTTCTCTTTGGCTTTCAATACTCTTTAATTATTGTGACCTGTTTTATCTTCATTTAATTTTTTTATCTACTTTGTATGTTTTATTTTCTTGTAATAACCATTTTACATTGTACAGCACTTTGGTCAACCATGGTTGTTTTTAAATGTGCTTTATAAATAAATATTGATTGATTGATTGATATTTTGAAAAAAACTGAAAATATTATTAAAAATATATTTGTTGTATTCTATTATAAAATGTATAATTTTAAAGCTACTCAAGATATTCAGCCAAAAGTAGGGAGTGGTTTTCTTGTTTCCTTGTTATTGTTGTTTGATTAATAGCTATGACATAGCCTACTAGACAGTGCCCAGTTCGTTACATGTACACTTCAAGTCCGACATTTTGATGCAAATATGCTTTTTTCCCAATGTGTAGAAAAAAATGACTGTGTTTATATTAATGCCTTATCAAAACTGGAATTGGTGGAATTATGAAGTGTATTTGATTGTTTAGGTGCATTAGCTCACAAACATTAGCCACCTGTCAATCAAACGCGCAGCTACAGACGAAATAATAAGTAAATCTTTTATATTTTATCTAGATCATCCAACCAGTGGTTGTCTTGCTATTGCGATCAATGTAATGCACACCTGAGGTCTAGATGTAGAACATAGGCTAAGTATAGAAAATTACACAATTTGATCATCGATATTGAGAACATCTCTCAATTTTTCAGATAAACATCATTTTTTTAGCACTCAGCCATATTGATTACATTGCCTTAATCTCTCACATCAACCTAATAATCTCAGTGATAGATAGCTAATATACAGGCTACATTATAGATACAGAAACTAGTAAGCAGAAATGTTAAATTTACATCGATATGTTTCTTAAAATTAGAGGCAGGATTAATGCTGATATCTGGCTTAAGCAAGCTAAAGTCAAATTACACAGTCAAGCAATTGGCCTTTTTCACTGTGAAAACTGTTGTGCCAATCCTGAAGGGAGAAAATTCATGATATGTTGGAAGATGACTTCAAACGGAATCACTGAATGGAACATGACAGGAATCATCCGTGTGGGAGAACCAGATTGGAATTCTGGGGAGCACTGGAATAATGATTGAATTATATAGTTAATCTTCTTGTTTCCCTCGCGTTCAGCTAAATCTGTAATAGAGCTCAAGTGGAATGAAGCCGGAGCAGCACCCGTTCACTGGGGCAGGCTCACGTGACTGACCACTCCAGGTGAAAAGTTTAGATAAGAGAACAAATGAACAGTCATAGGGAGCTGTTTCACATGTATACCACACTGAAGCAGCCAGTTGCAGAAGCAGCTTCGTGTTATGATCTGCTTCGGTGAATAGAGATTAGAAAGAAAGATAGAGTAAAATAGCATTTAAAGTGGTATTGGTCAATACTGGAAAAAAAACTGCTGCAGCTTCTGTTGAATATGATTATTTAGACGGCGATTATTATTATGATTAATTATTAATTAATTAATTAGATTAGATTAGAAAGATTAGAAAGAAAGATTAGAAAGATTAGAAAGATTAGAAAGAAAGATAGAGAAAATAGCATTTAAAGTGGTATTGGTCAATACTGGAAAAAAAACTGCTGCAGCTTCTGTTGAATATGATTATTTAGACGGCGATTATTATTATTATTAATTATTAATAATTAATAATTATTATTATTATTATTATTATTATTTGCAGCGAAGTAACATCCAATGATCCAAGACTTTTGCCTGGGTCTGTTCTTGGGCAAGTGTGTGGGGCCAAATGCCGGAAGAGGTAAGCAGCTGTTTATATATACACTTGCTCTGGCAATGTGACTAGACTGATTAAATTAAAACTTGCTCCTCCCGAACTTTGTTAATGAAACTCGGCATTCCCTGGCATTGAAAATACATTGGCAGTGAAAATAGTTAATACTTCTTCATGGGAAATATCAGCTTCATAATCTGGTAATTTTAAATATCTTTCTTTACAACCAACCACCAATTTACCACAACCAAAGCCAATAATTACAATCAAACAGCTTGTTTAGACAACAGTGACTGTGCATAATGCTCCTATTGTGTGTCTCAGAGCATGGAGCGACAAATTTGAAAACCAAAGTCAGGTAATATTTTTCTAGATCAAACTAGTCACCCATTTGTCACATAGATAGTGATTTAAATGTCTCTGTGTATGTGTGTGTGTGTGTGTATGGCTTTGCCTATGAAAGTGACAGATTTATATCCTTTGAAATGTAAGCAGAAATGCAGATTATTTTAACTGCAGCTTAAGATTTTGTAAATTAATAATATTTCTGACAATTATTTTTTTTTTTATGTGCTTTTCTTGAATGATTAATTCTAGCCCAAGGCTCCTCTAGTATCCCAAAATGAATAATTTCCCTATATGAGGCTAGAGGTAATTAAAAGATAAAACACAAGAGAAGCAAACTGAAGACAGATACATTTTGATCCCAGTTAACCGCTCTCATGTTCTCCAGTGGGCTCATGCATCTCCTTCACCCGTCACCCGGGTTACGGTCGCACCCTTGAGCTTCTCCAAAGGCGGTTCTGGTGGCCTACGATTAAGGAAGACACAGAGACGTTTGTTAAGACCTGCACCACGTGCAACCAGAGCAAGACTTCTCACCGTGCCCCTCAGGGTCTTCTTTTTCCACTTCCTATCCCTCAACGCCCCTGGTCTCATCTCTCCATGGACTTCATGACAGGCATCCCATCATCCCACGGTAATACCACCATTTTCGTCATTATAGACAGATTTTCCAAAGCTTCCAGATTCATTCCACTTCCTAAACTACCCTCTGCTAAGCAGACAGCTGAATTGGTTTTCGAGGCTTTGGCTTTCCCCAGGACATTGTCTCTGATCGAGGACCCCAGTTCTCTTCCCGGTTCTGGAAAGCCTTCTGTCAGCTGGTGGGATCGATGGTGAGCCTGTCCTCAGGATGACCTTCTCCCGGATCAAAGAGTATGGCTCTCCACAAAGAACCTGCCATTACGGGTGGAAACCTGTAAGACCATTCCGCATTGCCAGGAAAGTCAATCCATTTACTTACCAGTTGTACCTACCTAGGTCATTAAGGATTAATCCCACGTTTCATGTGTCCCTCCTAAAACCTGTTTTGTCTTCTCTCTTTGCCCCCACAGACAGACCTCCTGAAATGGGTACCAATTTTGATACTTCCCATTGAGGGGCTGTCGGCTGTTCCGTGTCCTGGTCGACAACAGGAAGCAACGGCAGCAACCGCTGCCCTCCAAAACACCAGAGGCGGTGGGAATGGAGAGGTTTCGTGGGGGTGTCTGGAAGGAGCAGGTAGATGCTTTGTGCACCCCAGCCCGAGGGGGGCTACCCCCACAAGGCTGGGCAAAAGACCATTAGGACTTCTTCTTTTTGGAAATAATAGTCCTGAGGTCTTGCTTTGGAGGCGGCTGAGGGCGACGAAGTGATCCCCAATCTTTACGAGGGGGAGTGCGACTCACCACACTTTGTTTTTGAGCCTCCCTTCTAGAATGCCCAGGGTGAGGCTGGGTGGCTGACAACCCCTCCACCTGAGTGTGGCGAGGAAGGAGTTGTACAAAGGCTTCCTCATGTTTTTTCACCTCCCGAAACCTGGTGACGACTGTATTCACTGAATTGACAAACAAGCCGGAAGGTGATACCGGGGCATCAAGTAGGAATACTCTGTCCTTATCCTTGATGCCTGTGATGTTTAGCCACAGATGCCTCTCCGTGCTAACCAAAGCAGCCATTGAAGGGCCGATAGCGCAAGCCATCTGCTTGGTTGCATGAAGAGATAAATCTGTGGCTCGACAAAGCTCTGAGAATGCTTCCTTGTCGACTGTACTACCTGCACTCAGGACCGTCAACAGATCAGCCTTGTATACCTGTAACACTGCCATGGTAAGTAGCACTGCACCAGCCTGACCTGCTGCTTGATAAGCTTTCCCCACAAGCGTTGAGGTGGTTCTATGCGGCTTTGTGGGGAGAGTTGGACTTTTCAATGATGATGCCGAATCAGGCGGGAGATAGCCCACGAGCGTCTCTTCTACCTGTGGCATCATTGTATACCCCTGTGCCTTAGCACCCGCGATAGTCGAATATGTCGATGGCAAAAAGGTACGGGAAGTATAGGGTTTCCCGCATGAATGAGATGACTTGTCATGGAGTTCTTCAAAGAAGGAGATAGTCTGATTTTGTGTTCCCTTCCCCAGCCACGTTTGGGGGTCTCTTGTTCGCATGGCCAGTCTAGCTGTAATCTGGCCACTGCACGAGTAACCACCTCGAGTAATTCCTCAACCGTTTTGTCATCACGTAAGGAACGCTCAGATGTAGGCAACTCAAAGTCCGCAGACCCAAGAGATTCATCGTCCCCCTCGTGAACCGAAAAGGCGCCGGAACGCACTTCGAGAACACGCGAAGGACCGGCAGGATCTGGAGAAAAAAAGAGTGATAGGGACGGACCCGTCACTTGTTCCTCAGCCAGATCCATACGTGAGCCCCACGATTGAATGGTGGGTGCTGTCTCTTGGTAGTAAGCGAGATGAGCATGCAGCATCTTAACTGTGAACAGCTCACAATGCTCACACTCACCTCGCTCTAACGCAAGAGCAGCGTGCTCTTCCCCCAAACAAACAAAGCAAAACTGGTGTGTGTCCGATTCAGCCATAGGACATAAGCATGTAAACACACACCGTTTTCTTTGTTGATTGCTCATTATTATTATTTTAGTTTTTGTCTTGACAGAAAAAAGAAATGATTTCTGCACACTGCCTGACAAATCTAACTCCTATCAGAAGAGAAAAGAGAGAGCTTTAGAAGCACAAACACATCACAGAGTGGTCTGAAGACAAAAGACCTGACGATGCACCTGTGGCACATCTATTTATAGCACCTGGTACTGGCGCATTCTGATGATGTCACCAACAGAGGCTATAAAGTTTCTAGTCAATTTCATTGACATGTTGTACACATATTCACAGCTGGTCGCTCCTAAAGACATTCCAAAAGTGCTGAATCAAGTGCAGCATTAAGTGTAGCTTTTGACAGGGAACCACAAGCATAATGCGGTGCTATGTTTTGTGAATTTTTTCAATGCATTTAATGTATGACCAAGCAATATACAATAATGAGCCAAAATATTATGACCATTCACAGGTGAAGCGAATAATGTTGATCATCTCCTAACAAGACCACATGTCAAAGTCTGGGTATATATGGTAAGCAAACAATCAGTTCTCGTAGTCAATGTGTTGAATGCAGGAGAAATGGGTGGGAGTAAAGACCTGAGCAACTTTGGCGAGGGCCAAACTGTTATGGCCAGATGACTGGCTCAGAGCATCTCTGAAACAGAAGGCTTGTGGGGTGCTCCTGCTGACAGTGTTCGAGGACGGACAAACCACAAACCGGATAGTCATGGCTCTATCTTGTGGTGTGTACATGTAACTGTGATGTGTAACTGACTGGAATGCCCTGTCACTCAGCATGCCCTGGATTCGAACTTGCGACTCCAAATGTGGTAGTCGGCGTCTTTACTTGCTGAGCAAATAAACTAGTATAGGAAAACTTGCTGAGGTAAATAAACTAGTATAGGAAAAAAGGTGATTAAAATAGGAAATAATAATAATAATAATAATAATAATAATTTAATAACTGCAAATAAATTGGAGACCACAACCCACACATTTTTACAAAAAGCCTTTGTTCATTTAAAAAAAATACATGAACACATTATGTGTCATATACCCAAGTACTGCACAAAACAGCACAAATCAGAAGTCTTTGCTGCCTTACTTACAATATATGTATAATGAAATGTTGTAAATGTTGTTCTGTAATGTATGTTTAAGTTTGAAGTAGTAAAATGGCAGCCTGCATTTTGGCTCTATACAGAGCCTACCAAGTGGAGCCTATAAGCTTAGCAAAAAAAAAAAAACGTGGCAGTCCCATAGACATTCTATATTGGTGAGGAGACACTTCAGTGTGCTGAATAAACTTATTTTGTGAGGAAGCAGCTCATCACATAATGAAGTGACCACATGTAAGCTAATCTACAACATGTTTTACACAAAAAAAATCATTTTGGATTAAACTATGGTTTAAAGTTTAGGATTAAAGTTTACTGCAATAAAATTGCTGTTCATAAGAGAAAACACAGACAATTTTGCGACAGGTTGGTGTCAGTTTACTGCTCTCTCCGTTCATTTGTATGGTATCAGCAAATAGTCATAACACACTAGATAGACCATTACGCCCTCTTCTATGTTAAAAATGCGGAGGTTGTTATCTCAGTATAGAAGATCTCTGCAGTAAAGGCACAATTAGTAATTTCTTGTTTATGTTACACTGGCCTACATGGCAGCTGTCTTGGACATATACTGACACCTAGCAGCATGGATGCAGCATCACGCTAATGGTTAATGCTAAAGGCTAATGTTATTGCCATTGTAAAAATCATGATTACTGAGATAAAACTAATAGTATTCAACTAGTCATATAATCTCAACATGTCCTGATACACTCCATGTGAATTACAATACTGAGAGCACCTTTAACTCTTTTACTGTAGTTAATTCCATTGTTTCAGAACCAATTTAAAATATCTTGTTTGCTTTGATGAATTTCGTTTTCTTCTCATTCTAACTGTCTCATCTCCTTATCTTAACCCTAATAGAGCAGTAAACCAGAAAGCAACAGTATGTGAATGTTAATGTGTTGGGGCTAGATTGCTCCATAGCCACTTTTGAAATTTTCTGAAATTCAATCAAGAATTCGCATTTGTCTTGTTAGCTTTTAAATGAAATGAGCATCTGAATGAGGGTGTGAGGGCATGTGTGTGTGTGTTCTGGATCGTCACTCAGCCTTTATTTCCTCAAAGCTTGGCTGATTACACTGTTCCCTCAGTAGCTTTGGTTTTATAAAGAAATATAAATACAGATCAGTGACAGAGCCTACAGGAGAGGATTATGCCTCTGTGGAGCAACAGATCAACAAAACACTGACTGATTCAGACAGTGCTGTCAGCATTACAAATGGGTGCCGTGTACAGCATACCAACCTAAACACATATACAAACTTATTTTTATTGGATTTTCAGGTGTATCAGGGACTGGGAGAAACAAATAAGCTTGTCCATTTCATCTCTTTGTACCACTCTGTGCTGATTTCATTTTAAATTCAACAGAAGCACAAACACATTCCAATATTAATAAAATCCTGATTGGTACTTTGATTTGATAAGGCCTAATTAAATCTTTTGTTTTAGGTGGCGAATTTGGTAATTATGCAATGCTATTCAATTTTATTTCCATTAAATTTTGCCCTCACTCCAGTTTAATTCATTGGAGGGATACTCTCATTTAGCAGATTAAGACTCATTATACAACTGCAGTAAATGTAACTTGAATAATTCATGGTGCTGGTATAAAGCATATTTGAGAAACAAAAATGAGGTTTCAAAGTGGTGTGTGTAATCTAACAATTATGAGCATCTGAAAGGAAGCAAAGATGATGTTGCCTTCTTCAGCTGATGTAGAAGCAATTGGAGGCAACATTAGATAAATTTGGATGGAATGCATAAAAGCACTGCCAACACTCTGACCCTGAGTGAATCTGTCAAGCAAAAGAAAGTCACCTCGGCAGATTTACCTTAATTACAGACTGTCAGTCAGTGTTTTGCTGGCTCTTAAATTCACCTCAACTATGGATCACCTCACCCTGAGTGGAGGTGCTGTCACACTGACAGAGTGATTTGGGGACAATTTACTATGTTCTTAGCTAACTCTGCTGGATATCTAGGACTGCAGTATTGGGAAAAGTGAAGGGTGAAGGTTGTGGAAGTAAAATTGGCTGTGGAAATAGTTGTTAGAACTTGAGCATATAGTGGCCCCAAAAAGTATTTTGACTAGGCCTGTTATTTATTATTAAATAATCATCTGATCACGGTTATCTGATCTAATCGCAGTTATTTGAGATAAATGTGATTATTGTGCACTTCCAATCAAATTTTACTGTCCAAAAAGGAGAATGAATGCTACATTTGAGTGTCTCATTCAAAAGAACTCCAACTGTCTCACTGAGCCACTCCGCAGACTCTTCAGAAGTGCAGCTCCTGAAGAGTGTGTGAAGATTAACCACTTCTGAACTGGAAGCGCTGTGTTGCATTTTTTTAAGGTTTATTAGCAGACATCATAATCATGAAAGCCCTAAATTAATTTAACAAATTAATTTTCATAATTGTGAGAGCTCTAAAACAGACAATTAATCATCATAATGGCAATTGTTTGTTTGACAATTAATCATCAAGCAAATTTCATATTCGTGACAGCCTTAATTTTGACACATTGATCTGCACTTAAAAAAAATGCTTGAATTGCATTAGATAACAAAATATCAAAATAAATGACATTTATTTTAAAGAATGCACAAGAAAAAAATTTCCTAAACAAAAACTAAAACAATAAACTAGCTCCATGCAAGGCGCAAGCCTGCCATTAGGAGCAACTTGGGGTTCAGTGTCTTGACCAAGGACACTTTGGCATGTGGAGTCACGTGGGCCAGGAATCAAATCATCAACCCTGCGATTAGTGGCCAACCCGCTCTACCAACTGAGCCACAGCCGCCACGTCGCCCTGGCAATATTGGCAATATTAATATTAAAACAACATAAAAACCAAAGCAATTGGCAAAATTAACTTTACTACACTAATGCAATAGTTTCAGCATTTATGTGTGACATGCATTTGTTCATTTTCATGCATTTGCTGGACTAAAACCCTCTAAAGAAATAGCAACAGACATGGTTATATGACACACAGTGGGCAGGATAGTAAGTTTCAGAGTTCCCCTTGTCACTCACTTGACGTTGTGTCAATGTAGTGACACTAGGGTTCGCTCTTGGGAGCCCCAAACACCTCTGATCTTTGAGAAAAGGCCAATGGGAATTGGTGAGTGGAATTTGCATGCCTCCTGGAATTTACCCTTTTATACCCGTATGTCCCCCAGACATACGGGTATAAAAGGAGCTGGCTTCCAACCATTCATTCAGATTTTTTCTTTGGAGCCGAGTGGTGTTGAGCAGCGAAAAGAGCACACACTGACAGATAGTGTCTTTTTAAAGATGTTGTGTCAGGATGGATGGCAGGTCCGGGTCGTGATGCTACACACCTGGCCCCTGATAAGGCTAATTAAGACCTTGAGAGGGATAAGAGCGACCAGAGATGGCTGTGCGCCAGAGAGAGAGATTTACGGGCAGCTGCCCGACACCTGTGTGTGTTTTTGTCTTATTGGTTCAGTTTATTATTAAACTATTATTTATATTGAAAGCCGGTTCTCACCTCCTCCTTTTCATTAATCCCTTTACACTGGTGCCAAAACCCGGGAAGGAGGAGAAATGCGGAGTAGTAGAGTCCTCGCCACTACCATCCACCCCAACGGAGCAGTCGCAGCCATCTGCGGAGGGACAGAGAAGCCCGGCCGCGAGGGCAGAGGGGGCACCTACCCGACCGCCTGGAGCATTCAGGGCCGCTGCCAGGGCGGGGGGAGACCACTTCCAGCTGCTAAACGTGGCAGGGTCATGACGACCGCCGACCACGAGCAAGGGAGGGGCTATATGTCGCATATGACATCCACGACGGCGGCCGGGCCGCTTGCATTGATGCATATGAGACCACTCCAGCACTGGCTTCAGACTCGAGTCACGAGTCACGGTACACATCATTTGCGGTATTGCTGACCCTGCAGAGGCCTTTGCCGTTGATCCAGGGCAAGTGCATGTTGGTCCGGACAGACAACCGTCTCCTCCTCTGTAGTCAGCAATGACTGAAGTTGCAGTGGACCACTCACATCCCAGGCGACCTCAACCATACAGTGGACGTGCTGTCGTGGCAGGTGAAGCTCAGGGCAGACTCAGAGTGGAGACTCCACCCCCAGGTTGTCCAGCTGATTTGAAGTCGATTCGGCAAATGTGTCTTCCCACCAGTTAGCTGGCTGGGAGGATGAGGTACAGGTCACCCTCGTGGTTCCGTACTGTCCCACGCAATCTCACGCACCTCCCTAGCAAGTTCCCCTAAGGCAAGATCTCCTATCTAAGGGATGGGGGCACCATCTGGCACCCATGCCCAGACCTCTGGAATCTGCATGTCTGGCCCCTGGTCAGGACACAGAATATCTATGTGGCCTCCCACCGGAGGTGGTAGACATGGTCACTCAGGCCAGGGCTCCCTTTATGAAGCAGCCATATGCCTTGAAGTGGCATTTGTTCACGAATTGTTGTTCTTCCCGAGGCGAAGACCCCCAGAGATGCGCAGTTTGGTCAGTGCTTCCATTCTGCAGGAGAGGCTGGAGGGGCGGCTGTCCCCCTCCAACTTAAGGGTGCATGTAGCTGCTATAGCGGCGCACAACGACGTATTTGAGGAAGCATGAACTGAGAGGAGCCAGGAGGCAGGATCCTGCCAGGCTACACCTTTTTCCCTCATTTGATCTCTCCATTGCAGATCTCTCCATCGCCCTCCTTGGTCTGCGGAGAGCCCTGTTTGAGCCCTTATAGTCAGTTGAGCTAGGCATTCTCATCAAAGGCTGCCCTCCTGACTGCTCTCATGTCCATCTAAAGGGTTGGGGACCTGCAGGCGTTCTCTGTCAGCAACACCTGCCTGGAGTTCGGTCCATAGTACTCTCACCTGGTCTTGAGACCATGACGGGCTATGTGCCCAGGCTCCCACGACCCCGTTTAGGGATCAGGTGGTTAGCCTAGGAGCGAAGCTGCCCCAAGAGGAGGCAGACCCAGACTTATCGTTACTGTGTCCGATGCGTGCTTTGCGCATCTATTTGGATTGGACGTAGAGTTCTAGAGGCTCTGGGCAGCTCTTTGTCTGCTTTGGTGGACAGTGGAAAGGGAACGCTCTCTCCAAACGGGCTTGCCCACTGGACCGTGGATGCCATCGCATCAGCATACTAGACCCAGGCCAAAGTGCCCGCCCCTTTGGGATTAAGAGCACACTCTACGGAGCGTGGCATCCACTTGGGCATTCGCCAATGGCACGTATCTAGCAGACAACTGCAGGGCAGTGGGTTGGGCAACACCCAATACTTTCGCAAGATTTTATGATCTCCAGGTTGAGCCGGTTTCGTCCCATGCGTTTTCAGATACGAACAGATAAGTTTACAGGACAGCTGGCTGGGTATACAGCTTGCATACAGCGCTTTTCCCCTCCGTGAGGTTAAGACATGTGCTTTCTTCTCCCATGCAAGTTCACAAGACCATGGACCCTGGGTGTCCTTTCTCCCTAGCCCTGTACGTGTGCTAGCACACTCCGTAATGGGGTAGGTGCTCCACAGGCAATAGTTACCGGCAGTAACCCCCTGTGATGTATTTTCCGCATTACGATTTCCCTGTCGGTAGACCCACGTCTCCCTTGGGCAGAGCTCTCTTTGCCTCTGGTCACCGTGTATGTAGAGCTCCTCCCCGTTGGGCAGGACCTACCACTGCGCCTCTTCCATGTGCGGCTGGTGAGCCCACGTGATGTTTTGCCACATGTTAACCTCCCCTTCGGGCAGGATTTGGCCTCTGTGGTGTCTTTTCCTCCCGAAAGAATAGGAAATGAAAAGAACTTCCCCAACATGAATAAAAAGCATTAAAAGGCCCCAGATGAAAATCTAAATACTTTGTGGAGAGAAAACATAGAGACAAACAATATATCCGTATGTCTGGGGGAGTAGCATGCAAATTCCACTTGCAAATTCCAAATTTTTTGCTAATTCAGACCACTACATCTTAAGTGTCTGTGGTATCAGGTCTGTGCAATTCCACAACTCTACACTTCTCTTCTGAAAACACTCAAAGAATTACCAAACTTACAGTATATCGGCAGTAGGCTGATTTAAAAATAAAAACGTAAAAGATTAAAAAAGCAGAATTATAAATTGCTAATGACTTACATTAACATTTAGTCATTTAGCAGATGCTTTTATCCAAAGCAACTTACAAATGAGGAACATTACAAGCAATTATTTACACAAAAGTTAATTTTCAGTATTACACTGCCAAGTGCTCACAGTAGCTGGAGCACTAAAGATGCTAGTATAGAAGGAAGAGACAGACAAAGATTTATTTTTTTTAAATAGTAAGTGCATTTAGTGTAGTTTAAGTGTAGTGTAGCTTGAGTGTTTTTAGCTGTTTCAGATTATGTGTAGGTTGGAAACTTATTCCACCACAGAGGAACAGAGAGAGTGAATGATCATGAAATGGACTTAGTGCCTCTTTGCGATGGGACCACCAGGCACTGCTTATTCATTGACTGCAGAGAGCAAGTTGGGACATGGACCTAGAGGAGTGAATTGAAGAGGGTGCTGTTCCATTGGCAGTCCTGAAGGCCAGAGTCAAAGCCTTGAATTTGATGCAAGCAGCTACTGGCAGCCCAGATTAATAGTTGCTGCCTGATTAATATGTAATCATGAAATCCACTAAAATGTAACTGTAAACATATTATGAGTATTTTACTATGTAGTTTAGTCTAAATTCAAGGTCCTTGATTTTTTTATCTGATTACAGAATACAGATTACATGTAATCCATTACTATCCAGCACTGCAAATAACAATACTAACAGGAAAATAGCATGCTATGACTCTGCTGGTTGATATCTTCAAATGATCACAGGGAAAGTCCAAGAAACCTCAAACCGTGAGATTCATCTGCACAGAAGTGCAGTACTGAAATACCATTCACGTAAAATGTTCCTCCATAAATTGCTTGCAATTTTAGATTTCACCAACAGATGTCGATAGAGAGCCCAAAGTTATGTAATGCAGCTTTAATATGGGATGTATGACAGCCTTTATTTACATATACACTGGAATGACACTGTTCTTGCAGTCCCCTCAAGTATATTGTTGGTCATTTTCAATCATATTTAAATTATCCAAACTTTGCTCTTATATGCTGCTGATTGTATGCATACTGTACATTATCTATTAACATGGTATTATATTGTATGCTTTGAGAACACAAAAAGGTACTCACGCAGCACCATGACTCCATGGCGCAGTGATTGGGCACGGTTGGGCTCAACAGCAACCGTTTCCTGAAACATGCGCAGGCTGCGCAGCAGCTGGCTGGCTATGACTCCATTTAATGCTGAGATCAAAGCCATGGGAACCACAAAGGACAGGAAGGCATTCACCTTGAGGAAGAGGTGGGAATAAATAGACTGTAAGAGACCTTCTTACATTATGATACCCATAAAAAGAACTACAGGTAAATTTCTTAATAAAATGTTAAGAAATGTATAAAGTTTGCAGCACTTTAGGATCAGACAATTAACTGTTATACTTTTAAGATTTTTAATGTGGAGTGCTGAATAAGTGCTGAAGACTGGAAATGGAGGCCATTTTGTTTTGAACTTCACATAAAATGATGTAATCAACAGTTTAAAAGTGAAGTGACACTATTGTCACCAAATGGAATGAAAAAATTAATTACTGTTTTCAAACAGGTTTTGTGAGAACCTGCCATTGATTTAACAAACAGGTAGTCCCGCACCAAACTTAGGCTGTTGGAAACTTAGGCTTAGGCTATTGGAAACTGATCCATATACACTTTTCAGGGAAATAAAACTTGAATTGAATTAAGGTTGTCTGAAAGGGATAGTAGAAAGTATATTAACATTGAAAAAAGAAAAACAACACCCACAATCTACAAAATGTTCTTTATGTAGCAAGTACTATGCTAATAACATTATGTAGTTCAATATCAAAATAACTGCAACAAGGAGGAGGGCAGGGTCCAGGCTGTGACTATGCACGCCCGGCCCCCAATCGGGCTAATCAGTTCGGGAGAGAGAGAGAGAGAGAGAGAGAGCTACAGGCAGCTGCCCTGTATGTGTGTCTTTGTGTTTAAGTTTATTAAAAACATTGCTTTGTCCGGTTCCCACCTAATCCTTTCCATTGGTGCTGAAGCCCGCGAAGGAGGAGGGATGTGCCATCGTAGAGCCCTCACCACTACCATCCACCCCAAAGGAGCAGCCACAGTCATCCACCGGGGGACGGAGGAGTTCCCTAAACGCGTAGGGGTGTTACGTCCACCAGGGGTCGGAGGACTGGCTCCGGTCCGCTGGGGATGAGTGACTGTTGTCCACCAGATGGTGGAGGAGTGATCGAGGACCAGGCGACGGGATGTCTGGGAACCACAGGTAAGTTACCCCCCCCCCCCCCCCCCCCCCACTCTCTCTCTCTCTGTTGGCCTTTCCCCTCTCCTCCTCTTTTTGTTGTTTTGTTTTTCCATCCCCTTGTCTCCCTCCCAGGTCGGGGAAGGTGGGGAAGGCCTACCGGCATGCAGGGCATGAAGGTTCCTGCCTCCTCCTTTCCATTGAACCCTGTTACAATAACAATGTGCATTTAAACTTGTTATTCAAGAATCGGTGGGTTAGTTGCACCATGCAAATAAAATGGGAGGCAGTTCACAATAGAAAATGAATCAAACATTGCCTGTTGATGCTACTGGAACAACAGGATCTAAACAGGAACTGCGTTTGATTATTAATTATATGTTTCTTACCCACATCTTTCTTATTGCTTCAGAAGACATATATTAAACCATGGATTTTATGGATTCGATTTATGCTGCCTATATGTGTTTTTTGGGCCTTCAAAGTTCTGGTCTGCATTTACTTGCATTGTATGGAGCTACAGAGCTGAAATATCTTTCTAAAATCTTTGTTTGTGTTCAACAGAAGAAAGAAAGTCATATACATCTGGAATGGCATATGGTTGAGTAAATGATGAGACCATTTTCATTTCTGGGTGAACTATCCCTTAATCTCTGTTCTGTACTGTGTTGTTTTTTCAAGGACATACAGTAATTATTTCCATACAGTAATTATAACCCACTGAATATAATCAGTTTCTCTTTTCCTCTTCTTGAGGTCACTCAGACAAGGTGCAATGTCAGTTAGACAACTTGTTAAGAATCCTAAATACTCACACATCAGAAGTAATTAAATGTCATTTGTTTCATCCACTGACCTTTCAGATAGTTAAAGCTTATTTGTGTATTTTTCTGTAACATTATTTTCTCCTATCCCAGCTTTATATGCAGAGACAACTATACACAATTTGTAGGTTGATTTCACCCAAAAGTGTAATCATTATATCTGTTTGGCAGTATAAAAACCTTTCTCTGTTTGTTTGAGCATCCCAACAACACTGGCTCAAACAGCATGAGTTTTGGAATGCACTATCTATTTGTTTAATCAGTGGCACATTGCTTTCTGCAATTCCATTAGGTGATGCCAATGGTGCACAAATTGCATGACCTTTAATTTATTTAATATATTATAATATGCAGATTATGCATGGATGTGTGATGTGATACTCAGCAACATATCAGTTAATTAAACAATATACCTCTTAAATATGGAACTCCAGAGATGAAAGGCTCAGACAGATAAAGAAAGAGTGGGAGACTTGTTGCTTTCTGCCTCCCTCTCTTCTATTCTTAAATTCACTAGGGCAGTCATTATAATTTGTAAGAATTTGAGAATCCGTCTACAGTATAATCACCATACAACACACAAGGGGATCAGACTTCCACTCCACAAGCTTCATATACTACATTTATCTTCACGTCTCTGGTCATATAGCAGACATGCTGGGAGATTTATTAAACAGCTTTGACTGGGGAACAACAAAACAGCAGATAAATAGAGAATGCAATACTTCACTTATTACCTTCCAAAACACATCAACCATCAGAGTAATTCAGAATACTTTTAAGCATTGACATCTGAGTCATAAGATCTAATTCCCTCTCTGTTTTTCCTGCAAGAAAAGAGTACCGGTAGGTTGCTTGGCGAGGCTGATGGAATATAAATGACCAATGAGAAACCACAGGACATTAGCATCATTATCATGTTGATTACAATCAGCGACTGTTCAAGTTAACAAAACTGTTAAACATTTTCACAGAGGGGGTTGAAAAGAAGACACCAACGCTATTGTGCAAAGGTCATATTCATAACTTTGTATTTCAAGGAAGAAAGTCATACAGGGTGTTTTTGAGGGAACTAACCCTTTCAAACTAAGCCTTTAAAAGGCTGACTATGTTTAATTTAACAATCTGTATTAACATACAGTAAATAGCTAAATTGTGTGTAATTGCGAAAAATCACACTTCGCACTTGGATAAAAGTTCACTGATGGTTCTTCTGAGACCTTGCAAACACTCTCCACTACCCCAAAATGCATGTCCATGTACACGGAAAGTCTTCAAGGAGGTCTTTCTTTTTTTTTTTTGATTGGTCACATTCCTTGAACTCTGTCAAAAGACATTGCAGGCTGTTTTTTAATTCCCTTCCATTCTTTTTTCTGCTGCCAAAGCAGTATAATCTCATCTGTTCTGACATCTGCACTCTATGAAAAAAACCAAGACAATACTACTGGCATGTTCATTAGTACTAATTTGGAAGAACAGGGTGTTGGTTTAAGCAGTCCTTGTTAACTGGTGTTCATAAGGTGACTGGAATTCACAGTAAGAGTCCAGCATATTTTGTCCAGACAGATTAACAAAAAAAGAGGTCTGCAGGAAATGCTTGGGTATTTTCTAACATATCAAAAACCCACTGAAAGGGAAACAAGATGGCAATATTTTAGGATATTTAATGAGGAAGGTCAGAGATGTCAGATTCAAATATGTTCTGTTAGAAAACATCATCTTTTTGCTTGTACTATGTGTTGCTATGAAAGGTTAAGCCATGAGTACTAATTCAAACCTAAACACAGGACTTATGAGTTATAGCTGCCAATCTTTGTACCTTCTAATAGTTATAATTATGCTGTTTGCTGCAAATTAACATTACAGTTCTAAATTAAAAGCAAAATATTAATGCATAATTTTCTTACCACTTTTGAAAATATTTTGTGTAAGCAGTTTTAATTTATGTTCTAACACATTACAATGCTTTAAGAACCCTAAGAACCATAAATCTAACCCTTCATATAATGTTCTACATTTCTGTAGATATTTTCAAATTTTGTGAGTTTATGAGATGTAAATATCTAATGGATTTCATGAAGGGGCATTATCATTCCAATCAAAATGTCACTGGTTTCAAAGACTTTAATTAACCCAATTTGGTCCCATTCTTTTGACAAGAAAACAGGTACAAAAACACTATTAGTAGAATGTTGCATGTATATGAATAGAACAAATGCACAGTTCTGTATATACTGTAATTTACCAAAATATGTTTCCTGATTAAAGACTTTGTTAGTTGCAATGGCATCATTCTAACAGTCTTTGCTTCTCTTTTTGATTTCACAGGCATTATAGATGGAATGTTATGCCAGTGAATGCACACACTGTTTCTATTAAACTTACCCGGAAGACCCAATCTCCATGGAAACCACTAAGGCTATTTAAAAGAGGCTCCCAATGATTGGTTCAGCCACCTTATTAAATGGCCATTTGTGTTTTCAGACTATTGAAATTGATCTGAATGAATGAGTTGGTATTATGGAGTAACACTAGCACTGGTGTAGTTTAATCCAGTTTAAATGTATTTGTGCAATGTGCAAACTCACCCATGTTTGCAGAATTTACATAAATTCTCTCAGAATGAAATTAGATGTTTTTCTGCTGTATTTATTTATGTTTTATGTATATTTAAACCCAATGAAATCACATGACTAGTGCAGTTCTTTTTCTGTGTTGACACCTTTTACTATTAAAACAGGAAAGTTGGGCAGGACACATTGAAAGGCTTGTCTCTTTTTCTGTAAATAGCCAATAGGCTTTAGGATGTCACAGCAGTAAACTATGATTTGTAATTTGCTAGTCAATGTCAGATGGTATTGGGAAGACATGCTCATTCTAATCATCATATGATTAAAAAAAAATTCTGCACTGCAAGATGGGTCATTACAATTTTTGGTCCGCTTTCCTGGAAGAGAGAGAAAGTACATTTTAAATGTGTGTATCTGCTTAAAGTTTTAGGAGTACACTAGCATATATATGACCTCAAACCTCATAGACAAAGCTAACCACCATTTTGATTTGATGAGATTTTTGATAAAATGTTCCCTTACAGACAGGTGAGGTATGACTGCTCTGTGTATGAATCCAGTTAGTGTTGGAGAATGTGCAGGAAAATTAATTTCCTATTTCACTTCTCCATAAAGCTTTTCCAGCCAGTATGCTCACTTAGGCAACAGCCTCACACACTCAAATAAACAAACAAATCAAGTGGCAAATCAAATTCTGCAAGAGTGTCTGCCTATCGAGGACCTTGTTCTCATGTTCCTACAGTCCAGTGCAGTCCTTAATTAAGATGCTGGCACTGTGTGTTTATTTAGTCTGGACAATGAAGCAGCAATATAGGATGGTAATGACTGAATCTAAACATTCCAGACATAATAGCATTCCGTAACAATCCAATGTTACAGTCATATCATATTTAAGAAATAAATTAAAAACAACATATTTTCAAAGCCAAAGCCAAGGTCCTGCATCTTTCCGCTTTTCTGATGATGTCACATGACAAACACTGTCTGTAAACCCTGATTTGTTACCTGCAGTCTGATTGGTCCTGCTCGTTTGAACTGCACAGAGACTTAGGCCAGTTTATACTGCTGCATCAAGTCTACGCTATAGGCATGGTCTGCATTTATAGTTCTGAGTTAGTCTGCTGGTATTGTTCTGCGAGTACACAGCCAAAATTATATTGTATTGAGAGAAAATGCCTTCATTTTTTAAATTATTATTTCATAAATAAACAAAAGCAATGTAATTTGTGGATTCAAATGTATTTACTAAATTATTGTAGCATTAAAATGAGTTCATAAAAGTTTGTTAACATCTTGGGATATTATTTATTATAGCCTAGGCTACATGTCGTTTTTCTTGCAGTCTAAGTTACTAAGTTCAGTTTTTACTTTTGTACTTTTGTTTGTTATTTGTCACCATTGTTGCATTTTGTATGCCGAGTCTTGTTAACAACTTGTGTTATGCAATAAGTTCATCAAAATCATCAAACACTCAATATGCTAATTTAATTTTGATGACATTCTTTACTGCTTTTGCTTTTATGTGTAATGCATCACCATTGCCACATATAGTGCCATTTGCAAGGTTGGATCAGACATTCAGTCTGAGCTTAGCTTTTGTCTTCCAAGTGGCACAGTGCAACAACTTGTATTTTACTTAAACACAAATTGACAGGCTGGAAGAACATAATATAATAATAAAGAAGGTCCAAGGTGCCAGCTCAAGAGAACACTAATCACCATAATGGTGACTTCAAACAAAACACAACAATTGATTAAAAAAAAACAACAACACTAATTAAACTAAGACTTCAATTAAGTCAGAATAAAAACTTTTCTACATGTTTACTTTATGTAATTTTTTTTTACATTCTTATTCAAGCGCAAATGCTTGTGGGTATTTCACCATTACAACCAAAAATGCAGTGTTATTTTACTGTGTACAGGTTTGTTTGTTTTTTTTCCATAAAAAATTTAAATCCTGGCAACATTTTACATTTAAT
Organism: Moxostoma hubbsi; assembly: GCA_032164185.1. Classification (NCBI taxonomy): domain Eukaryota; kingdom Metazoa; phylum Chordata; class Actinopteri; order Cypriniformes; family Catostomidae; genus Moxostoma; species Moxostoma hubbsi. Next base: position 16,630,467 of record JAVLUX010000020.1, on the reverse strand, counting down.
TAGTACATTGAGTCAAAGGTTTATTTATACTTTTTTTAATTTGACTTCTCATTAGACAGATAAGTGAATGCTGGTATGAGATGATAAAGAACAGAGGAGTTGATGAGAAACATTATGAACACTAACCATGTGACGCAAACAAATATTTTCAAGTTTTTTTTAAAACATACGTTTCAAAATGTCATTAGCTTTCACCAAGATGATGTCATGATTTTGAATGTATATTTTCCCCTAATACCTCACAAACAACAGCTATTTACCATAAAACTAGACACTTCACAGTGAGCCTGCTCTTGATCTCCCAGATTGCAACATTTTTAACAGCAAACTATTGTATTTAAGAATTGCTGTTGGAATTAGGCCGTAAATTTACAGAATTTTTTTCAGTGTATACACAAACAGGTGCTTTTTATTTGGCGTGTTTAATTTTCATAATTAATTAAATATGACTTTACTGTACACCATACTGTCAAACATATGGTCAAAACATCATACAGATCGAAAAAGGTCTCCAGTAGAATACAACATATATTCTTTCACTCACATACCAAATACACAATATCGAGTAAATGCTCAGAGAAAAAAAAAACAGAGTTTAAGTTGTAAGCATTTGTTGCATTTTTGTGAGGAACTTCTTGAAACATAAATAAAGCAGGTGATCCTGATTAAAACAATGCTGTGACATGATGCATACAACAGATCTAAAATAATCTTGTAAAAATTGTAACGCTACCACACAATATCTTATTTGTCTTTCTGGGCAATGTTCTCTTTTTACAAATCAGACCAATCACAGGTTTTGTGGTAGGTGTTGATGTAACACAAGACCTTGATGTAAGTTAAATTTTTTAAGAGTTGCACGTCAGTAGTTTACAGGTAGGAAAATCTGCCTTCATGAGGATATGTGAATAATGTTTTGTGGTAAATAATTGTTTTGTTTGAAAAGTTGTTTTGTAACAGGAATGTCTCGGTTACGTATGTAACCTCCGTTCCCTGATGGCGGGATCGAGACGTTGTGTCGAAGAAGCAACACTAGGGGTTCTCTCTTGAGCGCCGAATATGCCTCCGGTCTATGAAAAAAGGCCAATGAGAAGATGGCAGACAGTATTTGCATACCCCGCCCCGGACATACGGGTATAAAAGTGGGGAAATACGTCGAGTTCATTCAGGATTTTTCTGATGAGCCGGAAATGGTCCGGCCACTGCAGTGGCTCGGCTCAGCGACGTGGCCGAGAGGACACGACGTCTCATTCCCTCTATCAGGGAACGGAGGTTACATACATAACCGATACGTTCCCCGTCCGTCGCTCACTTCGACATCGTGTCGAAGAAGCAACACTAGGGGTCCACTTCAAATCCATGTACGTGTACTGCTGACACAGGTGCGGGCAGGTATTTCACGTGCACAAGCGACCAACTGTGTTTCAGACTGCACGTACCCTTCCCCAATGCCCCAAAAAAGTCATCGGAATCCTTCTTGTTACCCTAGAGAGGAACAAGGCGACGCTTGCCAACCTGGGAACGGGCCAAGCCTGGCTGGGCCTCTTTTCTCTCTATGTTTCTCGGCATAGAGCAAGAACAGTGGGGCCCTTACATGCATCGAGGGAAGGGGGTCTTACCCCAGTTTCCTATTCTTTCAGGGGAAAAAGTCCCTGCGGAGGCCACACCTGCCCAAAAGGGGAGGTAAAGGAGGCGAATACATCACATGGGTTTTTTAGGTAACATGTGGAACGTGGCGCAGTGGTAGATCCAACCTCAAGGAGGGGGGAGTTGCTACAGCATAGCGACCGGAGGGCAGCAAAAACTGCCTAAGGGAGATGCGGGTCCACTTTGTAAGAGGACCGTACCGCGGAAAATACACACAGGGGGAGTCCGTGTAGGAGTCCCGATCTGTGGAGCACCTATTCCAGTACAGGGTAGATTAGAGTACCCATAGTGGACTGGGTCGGCAAGTTCCTCCACTGAACTGCGGACGCAAAAGGGCTAGGTAGGAATCGACCAGGGACCCGGGTGGGTGGGATCTCCTGGGAGAGAAAGCACACAGTTTTACCTTGGCCGAGGGAAAGGGTGCCAGGTGCAAGCGATTCACCCGGCCAGATCGTCAGTGTGTCACCGAGTTCTACCGGCTCGGACCTGAGAAAACACGGGATGATACTGACTCAACCCTGAGATTGTAAAATCTCGCAAAGGAATTAGGTGTTGCCCAACCCGCTGGTCTACATATGTCTGCTAGGGAAATGCCTCTGGCCAGTGCCCACGAGGACGCAATACTCCTTGTTGAGTGCACTTGGACCCGCAAGGGGGGGGGGGGGGGGGGTTTGGGGGCAATGGGTGTGATAGGCCAATGAAATGGCATTCACCACATAATGGGAGAGCCTCTGTTTGGAGACAGTGTTCCCTTTCCGCTGTCCCCCAAAGCAGACAAAGAGCTGCTCAGAGCACCTAAAGCTCTGTGTGTGGTCCAAATAGGTACGCAAAGTACGTACCGGACACAGCAAAGAAGGGGCTGGGTCTGCCCTCTCCTGGGGCAGCGCTTGCAGGTTCACTACCTGGTCTCTGAAGGGCGTGGTAGGGACCTTGGGCACGTAGCCCAGTCGTGGTTTTAGGATTACATATGTGTCTGCCGGACCGAACTCCAGGCAGGTGTTGCTAACAGAGAACGCTTGCAGGTCCCCGACCCTCTTGATGGAAGCGAGTGCGATCAGCAGGGCCATCTTTAGAGAGAGGGCCCTGAGTCCAACTGAGTCTAGCGGCTCAAAGGGGGGTCTCTGGAGGCCTGCGAGGACCACAGAGAGATCCCAGAAGGGGAACAGGCTTGGTCGGGAGAGGTTCAACCTCCGGCGCCTCTCAGGAACCTGATGATTAAGTCGTGCTTACCCAAGGACTTGCCGTCTACTGCATCATGGTCGGCCGCGATAGCGGCGACATACACCTTCAGGGTGGAAGGGGACAGCCTCCCTTCCAGCCTCTCTTGCAGAAATAAGAGCACTGACCTAACTGCGCACCTCTGTGGGTCTTCAGCATGGGAAGAACACCAATTCACAAACAAGTGCCATTTCAGGGCGTAAAGTTGCCTGGTAGAAGGGGCTCTGGCTTGGTTGATCGTGGCTACGACCGTGGGTGGTAGACCAGCTAGATCTTCTGCATCCCTTCCAGGGGCTAGATGTGGAGGTTCCAAATGTCTGGGTGTGGATGCCAGAGTGTGCCCTGTCCCTGAGAAAGAAGGTCTTTCCTTAGGGGAATTCACCAGAGAGGGGCTGTCGCGAGGAGTACGAGATCCGAGAACCAGGCCCGGGTGGGCCAATAAGGAGCCACAAGGGTGACTTGTTCCTTGCCCTCCCTGACCTTGCACAGCACCTGTGCAAGAAGGCTCACTAGGGGAAATGCGTACTTACCGCAGGCCAGCTGTGTGCCAGGGAAAAGAAAACAGTCAGAAACTCCAGGCAGTTGATGGGCCAGCGCAGCGGGGCCCCTTTCCAACGACCTGCTACTGCGCGACTGTTGCACACAGTGCCCCAACCCAATCTGGAGGCATCGGTCGTGACCAAGGTGCGTCGGGACACCTGCTGCAAGGGTACTCCTGCCTGTAGAAAACGGAGGTCTGTCCAGGGTTTGAATGTTTGGCAGCAGGCGGGGGTGATCGTCATACAGTGAGTGCCGCGGTGCCATGCTCGTCTCGGGACTCGAGTCTGAAGCCAGTGCTGAAGCGGTCTCATATGCATCAACCCCAGCGGCGCAACCGCCGCGGAGGATGCCATATTCCCCAGGAGCCTCTTGAAAAGTTTTAAGGGGACCGTTGTGCCCGGCCTGAGAGCGGCAAGGCACCTCAACACTGGCTGCGCACGCTCGTTGGTGAGACGTGCTGACAATGAGACTGAGTCTCCATGCCGAGTAAAGAGATGCTCTGGACCGGGGTGAGCTTGCTCTTTTCCCAGTTGACCTGAAGCCCTAAACGGCTGAGGTGCCTGAGCACCTGGTCTCTGTGAGTGCATAGTAACTCTCGTGAGTGGTCCAAAATGAGCCAGTCGTCGAGGTAATATAGTATGCGGATGCCGGCTTCTCAGAGCGAGGCAAGGGCTGCCTCTGCGACTTTCGTGAAGACGCGAGGGGACAGAGATATGACGAAGGGGAGGACTTTGTACTGATACGCCTGGCCGTCGAACGCGAACCGTAAGAAGAGTGGGTGTCGAGGCAGAATTGAGACGTGGAAGTACGCGTCCTTCAGGTCTACCACTGCGAACCAGGTTAAAATGTGTTTCTGCGTGAGCATTTTGAACGGGAGTGTTTACAACACTTGGTTGAAAACTCACAAGTCCAAGATCATAAGCCACCGCCTTTCTTGGATACGATGAAGTAAGGGCTGTAGAGACCCTTCTTCATCTCGGTTGGAGGGACAGGCTCTATCGCGTCTTTGAATAAGAGAGTAGCGATTTCCGCGTGCAGGGATTTGGCATATTCGCCGTGTACTGCAGAGACGCGGACGCCCGTGAAGGGGGGCAGAGGCCTGCAAACTGAATTGCATAATCGAGTCGGATGGTCCAGGCAAGCCAGCGAGACAGGTTGGGAAGTGAGAGCCACGTGTCGAAACTCCGTGCTAGAGGCGTGCAGACCCCAGGAACCAGTCATCCAACCGCAATGGCTGTGGGGAGGACGGATGTTTCCAGTCCAACCCCACGCTGGCGGCAGCCCGGGCAAGCATGTCGTACATCTGCGCGTCAGCCTCAGCCTGGATGTGCTGGCCCAAAGGCGGCAGCCCAGGGGAGGCATCAGCGTCAGACGCCGCGCTCTCCAATGCAGCGGCGAGCTAATCCACCTCGAGCTCTAAAGGATAGGCAGGCCGGCCATGAGGCGAGCTGCTGTTGTCTTGAGTACGGACGGGAGTCAACGCGCATGCCGGGGGGCACGTGGTCCGAGGGGGGCGTACCCGGTGGAGCTGCATCTGCTGCCATCCCCAGATCGCCTCCAACACCAGCCGCATCGTCCTCAATCCTTTGGGAAGAAGGAGCTAAGCGGGGGGCGGCTGGAGTGGCATGCTTTCTGTTGAAAGCAAGCCGTGACCGCAACGTTGCCATGGTCATGCCCTCGCAGTGAGAGCATGAACCATCCACAAACGCTGCCTCGGTGTGATCGCTGACCAGACACACGAGACAACGCATGTGGCCGTCTAAAGCGGAGAGCACTCTACCGCATCCAGGAACTACACAGGGCCGGAATGGCATCTTTAAAAAGACTTGTCCTGAAAAGGACGTTCAACGCCACTGTGTAAAGCTCTTTTAGAAGAAATTACTCTTTTATAGAGAAAATCACTCTTTCAAATACAACTCTTTTAACTCTCTGCACTGTCGAAGCGCCCAGGGGCAAGCTGCACTGCCGTGCAGAGAAGGAGAAAGTCGCTGAAGTGCGCCGTAGATCCAACAGCAAGCAGAGCGTCAGAGGAACAGAAGCAGGAACTGGTGTGTGACTCGCAGCTGGCTGCATACACGACCATCGGCTCCGAAGAAATTTTTTTTATGAACTCGACGTATTTCCCCGCTTTTATACCTGTATGTCCGGGGCAGGGCATGCAAATACTGTCTGCCAACTTCTCATTGGCCTTTTATCATAGACCAGAGGCATATTCAGCGCTCAAGAGAGACCCCTAGTGTCGCTTCTTCAACAAGACGTCGAAGTGAGCGACAGACAGGAACTTATATTTATGAGGATGTAATGGTGTCATTTAGAACCAATAGATTTTTAAAGCTCTGTGTCACGTTGCTTTTTTTTTTTAACCAAATTATGGTGCAGTTTTGCAAATTGTTATTTATTTTCTTTGATATGGTGCAATATTCTATTATGCTGTTCAGATTGTATTCATTTTGAATGGTTAGGTTTAAACGCACTTTGTTTATATACATTAAAAAAGTTATACTTTAAATCTCCATGTGGGTATTTCTTATCCTTTGATGTGCAGTAAGAACTGCGCTCGGTGACCGATCTCACCCTCCGAGCGACGAAGGTCACAGCGTGAGCCATCGGGCAGATGATGTCCACACTCGTGGTCCAGGAGCGTCACTTATGTCTGAACCTGGCTGAGATCAGGGAGGCAGAACAGGCACGATTCCTTAATGCCCCCATCTCCCAGGCTGGCCTCTTCGGCGATACCATCAAGGACTTCACCCAGTAGTTCTCAGCGATGAAACAACAGACAGAGGCCATACAGCACATCTTGCCCCGGCGCGACTCAAGAGTGCGAACCCCATCGCAGGACATTCCCCTGCTGCGACCCAGCCGGCTCCGCCCCAGCTCGAGCCACCTACTCTCCCACGGCATAGAGCCCCCCGCAGGAGAGTGACGCCCCCCGCTTCCCGGCCGGCCACCAAGACCCTAAAAAGGGATCCCAAGCATCCCTGAGACGGGACACCTGAGGAAGGAGCTGACTGCAGGAACCAAGGAGCTGGTGTACAGATCACTCCCTTCCCCGGTGGAGGGCCAGGAGGTAAATAGCCTTCTGGTGGTGACCGGCCGCCGGTGATGAGTTTCGAGGACGCCCCGAGAGGCCCGCCTCCTCAGTCGCCGGCCCGCCTTGTGCCGGACGCATGAAGCAAGGTAAGTACTTGGAGGTTCCCCTCAGCACTCCTGCCTCGGGTTAGAGCCCCGCTCCACAATGCGGCTCTCCCTGCTTCTCCCCGCTGAGAGGCCCCACCCCCCATGAACGTCGGATGCGAATCTTCCCTTAGTGCCCCTCGGCCGGAGCTTAGGCACGTGGTAATTGCTTCCCAACCCGTCAAGCTGGCTGGCCAGAACCATCCAACTCAGCTATGCGATTCAATTCACCAGGCATCCGCCCGGTTCCACAGCGTTCTCTTTACATCAGTGAAGAATGTGAGGAACCACCGTTCTGCGTGTGGAGATCGCCGTCCTTCTACAGAAGTCCCTTCAGCCGAGATGAAGAGCGGCTTTTACTGCCCTTACTTCATTGTTCCCAAGAAGGGCGGTGGGTTGTGCCCAATTCTGGACCTGCGAGTCCTGAACTGGGCGTTGTACAGACTCCAGTTCAAGATGCTGTCACAGAAGCACATTTTGTCATGCATCCGGAATCAAGATTAGTTCATGGCGGTAGACCTAAAGAATGCGTACTTTCACCTCACGATTTTAACTCGACACAGACCCTTCCTACGGTTCGCGTTCGACGGGTGTATCAGTACAAGGGAACTGGGCATACGCATACTGAACTACCTCGATGACTGGCTGATTCTAGCATACTCTCGAGAGTTACTGTGTGAGATCAACTGAGCAGAGCTCATATATATAGAGCTCTGAGCTAGACCACCTTAGTACAGATGTTGCTCCCCAACTACAATAAAAAAGAGATGAAATGGATTAACAGACTAATAGACATTAACAGACTAATAGAGCAACAGGCAAAGCACATGTTAATAAAACACTGTAATAAGTTGGAGTCATTCAACAAGCTCTTTGCGGCTTGTACTCATTTATTTAAGTCTAGCACTGCACTGTTTGATTTAAAAAATTAATTACATTTTGAGACTCTATAATGAGGTAATTGTCTTAATCCTTGGCTGTAGTGTGGTCCGTAAGGATACCCGCAATATCTGATCACTTTAAATAACAGCACATGTCTACAATGTGTCTTGTTAAAAATTCAAAGCTGCTTGGACAAGGTGGACTAGTGAGGTTTCCATGGTTACTAAAATGTTACAAGTACTTGCTTTCTTTCTTTTCTATCTTTCTTTCTCTTACACATACACAGACACATTATGTGATCAAAAAGTTGTATAAACATCAAAGAAATGTCACACAGACCCTGTTTATATGGTTTTAAGATCCATCTCAGATGATCCAAGTGGACAGTGCTCAATACAGGTTTAAAGAGCATCCAAAACAGTTTGCCATTTTTCCCAATCTTGCCTCCATTCCCTCCTCTCCTCTCCTCTATCTTTCTGAGATCTCTCTGTAATTATGTCCGTATCCACTGCCCTAAAGTCTGTAAGGTAGTCTATAAGTCACACTTTGGAAAAGATGTTGGACAAAAGTAAAAGCACACTTTGCAACTCAGGTCCACTTAAATGTTGTTTTGTACATTCAAATTGCATCTGAATGACAAAAAAAGTATGTATTGTGTTGCTTTCTCTCTGTTTCTCTCATCTTAACTTCACTTATTCATTCAATAACTACTGTGTTTTCCTGACTGACCATTGCTTGTGATGGACATAAAATATCCCTGGCTGATCTATATGAAAATGAGGCTGGACACAAATGGTTCACAAAACGTAATTATGGATTCATCTCTCAATAATGAACAGTATGATATGATTAATGTAATTTGGGTGTACTAATGAAATTATTTAGGAGTAGTGTCTATTTAGACTCAATAAGTGCCACAGAAAATATAGTACTTATGTGTATCTTATGTGTCGTGTAGCTTAGTTTGACAGCCAGTTGTGTCTCATGAAAATTCAGTGTGAAAGTAAGGAATCATGTTTCCTGATTTTTTGCATCATCTCTTTGCTATATTAAAAATAAAATATCAAAATATATATATATATATATATATATATATGTATACACACACATTTGAAGTCACTTAGGTTGAAGACATTAAAACAAATTTTTTACCACTCCACAGATTTAATATTAGCAAACTATAGTTTCCTGTCTGTCGCTCACTTCGACATTGTGTCAAAGAAGCGACACTACGGGTCTCTCTTGAGAGCCTTTTGCATCTCTGATCTATGAGAAAAGGCCAATGAGAAATTGGCAGACAGAATTTGCATGTCCCGCCCTCGGACATACAGGTATAAAGGGAGGTTTCATTCAGAAATTTTCTTCAGAGCCGACTGTGCAGCGAGCTGCGAGTCACACACTGTTCCTCCCATCTCTGGATAAAGATGCCATTCCGTCCCTGTGTAGTTCTTGGATGGGGTAGAGTGCTCTCCGCTCCTGACGGCCACAGACGCTATCTCATGTGTCATGCGTTTGTGGATGGCTCATAATCTCACTGCGAGAACATGAACATGGCAACGTTGCGGTCACAACTTTCCTTCCTTAGAAGGAACGCCACTCCAGCCGCCCCCCTGCATCGCTCCTTCTTCCCACGAGATTGAGGACGACCCAGATGGCGATTGAGGCGATTTGGGGATGGCAGCGGACGCGGTTTGCCGGGTACGTCCCCGCGAACCACCCGCCCCCCCGACACGCTCGTTGACTTCCGTCCGGGCTTGAGGTAACAGCGGCTTGCCTCACGGCCAGCCTGCCTATCCTCTTGAGCCCACCGAGCCGGATGAGCTTGCCGCTGATGCGGATGACTCAACTGGTGTTCCGCCTTCGGGCCCAATCTGAGGCTGACGCCCAGATGTCCGACATGCTTGCCCGGGCTGCCGTTAGAATGGGGCTGGACTGGAAACCTCCGTCCTCCCCACAGCCTTCGCGGCTGGATGATTGGTTCCTCGGGTCTGCAGCCGCACCCCCCCCCCCCCCTTTATTCCCGGAAGTGCATGATGAGCTGACGAGTTCATGGAGAATCCCCTTCTCACTCATCCGCTCTCACTACCCTCAATGGTGGAGCGACCCATGGGTACACGGCGGTCCCCCAGGTGGACAGAATCCAGGTGGTTGCGATCCACCTGTGCTCCCCTCCAAAGCCTGTAGGATGACCTCCAAAGACTACAGTGCCACTGGACAGGCCGCTTCCGCCCTGCATGACATGGCCCTACAAGTCCACAAGTCCAAGGCTCTTAAAGATCTGCACTTGGGAAGTCCTGATCCCGACGTGCTGCAGGAACTACGCTCAGCAACCGACTCCCCCTCAGGGCCACGAAGGTCACAGTGTGGTCACTCAGGCAGGCGATGGCTACTCTTGTGGTTCAGGAACGACATCTGTGGCTGAAAATGATTGAGATGCGCGAAGTGGACAAAACATGCTTCTTCGACGAACCTGTTCAGCCTTTTCGGCGACACTGTAGAGGACTTCGCCCAGCAGTTCTCAGTGGTGAAAAATCACACGGAGGCCATATCTCACATCATGCCCCACTGCACCTCCAACGTGGGCCGTGCCCCATCTGCCCACCGAGGGCATCCCCCTGTGGCACCAAAGAAACCCACAGCTTCACCTCAACCCGGGTCCAGCTCTCAGCCCCAGCATCGAGCACCCCGCAGGAGGCGCACGCCCCCAGTTTCACAAACCCCTTCAAAGACCAGAAAGGCTCCCAAGCGTTCCTAAGACGGACGACCCAGGGACCACGATGTTTGCTCCGGAGCTGGTAAGCAGACCACTCTGTATTTCCGAGGGCCGGGAGGAGAATTTTCAGTTAAGTTTACTTACTTTGCCGCACCACCTTCGTGCTGCTGTACCCACATTCTCAATAAAAGAGCAATTCCCTTTGTCTCTGGGTCACTTGGCCCGCAAATGCCGTTCTCACAGCACTCTGCCGCCAAACCTCAACAGTCTCGGCACGTTGGACGCAGACCTCTCGCCTTGACGAGTCCAGAGGACACCTCCGTAGGACCTCCTCCTCAGTCACTAACCCGCCCCCCGCCGGGTGTGCGGAGCGATGTAAGTGCTTCAAGTCTTCTCTCAGCACCAGAACCTCACAGGGGAGTTTTTGCCTCCCGAAGCTGCATTACCTGCTCCGCCCCGCTGCTCTGCCCCACGGGTACATCAAAAATACCATTTGACTCGGTTATGCAATTCAGTTTGACAGCGTCTTCACGAAGGTCGCAGAGGCAGCCCTTGCCCCGCTTCGGGAAGCAGGTATCCGCATTCTCAACTACCTCGACAACTGGCTCATTCTGGCCCCCTCCTGAGAGTTACTATGTGCCCACAGGGACCAGGTGCTCAGCACCTCAGCCGTTTAGGGCTTCAGGTCAACTGGGAAAAGAGCAAGCTCACCCCGATTCAGAGCATCTCTTTCTCGGCATGGAGTTAGACTCAGTCGCAATGTTAAAGCGCCTCACCAATGAGCGTGTGCAGTCAGTGTTGAATTTCCAGAGGCTCATGGGGCATATGGCATCCTCCGCGGCGGTCTCACCTCTGGGGTTGATGCATATGAGACTGCTTCAGCACTGGCTCCAGACTCCAGTCCTGAGATAAGCATGGTGCCGTGGCACGCACCATGTTCATCACCCCCACCTGCCGCCAGACTTTCATACCCTGGACAGACCTCTGCTTTCTACAGACAGGTGTCCCCTTGCAGTAGGTGTCCCGATGCGTCCTGGTCACCATAGATGCCTCCAAATTGGGTTGGGGCGGTGTGTGCAACGGGCACGCAGCTGCAGGCCATTGGAAAGGGGCCCCGCTGCACTGGCACATCAACTGCCTAGAGTTGTTGGCTGTACTTTTTGTCCTACGGAGGTTTGTTTCTGCTAATTCGGGGCAAACACGTCTTGACCCGATCAGACAGCACCATCACGGTAGCGTACATAAACCGCCAAGGCAGCGTATGCTCCCGTCACATGTCACAACTCACCCGTCGTCTTCCCTTTGGAGCTAGCATCGACTCAAGTCAAGTCTGCGTGCCACTCACATCCTGGGCAACCTCAACGTGGTAGCGGACATGCTATCACGACAAGGCTTGCCCATTGGAGAGTGGAGGCTTCACCCCCAGTCTGTCCAGCAGATTTGGGAATAGTTTGGCAAGGCCCAGGTAGGCCTGTTTGCTTCCCGAGAAACCTCCCACTGCCCGCTCTAATATGCCCGAACGGAGGCTACCCTCAGGGCAGACAAGCTGGCACACAGCTGACCCACGGGGTTACGCAAGTACGCATTTTCCCCAGTGAGCCTACTTGCACAGGCGCTGTGTAAGGTCAGGGAGGACAGGGGACAAGTCATTCTAATGGCTCCATATTGGCCCACATGGGGATGGTTCTCGGATCTCGTACTCCTCGTGACAGCTTCTCCCTGGCAAATCCCCCTGAGGAAGGCTCCCCCTTCGAGCCGCTAGAATCAGTTGGACTCAGGGCCCTCTCCTTGAAGACGGCCCCCCTGATTGCGTTCGACTTCATCAAAAGGGTCGGGGACCTGCAAGCATTCTCTGTCAGCAACACCTGCCTGGAGTTCGGTCCGGCAGACACTCATGTGATCCTAAGACTGCGACCAGGCTACGTGCACAAGGTTCCCACCACTCCCTTCAGGGACCAGGTAGTGAACCTCCAAGCGCTGCCCCGGGAGGAGGCAGACCCAGCCCCTTCGTTGTTGTGTCCGGTACGTGCTTTGCATATCTACTTGGACCAAACGCAGAGCTTTAGATGTTCTGAGCAGCTCTTTGTCTGCTTTGGTGGACAGCGGAAAGGGAACGCTGTCTCCAAACAGAGGCTTTCCCACTGGGTAGTGGACGCTATTACGGTTGCCTACCGCACCCAATCCGAGAAGTGTTGTGTCCTCATGGGCACAGGCCAGGGGCACCTCCCTAGCTGACATATGCAGAGCAGTGGGTTGGGCAGCCCCCAATACCTTTGCGAGATTTTACAATCTCAGGGTTGAGTCGGTTTTGTCTATGGTTTTCTCAGGTCCGAGCTGGTAGAACTCGGTACACGCTGACAAACTGGCCGGGTGGACTGCTTGAACATAGCGCCCTTTTCCCTCCGCTGAGGTAATACCGTACGCCTTACCCCAGGAAATCCCACGAACTCGGCTCGCTGGATGACTCCTCCCTAGCCCTCTGGTCCGCAAATTCAGTGGAGGAATTCGCTGACCAAGACCAATGTGGGTACTCAATATACCCTGTACTGGAATAGGTGCTTTGCAGGATGGGCTCCCACGTGGACTTTTCCCCCTGTGCGTATTTTCCGCAGTACGGTACTGTTGCACGGTGGAGGGCGGGACCGGGGCGTGATTACACACGCCCGGTCCCATCATCCACCGTGCCACAGGTACCCTTGCGAGCGGACCCGCGTCTCCCTTGGGCAGTCCTCACGGACACCCGGTCACCGTGTTTGTTGCAACTCCTCCCTCCCAATGAGGTAGGATCTACCACCGCGCCATTCTCCACATCTGACCTAAAAGCACATGTGATGTATTTCACCACTCTTTACCTCACCGAGTCTGGGCAGGTGTGGTCTCTGCAGGGTCTTTCCCCCCTGAAAGAATAGGAAAACTGGGAAAGATCGCCTTCTCCGATGCATATGATAGCGTTAAGACGGCCCCAGCCGCTTTAACTCTATGCGAGAAACATGGAGAGAGAAAAGGCGCGGCTGGCGCGGCCTGCTCCCATGCTTGGCAAGTCGCCTTGTTCCCACCTGGGACATTGAGGAAGGGTACGTGCAGCCTGGCACAGCTGGTCGCTTTGGCAGGTGAAATACCTGCCCGCTCCTGTGTCAGCAGTACACGTATACGGCTCAGCGCATGGCGTGATTTAAATTAGACCCCTAGTGTCACTTCTTCGACACAAAGTCGAAGTAAGCGACAGACGGGGAACATCTAGGTGATGTAGGGAACGAGACATGTCCTCCAGGCCACATCGCTGAACCGAGCCACTGTTGCGGCCGAACCTCATCGTCGGCTCCTCAGAAAAATCCTGAATGAAACAGACGCATTTCCCTCCCTTCATACAGGTATGTCCAGGGGTGGGACATGCAAATTTTGTCTGCCAATTTCTAATTGGCCTTTTCTCATAGATCAGAGATGCAAAAGGCTCACAAGAGAGACCCCTAGTGTCGCTTCTTCGACACAAAGTCTCGTTCCCTCCATCAGGGAACGGAGGTTACATCCGTAACCTAGATGTTTTGGCAAGTGCATGCCATGAGTAATCTTTCCAACAATTGTTTACAGATAGATTATTTCACATTTATCTGACTATATCACAATTCCAGTTGGTCAGATGTTTACATACACAAAGTTAACTGTGCCTTTAAGCAGCTTGGAAAATTCCAGAAAATTATGTAAAGCCTTTAGACAACTAGCAAATTAGCTTCTGATAGGATGTGTACTGAATTGGAGGTGTACCTGTGGATGGATTTTGGCTTACCTTCAAACTCAGTGCCACTTTGCTTGACATCATTGCAAAATTAAAAGAAATCAGCCAAGACCTCAGAAACAAATTGTGAACCTCTAAAAGAATGGCTCATCCTTGAGAGCAATTTCCAAATGCCTGAAAGTACCACATTCATCTGTACAAACAATAGTACACAAGTATAAACACCATGGGAACACGCAGCCATCATACTGATCAGAAAGGAGATGCATTCTGTAAACGATGATGTAGTTTGGTGTGAAAAGTGCAATCAATCCCAGAACAACAGCAAAGGACTTTGTAAATGCTGGAGGAAACAGGCAAATATCTATAGCTACAGCAAAATGAGTCCTATATCGACATAATCTGAAAGGCTGCTCAGCAAGGAAGAAGCCACTGCTCCAAAACCACAAAAAAAGCCAGACTACAATTTGCAAGTGCACATGGGGACAAAGATCTTACTTTTTGAAGAAATGTCCTCATGTCTAATGAAACGTTTAACTGTTTGGCCATAATGACCATTGTTACGTTTGGAGGAAAAAGGGTGATGCTTGCAAGCCAAAGAACACCATCCCAACCATGAAGCATGGGGGTGGCATGATCATGTTGTGGGGGTGCTTTGCAGCAAGAGGGACTGGTGCACTTCACAAAATAGAAGGCATCAAGAGGAAGGAAAATATATTGAAGAAACATCTCAATACATCAGCCAGAAAGTTAAAGCTCAGTCACAAATGGATCTTCCAAATGGTCAATGACCCCTAGCATAACACCAAAGTTGTGGCAAAATGGCTTAAGAACAACAAAGTTAAGGTACTGGAGTGGTCATCACAAAGCCCTGACCTCAATCCGATAGAAAATTTGTGTGCAGAAATTAAAAAGTGTGCGAACGAGGCCTACAAACCTGTTCTGTTTCACCAGTTCTGTCTGGAGGAATGGGCAAAAATTCCAGCAACATTTTGTTAGAAGCTTGTGGAAAGCTTCCCAAAAAGTTTGACCCAAGTTAAACAATTTAAAGGATATACTACCAAATACTAACAATGTACATATAAACGTCTGACCTATTGGGATTGTGAAAAATGGACTATGTGAAAAAAG
Source organism: Moxostoma hubbsi (assembly GCA_032164185.1). Taxonomy (NCBI): domain Eukaryota; kingdom Metazoa; phylum Chordata; class Actinopteri; order Cypriniformes; family Catostomidae; genus Moxostoma; species Moxostoma hubbsi. The sequence continues at coordinate 16,615,426 of JAVLUX010000020.1, read as the reverse complement.
GTGTATGTAAACTTCTCACTTCAAATGTGAGTGTGTATATATATATATATATATATATATATATACACACACACACAGTGCATCTGGAAAGTATATTCACAGCGCTTAATTTTTTCCACATTTTGTTATGTTACAGCCTTATTCTAAAATGGATTAAATTCATTATTTTCCTCAAAATTCTACAAACAATACCCCATAATGACAATGTGAAAGAAGTTTGTTTGAAATCTTTACAAATTATTAAAAATAAAAAACGAAAAAACAAATCACATGTACAGAAGTATTCACAGCGTTTGCTCAATACTTTGTTGAAGCAACTTTGGCAGCGATTACAGCATCAGTTAATTTTGTGTATGATGCTACAATCTTGGCACACCTATTTTTAGGCAGTTTCTCCCATTCTTCTTTGTGGGACCTCTCAAGCTCCATCAGGTTGGATGGGGAGCATCGGTGTACAGCCAGTTTCAGATCTCTCCAGAGATTTTCAATCGGGTTCAAGTCTGGGCTCTGGCTGGGCCACTCAAGGGCATTCACAGAGTTGTCCCATAGCCAGTCCTTTGATATCTTGGCTGTGTGCTTAGGGTCATTGTCATGTTGGAAAATTAACCTTCACCCCAGTCTGAGGTCCAGAGTGCTCTGGAGCAGGTTTTCATCAAGGATGTCTCTGTACATTGCTGCATTCATCTTTCCCTCGATCCTGACTAGTCTCCCAGTTCCTGCCGCTGAAAAACATCCCCACAGCATGAAGCTGCTACCAACATTCTTCACTGTAGGGATGTATTGGCCAGGTGATGAGCAATGCCTGGTTTCCTCCAGCCATGACGCTTGTCATTCAGTCCAAAGAGTTCAATCTTTGTTTCATCAGACCAGAGAATTTTGTTTCTCATGCTCTGAGAGTCCTTCAGGTGCCTTTTGGCAAACTCCAGGCTGTCATGTACCTTTTACTGAGGAGTAGCTTACGTCTGGCCACTCTACCATTCAGGCCTGATTGGTGGAGTGCTGCAGAGATGGTTGTTCTTCTGGAAGGTTCTCCTCTCTCCACAGAGAAATGCTGGAGCTCTGTCAGAGTGACCATAGTGTTCTTGGTCACCTCCCTGACGAAGGCCCTTCTTCCCCGATTGCTCAGTTTGGCTGGGCAGCCAGCTCTAGGAAGAGTCTTGGTGGTTCCAAACTTCTTCCATTTACAGATGTTGGAGACCACTGTGCTCACTGGGACCTTCAATGCTGGAGACATTTTTCTGTACCCTTCCCCAGATTTGTGCCTCGATACAATCCTGTCTCGGAGGTCTACAGACAATTCCTTGGACTTCATGGCTTGGTTTGTGCTCTGACATGCACTGTTAACTGTGGGACCTTATATAGACAGGTGTGTGCCTTTCCAAATCATGTCCAATCTACTGAATTTACCACAGGTGGACTCCAATCAAGTTGTAGAAACATCTCAAGGATGATCAGTGGAAACAGTATGCACCTGAGCTCAATTTTGAGTGTCATGGCAAAGGCTGTGAATACTTATGTACATGTGATTTTTTTCATTTTTAATACATTTGTAAAGATTTCAAACAAATTTCTTTCACGTTGTCATTATGGGGTATATTATATGGGGAAAATAATGAATTTAATCAATTTTGGAATAAGGCTGTAACATAACAAAATGTGGAAAAAAGTGAAGCGCTGTGAATACTTTCCGGATGCACTGTACATTTTATATATATATATATATATATATATATATATATATATATATATATATATATATATAAACTATTTTGTTTTATTATTTTCTAATTGCATTGAAAATCTTTTGAAATTCTCATGAATTTAAGGGTTAAAAAGGGAATTTTCATTAAATGTAAAAAGATCATTTTAAAAATGTTTGGTACATAGTGTTGCGTAGTTTACATGGAATTGTTTCTCATACTAAATGATGTTTTGTCAGGTAACCTAATAAATTTTGTTTCATGTGGTAATTTCTAAATTAACAGGTTTTATTTAATTCAAAAATATTATTGAATACAGCTGAATGAACCTGTCTACATTAGGTTACACCAACAAAGTCATTATTAAATGTCAGATCAGGTACAAAAATTTCCTTAGGGTTACAACGGCACATTTTCACTTTTAACAGTGCAATATATATAGTCTTTTTTTAGCTTTCGAATGCTAATACATGTTTTGGCCGGGAGGTATTACTTACAGAGTTTGTTCTTCTTAGCAGTGAAATCTTTGTATGTGTTTCAGGTGTCCTATACTGTGAAATACAGAATGCTGTGGTTTATGAATGATGTTTGTACCATTGAATGAAATGGTAAAGTTTCACTTTGCTGGATATTTGGCCTCAAAAATTTTCACTCTCTCCATGGCTAAAGATTGCCTAAACACCAGCCTGCTCTCAGCTATCAGCCATCTTTCAGTGCCAGCATCACTGCCTGCTACAGTACTATAAATATATACTGTATATAGATGTCTCTTTTTATTCATATATTTGTATCTATGTACTTGAAAGAGCAGTACAAGTTTAATTTTAGACAAATAAACATTAAACATGATGAACCATTAGACAGCATTAATACAAAGGAATCTACTGAGTTAAACTACTGTAAGTAGGGGAGAGAGTTTATGCACAGGGGACTTTGTAACAGTATGGATTGAGAAGAACATTGAATTTTCCCAAGACAAATTGCTCATATTCAAAAACCCATTACATCACATATTGAACAGAGAGGACTTCATACATATTTGTGCCAGTTTACATTGTATCATATGTGGTGACTGGCGAGGTTATACTTCATCTCAAAATGTAAGAAAAGACCATTTATGTCCTTTCTGTGGAGATTCAACAAATCATTTTGTGTCCTAAAGGGCACTTTAATTTCAGGTATATATTGCTATAGCAATAAATAATATGCCATCATATTTCACACTGTGAAACCTTTGCATTTTAAAGATGACATCTTGGGGGTATCTGTAATAACCAGCTTCCAGTTTGCTGAGATTGAAGCACGATAAACTGTTTACCTTGTGTGAAATAGCTGCTATTCAAATAAAATTTCTAAACACAATGTCTCAGCATGACATGCACACACACATGCATACACAACACAGTAATAACTAATGAAATTTGTCATCACAAATTTATCCATCATTCATTTACTCGCCATTTTATCTATTTCTCTTTGCACCTCTCACCATAAGCCACATCTTTTTTCCATTCTAGTATTTATTACTGTATATATATTCCTAAATTGTCTATTTTCTTTTGCTCATTCTCTTTTCAGTTATGCAGAGAGCTCTGTATGATTCACATTGTGACTCATTGGCTGTGTCCACTGTCCTCATCCAGCCACATGCATTTTAAGGACTGAATGTTGTAAAATTATTTATAATAAAATGATATATACTACATATTTTTCTTTGCCTCTCATGCTAGAACTCCACATGTGACCTTTTTTTTTTACCCTGTATTGTGTATGTTTTACACGACTGTTGAGATATTATTAGCTGAATGATCATATAAATAAAAAAACAATATTCCCATCTCTGTAATTACAATGGCCATTATGATGGTTTTCCATAAGCGATTTCAGGTATTTTGGTCCCATACAGAAATCTGATATATGGCAATACATTTAAAACACATACTGTATGTAGCCAACGTTCTCTTGATATTTATTACTTTATGTATGTTCAAATGGAATTTGAATATGTACATGCCTAAATATATGAACAATAATTGTATATGTGTTAATACAGTAGGCTACATGGCCATATAGGCTATCAGATTTCTGTATGAGGGTTTTCCTCGCATGGACGTTGAATATGGTCTAGTACATATTTATTAATAGGAATTAACAAGAAATAGTATGCAACAGGTTGTTCATTTCGACAAGACACATTTTCTTAGATCCAATGCAAATAGTTATCGACAAATAATTTCGGGAATGCTCCATTCATTCCAAGAATGTAAAGAGTGCTTGTGCGCACTCACCTGTAGGACGGTTTTGGCACTTATCGAGGACACGATGGTGGTGCATATGAACTCACTGTCCACGAGACGCTGTCCCATAGTGAAGAGCATCGGGGTGGCCAGCAAAAAAGACGCTAGCCACATGGCGCTGATGAGTTTCTTGGTGCGGCTTCGCGACATGATAATCTTCGCCTTGAACGGGTGACAGATGGCCATGAAGCGCTCCACGCTCAGACTGGCGATGTTGAACGCCGTCGCATATGAGCAGCCGTCCCGCAGAAAGTAGTAACCTTTGCAAACAGCCTCCCCAAAAGCCCAGGGATGATGCACCCAGATGAAGTTGTACAACTCAATGGGCATGCAAAGGATCAGGATGAGAAGGTCGGATATGGCGAGACTCGCCAGGTGATAATGCACCGTACACTGGAGGTTCTGAAGAGATTTCTTCGTGACAAGTGTATACAAGGTAATCGAGTTCCCCAAACAGCCGACAACAAACAACACCACATAAATCACACTGACCAAAACTTTGGAGTAGATGTCTGTGTTAACGTCCAAATCCTCTTGGGAGACGCGGTCCGTCTCATTGTCAGGAAATTGCTGAGACCGGTTTGCAGATGACAGAAGTTTCTCTGCAAAGATGCGCAAGTCTATGTAGTTGCGTCCTAATAGTGTAGTATTCACCTCCATGATATTCGTTGAGCGCATTAAATATTAACACACAAGGTATGCCTAATTAAACGCATTTTGGTCGCATGTGTAGGATACGGTAGGTTAGAACATGTGGCAGTGCGTAAAAGCTGTGGACACTGCTCTAAACGTGGTCAGTTTTATGAAGGGAGACGTTCAGATGCTTTTATACGACGAGGAGGCGGGTTGAACGCATGCCTTGAGCAAATGACGCAGCGCCATTCAACGATTGCCGTATAGTTTTGCTGCAAGGCTTCATAACCTTGACCATATGAAAGAGTTTGCCATCTCAGCGGTGCTTTGTTGAAATATCCAGAGTTGAAGCACAAATGTGGAGTTTGAACTGCAGTGAAAGCCGGGGTGCTTATTTGAGCAGTTCTGGGGCAGAGGTCCCTCGTGAATGTTTTAACTGACTGAGTGAGAAGAAGCCGCTCCAAATGAGACTACGCGATAGTGAACTGTTCAAATGATTTAAACTGAACCGCGAACCGATTCAGACCGTTTATCTACCCCGTTTGACAAAGAACTGACTAAAAATAAGGATTAATTCGTGAATCAGGCATCCCTTCTGATTCTAACCCTGATAGCACATGCAGGAGAGTCCGAGGGTTGATTTTCTACAGGGTTTAATTGGCACTTTGGCAAAGAGTTAATTCTGGTAACTTTTAAATATTTTTTTACAAAAGTAAACATCTAAGAATGCGCATGTGCATTAGCTATACAAGCTGGGTAAATTCCAGTATTGTCAGATTTTACTGCTGATTTGATGTATGTTCTGTGATTGTAACCTTGACCAACCATTCTTGAGATTTTGGGGTTCCCCCATTCAAATTAGAAATAAATGACTAGAAATAGATTCCCTGGGGCATTCTAAAGATGGCTGACAAAAGTCTGACTTGCTAGAAAGACTTTGGTATCAGTTATATTTTGATATAAGATGTGTAAGACTTTGATAAGCTAGCTGGCTAACATTATTTATCAAAAGAGTGTGAGTGGAGTTTGTTGGCACATAATTTTTTTTTTTTTTTTTTTTTTTTGGCACATTGGTTTTAGGGTTATCACTGGGAATAAAAAAGAACAGATCATAATTTATAAACTTCAATGGCTTCATACACAATATTTATCAAATTAATTCCTCTAAATATACACATATGCATAACATTAAAACGCATAATAATAATAATACTTATTATTAGGGTTCAAGCCCGAAGAGCGAGAAACCTATTGTAATTGTAAGGATTTTTATTATTATTATGATTATTCTGCCCTAAAACTGATCGTGCAGACCAAACTGTAAGTTGTAGAGAGCTGAAACTTTGAGGGAAGGTAGTCCCCAGAACACCACAGCCTATAAAAGTTTCGGCCCGATCGGCGTCAAGGTGGCGCTATAGTGATCATGTTTAAATGTTGTCCCATAAATCCTAAACCATTTGTCACACACTCAAGTGTCTTACATCATTATTTTTTTGGCTCAAGACGAACAAAACGTATATCTCCAATTTCAGCTCCACAGGTCGGGCCCCACAGGTGGACTTGTCCCCCTGTGTGTATTTTACGTGGTACGGTCCCCTTGCGAGCGGACCCACGTCTGCCTTGGGCAGTCCTCGCTACCCCCCGGTCGCCGTGTTTGTCGCCGTCACTCCTCCTTCCCAATAAGGTAGGATCTACCACCGTGCCAGTTTCCACATGCAACCTGAAATCCCATGTAATGTTGTTCACCACACTTTACCTCCCCCAGTCTGGGCAGGTGTGGTCTCCGCAGGGTCTTTCCCCCCTGAAAGAATAGGAATTGGGAAAGAATGCCTTCCCCGATGGGTGTGATAGTGTTAAGATGGCCCCAGCCGCTTTAGCTCTATGCGAGAACCATAGAGAGAGAAAAGGCATGGCTTGCTCCTATGCTTGGCACACCACCTTGTTCCCCCCATATCGGGGTGTAGGAAACCAGAAGTTTATGACGATTTCATGGGGCGTTGGGGAAGGGTACGTGCAGTCTGACATGGCCTGTCGCTTTTGCATGCAACTGCCTGCCCGCACCTGCGTCAGCAGCGCACGTACACAGTTCAGAACATGGCGTGATTAAAATTGGACCCCTAGAGTTGCTTCTTCGACACAACGTCGAAGTAAGCGACAGACGGGGAACATCTAGGTTACTATATTAACCTCTGTTCCCTGATGGAGGGAACGAGACATTGTGTCCTTCCAGCCACGTCGCTGAACCGAGCCACTGTTATGGCCGAACCTCATTTTCGGCTCCTCAGGCAAAAGTAACAGAGGTTACAATAGTAACCTTGACATTGTCTAGTGTTCTAATGGAATGAAATAAGACTTTTCAAAGTGTGTGAACAGAACCAGAATAACATGTTTACGAAGTTTAGACAACAAAATCAAAATCAAATCACAAAAATGTTCTGTTTATTATAAGATTATCTGCAATATTATTCATGAATAATTTGAGTCTTTTTTATTATTTGGGGGGATTTCTGAAAAATTTGACAATTGTTTTGGAATTAGTCCACAGTATGTGTGAATGGTGAGCTTTTAAATTTGTGTATGAAAAACTGTGGACATTAGCCCAAAAATACACCAGCGTTTAAGGGGGTAAGGAAGTGCATCCTAGTCTGTATCAGCTGAAATTGCATTGGCACAGTCAATATTACAGTTTTTCCCTTTTTGTGAATTCACTGAGAGTCCCCCATTTTACCCCTGTGCCATTTCTACACTGGCAGACAAGCATAGAGATAAATTAGTGGCTTTCATCATGCAACCAAATCAAAAACTTTGAATTATCTTTATAAAGAAAGAAAAACAACAAAGAATGATTTTTGAGTTTTCCCAGAAATGTTGTTACAATCAATTTTCTTCACAATCACTGATCAGTAACTTTGCACTAATGCATTTATGAAAAATCTGGATGTTGTGGTCAGCTGAGCAGATGTTTTATGTTATTTATTTATTTCTGAATTAACATATACAGTAAATTTTTCTCTTTCATTCTTGGCTCCAATAGTAAAATTTCTCATAAAATTACGTACACTGGGTAATTATTACTATAAAACCATTGTTTTAACATGGAAAGTATTTAACAATTTCAATACTGGGTAAACAGCTTTTGTTGGTCGTGAAACACAACAGAGTATTAGAATAGTACATTCTTGATCACTAAGCAGGTGATATCATTTGAAAGGTCAGAACACAAGAGGATTTGCCATAACAACAGCAATAGTTCACAACACCATTTCACACATTACATAGTGAAAGCAAGTGGAAGGGCATGAAGTCTAATGAGAGTGCAGTTGTTAGTTTCAGTTCAGTAATGATAAAGTTGTGTTTTGATTTAGTTCTATGCATTGATTCAAGTATGTTCAGCAATTGTAGATTTTTGCAACGTTTTGCAAAAGTTTTAGGAAACACTTTACAAAGAAAAGTTTCTATTTTTTACCATTTGTTAACTGCATAACATGAATTAATAATGAACAACACTTTTACTGCATTTATTAATCTTGGTTAACTAATGTTAACCTGTAATGCAAAGTGTTGCCAGTTTGTTCAGTACATTATATGTGTGACATAAATGATGATAAAAGTAGACACAGTTCTGATTGCTTTTCCAAAACATTACTGTTACTATTAGCCTACAACTGCAGCATTTCTCTTGATTTGAATGGGAAATCATTATGGGTGTCACAACATATTTCCATAATTAGCCCCATCTCAAGAAAATTACTATAGACTTCCTCAGTTTAAAAGTGCTGAAGTAAAGTGCTTTGACAGTGCGTCCCAAGATTCAAATCTCATGAGCATCAGACTCAGGCCTTGAAAAATTATTCTCCATTTCTTGAATGATGGTCACTGTGTTCTGAAAATGTTATTTTATAGGTTATTACTAACTGTACAATGCTTTCCCAATGGTAGCTCTGTAATTTTCTTCTGAAGTGGCACACACCACGGAAACTTTTTTATAATTTGAGACTAATGTAGCAGGCATATACTGACAAAGCCATATTGGATCCTATTATTGATCTGTGATTAAGAGCTCAGAGCTCATTAAGAGCATTATATAACGTATGCTCATGCAACTCATGTTCTTTTATGGAATACTCCAGGTTCAATACAAGTTAAATTCAATCGACAGCATTTGCGGCATAATGTTGATTACCACAAAAAATTATTTGGAAAATATTGAAAGTTTGGGTTACTGTGAGGCACTTACAATGGAAGTGAATGGGGCCAATCCGTTATGTTAAAATACTCACTGTTTCAAAAGTATAGCCACAAGACTTGTGGTCGACCGATATATTGCCGAGGCAGATAAATTGGCCGATATTCCGAATTATTTTTAATTATCGGTATTGGCTGATACATTTTCCCCTTTGGTTGATTTGTTTCTTGAGGGTGCTGAGAATTGCCTGCTTGCATGTGAAGCAACTGAGACATGTAAATGACCAGTCATGGTTCTTTTTGTTGTTACGTGCAATCATGTCACTACAATAATAGACCACAGTCTCATTTAAATGGTCCGCATATTATAGCCGCGGCAGCCAGGTTTGAGCTCATAATATTAAAGGCTCGCCTGTTTCATTCTCTCTCTCTCTGCTCGACTGTTCCCTGTAACTTTTAAATATCTTTTCTAATGATAAAAAGGCAAATATCAATAAAACTAACATCATATACCATCTGCAAATTTGCATATATCTCGTCTAAACATGTAATAAACCATCCTTACATAACTTCAGCAGATCCCGTTGAGAGCTCATTTATTTACCTCTAAAGCACATATTCTATCAGCCTCTTTATCATTTTAATTATAAAAGGCAAATATCAATGAAACTTCTATTATATATATCTTGTATAAAAGATGTAATTCACAAACCTTGTGAAAATTCAGCATTTTCTTCCCGTCGAGTGCTCATCTAATATCTTCCTCTATCAACCAGATTCAAAACATCAGGATCAAGATCAAAAGTTCCCAAATCATGACGGTCAGACCATGACAATCCAAGCAGGTGATCCAGGCTGTTTTAACTGTCATGAGATTGTTGCTCGAGCTGGATGAGTGTGTGAGTGCAAATTGAATGCATAAGCGCTTCACGTGTGCTATGATTAAATGTCTTATTTAGGCAGGAGTGTGAAGAGTTTGAGTGAGGGGTGTGTGGGGTCATCCACAATGCTGGTTGCTTTGCGGATGCAGCATTTTGTGTAAATGTCTTTGATGGAGGGAAGAGAGACCCCGATGATCTTCTCAGCTGTCCTCACTATCCTCTGCAGGGCTTTGCGGTCCAAAACGATGCAAGTCCCAAACCAGGCAGTGATGCAGCTGCTCAATAGTCCCTCTATAGAATGTAGTGAGGATGGGGGGTGGGAGATGTGCTTTTCTCAGATTTCGAAGAAAGTAGAGATGCTGCTGGGCTCTCTTGGTAATAGAGCTGGTGTTAAGGGACCAGGTGAGGTTCTCCATCAGGTGAACACCAAGGAATTTGGTGCTCTTGATGATCTCCACAGAGGAGCCGTCGATGTTCAGTGGAGAGTGGTCACTCTGTGCTCTTTTTTTTGTTGTTTTGTCCACATTTAGAGACATGTTTTTGGCTCTACACCAGTCTGTTGAATGGTTGGGACGATATGCAAACTGTAGTGGGTTTAGTGAGGGGGGCAGCTTTGTCTTAATGTTCCTCATGATGAGCCTCTTGAAGCACTTCATGATTATGGGTGTGAGTGTGATGGGACGTTAGTCGTTGAGGCAGGACACTGAAAACTTCTTGGGCATGGTGATGATGGTGGTGGCCTTTTATTATGTTTGAATGATGGCACTGTTCAGACAGATGTTGAAGATATCAGTAAGAACATCTGCCAGCTGGTCTGCACATCCTCTGAGCACTCTGCCAGGAATGTTATCTGGTCCAGCAGCCTTCTGTGGGTTGACTGTACGTAGAGTTTTCCTCACATCAGCACCAGGTCGTTGGGAGGAGGGGTGGTCTTCCTCACCACCACGTCATTCTGTGTCTCAAACCGAGCGTAGAAGTCATTAAGCGCAACTGGGATGGAGGCACATCTGATGTTGTCCTGTAGTTGATGATGGCCTGGATGCCATGCCACATGCGCTGCGTGTCGCCACTGTCCTGGAAGTGACTGTGGATTCCCTGGGCATGTACGTGCTTTGCCTCTCTGATGGCCCGGGACAGTTTGGCCCTTGCTGTTCTTAGGGCCGCCTTGTCGCCTGCTGTGAAGGCGGAGTCTTGGGTCCTCAGCAGCGCACGCATCTCTGCAGTCATCCATGGCTTCTGGTAGGAGCGTGTGGAGATGGTCTTGGAGAAAGTGACATCATCAATACTCTTGCTGATGTAGCTGATCACTGATGCTGTGTATTCTTCCAAGTTGGTAGGAAGAAGAGTCGCCATATGTTGCAGCCTCCCTGAACAAGTACCAGTCAGTACACTCAAAACAGTCCTGAAGAGCAGAGATGACTCCTGATGGCCAAGTTTTCACCTGCTTCGGAAGCGGTTTTGTGTGCCTGACGAGCGGCCTGTATGCTGGGATTAGCATAACATTATTAGCTCCACACGGTACGTGCCTGGGATTTTTGTGTAAACAAGATCAAGCGTGTTCGCCCCTCTCATTGCAAAGTCCACATACTGATGGAATTTAGGGAGCACTGTCTTGAGATTTGCATGGTTGCAAAGGGTGAGCGTTCTGCAGTTCGCTAATAGCCCCACACAGAGCGCATCCTTAGCATTAGCGCTGGCAGTAATAATGATAGTGGTGAATTTCCGTGGTAAATTAAAATGTCTGCATCTAATGGTCACAAACTCCACCAGCGATAAGCAGTTGCTAGAGACTAGCATAGAGTTCTTGCACCATTCCTTGTTGATGTAAACACAGAAGCCACCTGTGTGTCTCCCTCAGCCACTGGCATCAGGCGATGCCGAGGACTGGAGGCCTGGGCTCCGCAGCTCCGCAGCAAACTCACCAGGGCGTGATCTGAGACTAAGATGTTTCCAGTTAAGCAATCAAGAAAATACGATTGTTAATGTGGACATACCATCCATGGTTTCTGGACTCCTGTGTGTACTTTTATTTCCTTCTTGCTAATGTATTTACAAGTCTCCATATGCAAATAAATTACTAAAATTTGACGACTAAACAGAAATCAGAAGAAATGCTATCTACCATTTAAAATACAATATATATATATATTTTTAGATTCTTTTTTTACAAAGTTAGTTTGAAATTGATTTATTTTCATTTTTTAGCAATTTTATGTTAATGTTATTTACTATATTAAATTGTGTAATATATCAGCATTGTATCTGCCTATTGGCCACCCTGCTCTCTGGATATCGGTATCGGCATTTAAAAACCTATATCAGTTGATCACTACACAAGACATAAACAATATGTATGTTAACATAATCTTAGTGTGATAAAATCGCTTCCTAGCCTATTCTGTATTAAGTTCTATCCAATTTGATAACTTCGTTGCCATGATAACATAATGGCAAAAACCCTTTAATCCAGGTTAATGAAACTTTAAACAAATTTACAGCTCAAATAATACATGAGTTTTAACAGAAGAATTAATGGAAGTGATTTTAGAAAATTATAAGCTTTGCATTTCTGGCTTTAATCCATAAATTGGCCCCATTCAGTTACACTGTAAGTGCCTCATTCTATTCTTATTTTTTGCTTTTTTTTAAAGTAAAGGAGGGATGAGTCAAAATTAATTTTAAATAATATGAAAAATAATTCAAAATAGGCCTGTTTAAAACCTTTTAATTGTGGATATGGTGAAATATATTAAATTAAATTACTATGACTGTTGCATTGTATGCACGAATGTACACATGTGATTCAACAGTATATCAAATTAGAAAACAATGTTTGTGAAAAAAGAAAGAAACAAACAAAGATAAAAGGGGGAGGAAACTAAATCTTTAGAATGTTGTTTATACTAATAGTTATTGCCAATAAAAGGAAAAAAAAAATAATTTAAGAAATACAGAATAGCCTGGTCATTTACATAAATGCAAACTCATTTCTGTGGGTCAAATTATTTGCAATTTGATAAGAAATATTTTTTATTATGAAGGCAGTTATTTCTTCCTGTAAATACCTTGTGCAGTCTTTAAGCAGGAAATTAACAGGAAATGTATTATCAGTGAAGGTTATCTGGCATTTGTGAATGATGAATTTGTACGGCTATAAAATTATCATTGCAACAAATTCCCCATTGATTTATCACTAGGTCCGTTTTTATAATCACACTCATTTACACAATCTATCAGATACTTTCTTACCAAAATGACTCAAGAACCTTGCAACGAAGCACACAAAACACAGAAATAGCACTTAGCTGTGAAAACGCATTTATTGCTAAATTACACCTCATACACCAAGAAAAACATGAATTGTTTACCTTCTAATCATGTTGCAAGTAATACTTAGCCAGAATGCTATTATAGAATTGCATACTTACATAGTCCCTTAAAATGAGTTTAGACAACAAGCCCAGGGCATTTGTAGTACTCTAATGTACTGTAATGTATTGGTAACAATTGAATGATTATAAATTGTAATAATAGCTACATTCATTTTAAGTAATGAAATAAGCCTCATCTTTTGCTGTGAATAGTCATGATTTTTTGAATAATATGAGAAACAGGTGGAGCTGAGTGAGTCACCTCTTTGAATCAAACACACTAACTGTAGCCTTAGCTGCTGTTTTCATGGTCACACTTGTTAAATGCCACAACACAAAGGACTATAAATATATGAACACTATTGTCTTTCTTTCCTGGCTGTTCCTATGAATAAATAAATAAATAATTCTCCTGTTGCCTTTCCTCTTTCACTGCTTTTGTCTCAATGTTTCCACAATGGCATTTGATATTCCCTTGCCCTCTAAATGTTTCCAGGCTGGATGAATAATTAATTATGGTTACTTTTTGGTGGACTGTATTCACAATTCAATTGTTTATCTGTTAGATGCATCATAGTAGCTGCCATATGATCTTTTTAATAACTAATGCTCTATTCCAAAACCTAGTGAACTGCCTCACTGCCTGTTCCCTACATAGGCAACTGGGTTCTGTTACAGCATCCTAACTTAAATGGAACCTCATTAGTGGCTGATTTGGAACTCTCTACATACACTGAACAAAATATTAACCTAAAAATAGGCTCCATGTGGTTACATTTAAAGGCACACTCAGTAATTTTTTTCCTCACTCTAAAAGTTCCACTGAATTTACATTTTCTACAAAAGAAATTTATTGTAATTTTAAAATACATGTAAAAAATCATAACCACTCATAGCAGACATTTCTGTAATGTTATAAAAGCTGTTTTATTTGGAGAAGGTCATCTCATGAGGGATGCTATGTTAGAATCACATGACCAGTCGAATACTTCTCACTTAATCTTAGTAACTGCCCTGTTATTGGACACGTTTACTCAATAATTAAATTAATCATAACTTAATCTAAATACCTAATTTCTTTAGTGGCATCTGAAACTTAGAACTTGATTTTGAATGATGATGCATCCAAGCCACTAGGTGTCAGTGTAATTCCAAGATGACACACACAAAGTAAGTTACCTGTAAGTGCACCTTTAAATTTTCTGTTTTTTATTGATGTCAAAATGTAATTTAATCTGTATAAATCAATCTGATAAATTACGTTACCCAAACAAAAGCAATTTTTATTGGTTTAATCAAGTATAACGATCCTTGAAGTAACAATTGCAGATTACTAGTTTTTCCAATGTAAAGTTGCTTACCTGTTAGAACAAACTGCATACGGTTCGCACCTATGATGCCTTTAAATGCCACCTACAGAGGCAGCTCACTAGATCTAGGAATAGAACAGTTTGGTGTCTATTAAGCTAGCAGTACAAAAGTTACAGTGACTTGATGTGCCGAAAAGTGGTGGTATAAAAAAACTTACGTACTTAGGGAACTTTATATTGCTCTTTAAGTTGAATACATGCACTATGAGTACTGTGGTGTGTTTGTAAGTTAGTGATTCACTTTTGAGGGCATTGTAATGTTTCACCTTTATAAAGTAAATAGCTACAAATTGCTGATCACTTAAACGGCACCTCACTCCTGGAAATAGAAGATACTCTTCAGTTGCTCTTCAGGCGACAAGAAAAGCAAAATGCTCCAGTTTTGCTAGTGCTGGTGTTGACGTCTGTCTCCAGTCTTCCTTTGTTTTTGTCTTCACCTGATGAAAAAAATTGAGGCAGCTGTGATATTCTGAATGGGAAATGCAACATTTACTAAAATGAGAATAGTTATGAGATAAGATCAATACCTCATGTCTTTATTTTCAAGATAGCAAAGGCAAAGGAAAGTTATTTTGGCATCCAATAGGAAGATAGAAAGATAGTCTCGATAGAATAAGTGGTTCCAAAATACCCAGACTGCAGTTGCTGACATCTGACCATTTCTGACAGTTTGACAGTCAGAGATGTAGATCGTCTAAGTTACTATTGTAACCTCCGTTCCCTGATGGAGGGAACGAGATGTTGTGTCAAAGCTCTCTTGAGAGCCTCATGCATTTTTGAACTTGAGAAAACGGCAATGAGAAATTGGCAGACAGAATTTGCATGTCCCGCCCCTGGATATACGGGTATAAAGGGAAGGAAATATGCATCTGTCCATTCAGGTTTTTGCCCTGAGGAGCTGAGAAAGAGGTTCGGCCATAACAGTGGCTCGGTTCAGCGTCATGGCCAGGAGGACACAATGTCTCGTTCCCTCCATCAGGGAACGGAGGTTACAATAGTAACTTAGACGATCTATATCTCTGACTGTCAAACTGTCAGAAATGGTCAGATGTCAGCAACTGCAGTCTGGGTATTTTAGACGATCCCCGTCTGTTGCTCACTTCAACATTGTGTCAAAGAAGGGACAACAGCGGTCCATATTTAATCACGGCATGCGCTGAACTGAGTACGTGCGCTGCTGACGCAGGTGCGGGCAGGCAGTTGCATGCCAAAGCGACAGGCTGCGTCAGACTGCACATACCCTTCCCCAACTCCCTTTAAAATTGTCATAAAACTTTTTGGTTCCCAGAACCCCAAAGGGGGGAAACAAGGCAACATGCCAAGCATGGGAGCCTTATCTCTCTCTATGTTTCTCACATGAAGTCAAAGCGGCTGGGCCCATCTTAACGCTATCACACGCATCAGGTAAGGCATTATTTTTCAACTCCTATTCTTTCAGGGGGAAAAGACCCCGCGGAGACCACACCTGCCCAGGCTGGGGGGAGGTAAAGAGTGGCAAAATACACCACATGGGTTGCTACAACACAGCGACCGGGGGGCAGTGTGGACTGCCCAAGGGAGACATGGGTCCGCCCGTAGGGGGACCATACCGTGGAAAAAACACACAGGGGGATTAATTCACACAGGGCCCTGTCCTGTGGAGCACCTATTCCGGTACAGAGTAGTTTCAGTACCCATAGTGGGTCTGGTCGGGGAATTCCTCTGCTGAATTTGCGGACCAGAGGAGTCTTCCAGAGAGCTGAGATAGCTGGGTCTTCTGGGATAAGAGAGCATGTGATCACCTCAGTGGGGGGCAAAGGCGCTAGATGCATGGCCTGGGTGTGTTTCAATGGGAAAGATTCTGTTTGGAGACGTTTGGAGCATTTCCTTTGCGCTGTCCACAAAAAGCAGACAAAGAGCTGCTCAGAACATCTAAAGCTCTGCGTGCAGTCCACATAATTACATAAGGCACGTACTGGACACAGCAAGAAAAAGGCTGGGTCTGCCTCCTCCCAGGGAAGCACTTGCAGGTTCATTACTTGGTCCCTGAAGGGCATGTAGCCCAGTTGCGGTCTTAGGATGAGATGAGTGTCTGCCGGACCAAACTCCAGGCAGGTGTCGCTGACAGAGAATGCTACAGGTCCCCAACCCTCTTGATGGAAGCGAGTGCAATCAGGAGGGCCGTCTTCAAGGAGAGGTTTCTAACAAATCGAAGGGGGGTCTCTGAAGGCCCTAGAGGACCACTGAGAGATCCCTGGAGGGGAACAGGGTTGGCCGGAGAGGGTTCAACCTCCGGGCGCCTCTAAGGAACCTGATAATCAAGTCGTGCTTACCCAAGGACTTGCCATCCACTGCGTCGTGGTGGGCCGCGATAGTGGCTACATACACCTTCAATGTGGAGGGGGGCACTAATTGGACGATCGTTTTCACCATACCTGGCACATCTTTGCAGTGGGGCAGAGCAGGCAGTTTGGCATCGGGAGGCAGAAGCGTGTCGGGGCATGATGTGAGAAATGGCCTTTGTCTGTTTCTTCACCGCTGAGATCTGCTGGGTGAAGTCCTCAAACGGTGTCGCTGAAGAGACCGAACTAGGAGACAGGGGCATTGAGGAAGCATGCCTTGTCAACCAGGTTCAGCCAGAGGTGTCGATCCTGGACCACAAGGGTGGCCATCACCTGCCCCAGTGTCCACGCTGTGACCTTCGTGGCCCTGAAGGTGAGGTAGGTCGCTGAGCACAGTTCCTGCAACACGTTGTGGTCAGGACTACCCAAGTGCAGATCTTTGAGTGCCTTGGCCTGGTGAACTTGTGCCATGGCATGCACTGTAGGTTTTGGAGGTCAGTGATGACGTCATCCTACTGGCCTTGGAGGGCAGCACCGGGCGATCCAGCCAGGTGGCGGCGTTCTCGGGACACAGGTGGATCGCAACTGCTCTGTCCACCTGGGGGACCGCCGAGTACCTGTGGGCCACTCCGTTGTCGAGGGTAGTGAGAGCGGATGAGCGAGGAGGTCGGTTGCGTGCAGTGAAAGGTGCCCTCCATGACCTCATCAGCTTATCGTGGCTGTGAGTGGTGCCCCGAAGTGATCTAGCCATGAAGGCTGTGGGGAGGACGGAGGTCTCCAGTCCAACCCCACGCTGATGGCGGCCAGGGCAAGCATGTCGGCCATCTCGGCGTCAGCCTCAGTCTGGGCATACTGACCTGAGGGTGGCAGCCCAATTGAGTCTTCCGCATCAGATGCTGGAACACTCTCCAAAGCAGCGGTCAGCTCATCATCCAGCTCAGGGGGCTCAAGGGGATAAGCAGACTGTCACCCCGAGCCTGGGCGGAAGTCAACAAGCGTGCCAGGGGGGGCCGAAGATTCGTGGGGTCTTCATGCTGCCTCGGTGTGATCGCTGCCCAGACTCTGGTCTGTGACCGTCAGGAGTGAAGAGAACTCGACCACATGCAGGAACTACACAGGGGCGGAAGGGCATCTTTCTAAAGACGCGTCCTGAAAAGGATGTGCAACGCCGCTGTGTATTGCTCTTTTAGAGAAAATAAACTCTTTTAGGTAAATATTCTCTTTTAACAGAACTGTTGAAGCGCCCAGGGGCAAAGATGCACTGTTGTGCAGAGAAGAAGATAGCCACTGATATGTGCCATAGATCCAACAGCATACGTTGTTGTAGAGATGAGTGAAACAGTCACCACTCGGCTCCGAAGGAAAAATCTGAATGGACAGACGCATATTTCCCTCCCTTTATACCCGTATGTCTGGTGGTGGGACATGTAAATTCTGTCTGCCAATTTCTCATTGGCCTTTTCTCAAGTTCAGAGATGCATGAGGCTCTCAAGAGAGACCCCTAGTGTCTCTTCTTCGACACAACGTCGAAGTGATCGACAGACGTGAAACAGTAATCACACAAGTGTTGGTGATCATGCAAGATTCTAAAGGACTTCAAATTCAAAGTTGTTCTTGGGGTAGTTGATGTATAAAATGTACTATGACTTTTTTTTAATCAACATCAAGACTTTAAGTTACATTTTTATATGAATGTATAGGGGAAATATATACTCTCAAAAAGGTTTTTTTGCAGGTTGTTTCGTTTACTTATTTCAATGAATTGAAGCAACACAATTCTAGAACATTTTGTCACAGCTTGAATTTATTGGATTCTTTCCAATTAAATTTGTAAAATTCAAGTTCACTTAATCCATTTGAGATGGGACTACATAAATACCTTTTGTAGCATTGATGAAACTGGGTATGGAATTTATCATTTCCCAGCATGCTTTGCATGGGACTGGATGGGGTGAACAAATGTTTAAATTATGTGTTATTTTATAAGAATTTTAGCAAAATGTGAATAGAAGATTTGTTAATGTTTAATGTTCTGTTATATCTGTATTTTAAAAAGAGCGTCTGTTAGGCTGGAGTTTTTGGGGTTACCAATTATAGTGAAGATTGGGTGCTCAGGTTGAGGATAGACTTTCACTTTCAAGTAATGTTTGATTTGAGTAAAATTTATTAAAACTGATAGTGCAGCATTTTTACTGTCCTTACTCTTGCTCATCTGGCATATACTAATGATCAATAAAAATATATGCACAAGCGGCAATCATCAGGGGCCAATTGGTCATGTACTGTATTCACTGTAGCAGCATATTTGATTTTTTTGATGGGGATGAAAATGAGACTGTGAGGGACAGACTTGCAGTCTCTTTAAAGAGATGAACTTTAGAGTTTTGCAGCAAGTACATGATTTTGTTCAGATTTTTCTGATTCACAAAGAATGGCTGTGGCTAGATATTGATTATACCTGTTGATATAAATAAATTACACAGAGAACATTGAATATAAGTCTTTATGAAGTGTTTGATGATTTAGAAGTATGTAGGATATTTTGTACATAAATGGACTGGTTGTAAACCAATTTGTTACATTTTTCTATTAGAAAGAATGGCAGCTAGAGAAGAAACAGAAGTCAGCATAATAAATAGTTGTACAAAACAAATACAACAATCCAGCAAAGCAATAATAGCTGTAAATAATAAATCTTGTCATATTACTTGAACAAAACAGGTTTAAAAGAGGTGCAGTACACAAGGATGAGAACATGCATAATACAGTAATATTAAAGTGCTACTGAAATTCGATGTCGGTTTACTCATGCATGTACACCTGCAGCTGCGCTCAATGCTGAAGAGCTTACACCTGTTTTACATTGCACAACAAAGCAGTGTGTGAGCTGAACCGAAGCAGTGCATCACGTCAATTTTGCAGCAAACAACATGTGTGCTTTTCCACCAGCAGTGATTCTGCTGCAGAAACTGCTGCGCTCTATACAGAAAATAAAGTTATAAAATAGTTATCAGGAGTCAGCTATTGATAAGTGTTACAAGCTTGATCATCATGAAATCTTATTCACATGATGATGGTGTTATCTAATGCATTATTGTAGAATTATATATAGATGTCTGCTCATTTTTAAACATTATTTTGTGGAAGGGGAGGACGATGAGTCTGAATGTTGTTTTGCACAACAGAGGAAGGTTTGATCACTCCATTTGGTTTGATCACACTTAATAATAATACAGTCAGAAAAAAGTATTATGCATTATGTATTATAATAGCGATATCTATTTGTTCAGACACCAGCCAAAATGTTTGTGTTGGGATCTTTCCTCATAAAAAGGAAGCAGTTGCAATATATTAACACACCATCTTCACCAACAGCCAGGAACAGTATACCACATTTTTTTCCTTTGTTAATTAATCCTTATAAAAAGTTGAGGGCAATTGACTGCAGTGTATTTCATTACAAGACTGAGGTAAGTTCTGAATTTACCAACCACCAGGACCATAGCAATAAATTCTGTACTCCCACCCTACCAGTATATTGGTAGGGGCCCCATTCATATATATATAAAATTTTATAATATTTGTCATACACACACACACACACACATATATATATATATATGTGTGTGTGTGTGTGTGTGTGTGTGTGTGTATGACAAATATTTCACTTGTGAAGATAAACAAACATCTTTGATGATAAACAACAGGGAATATTATCAGTGTGTATTATTAAAATGATTACACAGCTCTTAACATGGATATGTTTCTGAGGTACAATCAAATTTGAACATGAACACACTCTAAAACGTATTTAAAACAGTGATAAACATTTGGTCCATAAAATGGTGACCAAAACTTTGAAGCTCCATTCATACAACTCTGCTGGTTTAATCCATGTCTTTTGAAGTTGTCCTATAGCTTTTTGGTGAGATCAGACCAAAATATTACTAATTTTTCACAATAAATATCCTTGGCCATAATGATTTCAAACCTGATTACACTATCTTGCACCATCTAGCACTTTGCTAATGCGTCAAACACTAGAAAGTGTGATCGAGCTTGAAATTCTGATTGTGACTAGAGACTGCAATGGTAAGATGTATGTGGAAAAAGTAGTTATAATTTGTTACTTGGTATGTAGGGTAACCCCATCTGTTTGCTAGGCAGTTACTACGGTGATACTTATTAAGGAACCTTTTTATCCTGTGTGAAATAATTCAACCCGGTAGTCTCTGTGATGTTCTGGTGCGGAAATAAGTGATTTGTTACTTGGTTGCTAGGCAGTTACCAAGGAGATAGTTAACATGGTATCCTGAGTGAAATAAGTCAACCTGGAAATCTCTATGATGTCCTGGTGTGGAAATATGTGATTTGTTATTTGGTTGCTAGGCTAAGCGCTTGTGATCGCTAGGCAGTTACCAGGGTGAAACTTGTCAAGGCTCCTTGCTATCCTGAGTGAAAAAAGTAAACCAGGAAGTCTCTATGATGTTCTTGTGTGGAGATATGTGATTTTTTACTTGGTTGCAAGGGTAAGCCCATGTGGATACTAGGCAGTTAACAAGGAGATACTTATTAAGGCTCCTTGCTATCCTGAGTAAAATAAGTCAATCGAGAAGTCTC
Organism: Moxostoma hubbsi; assembly: GCA_032164185.1. Taxonomy (NCBI): domain Eukaryota; kingdom Metazoa; phylum Chordata; class Actinopteri; order Cypriniformes; family Catostomidae; genus Moxostoma; species Moxostoma hubbsi. Next base: position 16,594,048 of record JAVLUX010000020.1, on the reverse strand, counting down.
TACGATGTTCTGGTGGGGAAATATGTAATTTGATACTTGGTTACTAGGGTAACCCCACCTGGTTAATAGGCAGTTCCCAAGGTGATACTCAAAAGGCTCCTTGCTATCCTGAATAAAATAAGTCAACCCGGAAGTCTCCACGATGTTATGGTGCGGAGATATGTGATTTGTTACTTGGTTGCAAGGGTAAGCCCATGTGGTTGCTAGTCAGTTACCTGGATGACAATTATGAAGTCTCCTTTCTATTCTGAGTGAAATAAGTCAACCCAAAAATCTTTACAATGTTCTGGTGCAGAGATATGTGATTTGTTACATGGTTGCTAGGGTAAAACCACCTGGTTTCTATGCAGTTCTCAAGGTGATACTCAAAAGGCTCCATTTTATACTGAGTGAAATAAGTCAACCCGGAAGTCTCCTCGATGATATGGTGCAGAGATATGTGATTTGTTACTTGTTTGCTAGGGTAAGCCCATGTGGTTGCTAGGCAGTTACTAGGGTGATACTTATCAAGTCTCCTTTCTATCATGGATGAAATAAGTCAACCCGGAAGTCTTTACGATGTTCTGGTGTGGAGATATGTGATTTTTTACTTGGTTGATATGGTAAACCCACCTGCTTGCTAGGCAGTTACCAGGGTGATACTTATTAAGGCTGTTTGCTATCCTGAGTGAAATAAGTCAACCCATAAGTTTCTACGATGTTCTGGTGCAGAGATATGTAATTTGTTACTTGGTTGCTTGGGTAAACCCATGTGGTTTCTAGGCAGTTTCCAGGGTGATAATTATCAAGTCTCCTTTCTATATTGAGTGAAATAAATCAACCAGGAAGTCTTTACGATTTTCTGGTGTTGAGATATGTGATTTGTTACTTGGATGCTAGTGTAGGCCCCAGTCGTTACTAGGCAGTTACCAGGGTTAAACTTATCAAGACTCCTTACTATCCTGAGTGAAAAAAGTAAACCCGGAAGTCTCTATGATGTTCTGGTGCAGAGATATTTTATTTGTTACATGGTTGCTAGGGTAAGCCCATGCAGTTGCTAGTCAGTTACCAGGGTGATACTTATCAAGTCTCCTTTCTTTCCTGAATGAAATACGTCAACCCGAAAGTCTCTGTGATGTTCTGGTGCGGAGAAATGTGATTTGTTACTTGGTTGCTAGGGTAAGCCCATGTGGTTGCTAGGCAGTTACCAGGTTGATATTTGTCAAGGCTTCTTGCTATCCTGAGTGAAATAAGTCAACCAGAAAGTATCTATGATGTTCTGGTGTGGAGAACCAGGGTGAAACAGTTACCAGGGTGAAACAGGTTACAAACAAAAACAGCACATTGCAGACTTCACTAATGAAGCTGTTGTGCAAGTCATGAAAATGAATCAGAAACAAGTGAATAAGTCATTACAACATAACAATGTTTTGAATAACACTACACTAAATAGAAAGAGCAATTGGTTGAAATGTACATAACAAAAAAACCTCTGAAAAACAGCAGCATTATATATAAACTCAAGACACTTTCATCACGTCTAACTTCGTGGGGCTGAAAGGTGATAACGGCCAGTCACAACTCACTTCTACAGTTGAACAATTCTGCTTGGAAAGACCCTACAACATGGATTGAGCTCTTTTTGAAGTGCCCTGTGAAGGAACCATCAGCACAGGTGAAAACACAGCCATGTGCATAGAGCAGATGAATAGGGCGGGTGTCTTCTCATTCTAGAACGCATTTTATCAGACAAAGTTTCTCTAATACAGTTTAACATTATTATTTGACTGAGTCTTTATAGTCGGTAGAGTGAAAGCATAATTTAAATAATTTAAATAAAACTTAAAACGCACTATTATGACTCAAAGACATTACTATATTACAGCTTTTTCTGTTAAAGCGTACTTTTCTGTAAAGCTGCTTTGAAATTATGTGTAAAGCGCTATACAAATAATGACTTGACTCAATTAATTTAGACATCCTTTTGATGATTAAATTGAATGAAACTATAACAGAAAATTCAGAACATGAAAAATAAAAAAGGGCACTTTTTTACCATTTTTGACAATGTGAGAGCTAAAAACGTGTCATTGTTTTGTTTTATATATATATATATATATATATATATATATATATATATATATATATATATATAATGTCTTTTGAGTCATGGTGTATCCCTGAATAAAGGAGTAAAGTAATTAATGACAGACAAGCTCAGCAGTGTTTCCTCAGTGTAGACTTTATTTGTAAACAATTTAAAGTATTACATTTCAACAAAGTTTCAACAAAGTTAGTTTCAACAAACAATTCACCAGTTGAGGGCATGTCAAGATGGCAGATTGATAAGTCAGACTTTTACAGGCTCTGATTTTTTTGAGCAAAACACCATTTATTGATGGGTTAGGTCTGATGCCACAGTATAGGAATCATATCTAAATGGTTTTTTTTTTGTTTTTTTTTTTACTTAAGCGTGAACTTCTGTGAAGTTTTTTGATTGCCTTTTTTCAGAGGGATACTCTCTGAAGTGTCATGGTGGAGAAGATGGGTGAACATACTTATGTGGCGACCACTACACTTGCAGCAGGAAAGGAAAATACAGATTTGATGGAGCTAGAAGTGTCCTCTGCTAAAGACATGTGACAGCAGATGATGCCTCACACACCTCTTAAAATTACTGGGCCCAAAAGAGTGAAAGCGGGACAAGAAAAAGATTAAGATTGCACTAGCGTTCTTTACGCTGCCATCCAAAGCCTTAACCATAAGTTTTTATGAAAATTCAGAATATATCTGCGCTTTTGAATTTCAACTTAAAGAAAAGACTAATGCAATTGTGAAAATCTCTGGATGCAAACATGTTGGTGATAAAAGGTTTTAAGGAGGATGTGGAAAAGTCCCAAGTGACACATCTTCAGAAGGAAAATTACTTTTTGAAAATGTGTGTAACATGACCGAAACAAGAAGCAGTCCTTGTGGCTTAACGGGGTTCTTGAAAGATAAGACAAGGATGCCAGAAGAGTTGTGATTGAGATTCTGTCACAGATTGTCCCTCACTCTCCCGACCAGCTACAGAACACTGTGGATACAGTTCATCGTCTTTGCAGGGACACAAGACCACAGCAAATCATCATTAAATTTGGCACGTGAACTGTTTGCGATATGGTATGGAAAACAGGCCCGGCTCCAAAGGGGGGCCTGGGTGGGCCTGGCCCACCCATTCATGAACTTGGCCCACCTTGAGACCTACACCCACACCCACCCCTCCAACTGTTTGGCCCACCCGGAGGGTCCTTTGGCCCACCTTACATCTTAGAGCTGGAGCCAGGCCTGATGGAAAATGTCAAAAAATGCACCACTCTGTATGCAGAGAAAAATCTGCTTCAGAGACATGCTCGACTACGGCCCAAAGTTGAAGAGGCAAGGAAGAAGAACTTGAAAACATACCTACAGTATGTGACTGATTTGCAGTGATAAATGGTCAGAGGGTGACAGAGTAAACTGGCGAACATGGAGACATGTGACTGTTTTTTGTGATTTTTTTTTAAGGACAGCACTTTAAATTAAGGTACATAAGCATCTTTATCAAGATTCCATGATGATCTGAAACCACGTACTTTATCCAGCTTCCCAAGCTTTAAGAAGTTTATAGCGAAATTATTATCTGAAAGTTTATTTGTATTTATTTTTTTCATGGTAGGCTATAATTGCGAGTGAGTATACTTAAGTTTCTATAGGTTATCCTGGTCAATATGTTATTATATATTCCTGTGTAAAAGGAACAATATTTGAAAGCTATGTTTTTTTTTTCTTTTTCCTAATTATATGTCTTTTTCTCTATCTTTAGATGTTTGAGTTTTAAGGTGTAATGTTAAACATGACGCAATTAAATTTTTTGCAAGGAGCAATTAAAAGTTAATTGTTTCTTTCTTCAAGAGACTCATGCAACTGATGTGGATGTGAGATTCTGGACAGCAAAATTATCGCCTCTGCATGTGATAACATGGGTCACTAGATTATGGTTGTTCTTGAATTTAACAAGTGTAATTACATTTTGATGAATGCTTATGGTTATACCAAGAAGGCCACTATATGTTGTTTTTTCAAAATATGGGTACCATGATTGATGAGTGGAAGAACATATCTTACAGACAAAATTATTAATGGAGGATATTTTAATGCTAGCAGGATAGACATCTCACCACTTTTAACACCTTTTCCTATAACCCTATGATTTTCAATATATCTCAGTTTCTTGATTTAGTTTATATTTGGTGTGTGAAGAACCCTCATAAAAAACAGTTCACATGGGGGTCTTCTTCAGGGCATATTCAGTGCTCTAGATTAGATTTTTGGTTGATAACCACTAATCTTCTTCCTTTCTCATATGACTGTGATATTTCTCTGATCTACTGTCATATTACTCTCTGTTAGGAGAAATGGTAACTCACCTTCAGTTAGATGTCATTGGAAATTTAATAGTAATCTGTTAAAGTGTAAATCTTTTCGTAATTCTGTTCTGATATTGTTTAGCGATGTTAAAAATAAAAATGAGTTAACTCCAATTAGTAAATGGGAATGGGTTAAATTTAGCATTAAAAGACTGGCAATAAAAGAAGGGAAACATATTGCAAATGGGAGCATACTAGATACTCTCCACAGAGTATTTAGATTTTCGGTTGGGGCCTTTTAATGCATTTTATTCATATTCTTTCAGGAGGAAAAGACACCACGGAGACCACTTTGTGCCCGAAGGGGAGGTTAACATGTGGCAAATACGTCACGTGGGCTGTGCTCAGGCAGGTGTCGCTGCCAGAGGATGCCTACAGGTCCTTAACCCTCTTGATGGATTTTGTGAGCGCTGTCAGGATGGCAACCTTCACTGAGACAGCCTTTAGCTCAACTGACTCTAAGGGTTCAAACGGGGCTCTCCATAGTGGCATAACCTGAAAATCAGGTCATGCTTCCGTCTACTGCATCATTGTGTGCTGCTATAGCAGCTACGTGCACCTTCAAGGTGTCGGTGGAGAACCGCCCCTCCAGCCTCTCCTGCAGGAAGGAAAGCACTGACCAAACAGCGCATCTCTGGGGGTCTTTGCCTCGGGTAGAACACCAACTTGTGAACAAATGCCACTTGAAGGCATATGACTGCCTCATAGATGGAGCCCTTGCCTGAGTGACCGTGTCTACCACCACCGGTGGTAGGCCACTTAGATCTTCCATGTCCCATCCAGGGGCCAGACATGGAGATTCCATCTGGGTGCTGGATGTCAGATGGAACCCCATCCCTGAGAGAGGAGGTCCTGCCTCAGGGGAACTTGCCAGGGAAGGGCTGTCGTGAGGAGCATGAGATCCGAGAACCAAGTCTGAGTGGGCCAGTATACGAGGAACAGTGACCTGTTCCTCGTCCTCCCTGACCTTCACAAAATATGTGCAAGCGAGCTCACTGGGGGGGAAGCACATTTGCGCAGCCCCCGGGGTCAGCTGTGTGCCAATGCGTCTGTGCTGAGGGGAGCCCCCACCGGAGAATACCAGAGCAGGCAGTGGGAGGATTATCGGGAAGCAAACAGGTCTACCTGTGCTTCGCAGACTCGACTCCAAATCAGCTGGACCACCTGGGTGTGGAGTCTCCACTCTCTCCTGAGCGTCACCTGCCGCGACAGCACGACTGCTGTATGGTTAAGGTCACCTGGGTGGTTGTCCTTCAGGACCAACACTTATTTGCCCTGGATCAATGGCGAAAGCCTCCACAGGGTGAGCAGTACCGTCAACAACATGAGGCAGTTGATATGCCAACAGAGTCGCGCCAGCGGCTACGTGCCCATTGCACACGGCATCCCAGCCTAGCTTGGAGGCGTCTCTCATAACCACAACGTGCCTGGACACTTTCTGTAAGGGAACCCCTGCCCATAAAAATGACTGACCAAGGGCTGAAGAAGTGGTGGCAGATCAGCATGATCGCCACGCAATGTGTGCCACTGCCATGCTCATCTCAGACTTGAGCCAGAGCTGGAGCGGTGTAATTTGTATTAACCCAAGCGGCGTGGCCGCCGCTGAGGACATCATATGCCCCAGGAGCCTCTAAACGGTTTCAGTGAGACCGGCGTACTCCACCTGAATGACTTCAGGCAGTACAGCACCGACTGCACGCACTCGAACGTGACTGCGTCTAACTCCATCACAAGAAAAGTGAACCGGGGAGAGCTTGCTCTTTTCTCAACTGACCCGAAGCCCCAACCTGCTGAGGTGCTCGAGCACAAGAGAGTTTGAGAGTGAGCTAGAATCAGCCAATCATCGATGTAGTTGCGGATGCGAATGCCCACTTCCCTTAACGGGGAAAGGGCTGCCTCCACGACTTTCGTGAAGGTTGCGAGTTGACAGGGACCGACCAAAGGTGAGTACTGATACGCCTGGCCCTCAAAGGCAAACAGTAGGACGGTCTGTGTCGAGGTAGAACCGAGACGTGGAAGTACGTGTCCATCAGGTCTACCACTGCAAACTAATCTTGATGCAGGGTGCACACAAATATACATCTTGAACGGGAGACTGTGTAAGGCCTTGCAGGTTCAGGACTTGCAGGTCCAAGATTGGCCGCAGCCCACCACCTTTCTTTGGCATGATGAAGTAAAGGCTGTAGAACCCTTCTGCGGGGGATTACCTGGCGGAGCCACTCCCATTGGAGTCCCAAAATTGCCTCCAGTGTCAACCAGCCGGCTGGAGAGGCTTTTGCCCGGAAGAAGGAAAGCACGACAGCATTGTTGCCATGGTCATGTTCTTGCAATAGCGATAGTGACCGCAACCAGGAATTACACACAGACGGAAAGGCATCTTTAAAAAGACACTATACGTCAGTGCGTGCTTTTTAGAGAAAATATCTCTTTTATTTGCAAGAACATATGCTCTTTTAGCTGTCGAAGCACCCAGGGGCATACTCTGCATCAATCGCACAGAGGGAGAGAAAGCTGCTTAAATGTGATGTATATCTAACAGCATATGCTTCTTAATGAGGTGACTGGACCGGCAGTGGAATTCAGCTCTCTGCAAATCAACCACTCGGCTGTGAAAAAAATATCTGAATGAGTGGTTACGAGCCAGCTCTTTTTATACACGTTTGTCCTGGGGAGTGGCATGCAAATTCAACTTGCCAATTCCCATTAGCCTTTTCTCAAAGATCAGAGGTGTCTGGGGCTCCCAAGAGCAACCCCTAGAGTCACTACATCTACACAACGTCGAATGAGTGACAGATAGGGAAATCAAGACATATAGAGAGAGATTGTGATTTTTTCTTCTCATTCTTAAAGCAAAGTACCTACTATGGATAGTGATTTTAAGAGCAAAATGGATGATGATAATAATATTTCAGAATTAGATATTGGTATTTCACAAATGCCTAATGGAATCCCCAGGTATTGATGGTACCAGGTATATAACTATGTAAACATTTCTGCGCTGAAATACGAGTCGTCTTTTTTGAAGCGTTAAAAGAGTGTATAGATAACTCTGAATTATCTCCATCAATGAAACATGGCTTAATTATCCTGATTCCAAAGCTGAATAAGGACATATTATATTTAGAAAACTGGAGAACAATAACTCTTCTATTAAATGACTTGAAATTGCTTTCTTATGTTTTTGCAAATAGGCTTAAAAAGGTGTAGGTAAAATCATCAATGAAACTCAATCTGCTTTTATCTAAGGGAGAATTCACAGTCATCTCAGGTCAGTCATTGATATGCTTGACTATAATTATTTAATTCCTCAATCAAGCTTAATTTTATATCTAGACTTTTTTTAAGGCATTTGATACCCTAGAACATACTTTTCTGTTCTAAGTATATAACATTTTGTGGTTTGGTCCTATGTTTCACAGAGTAATCTCTATGTTTTATAATGATATTTATAGTAGTGTATACCTTAATCAAGGCTCATCATCCAGAATACAAATCAAATTAGGAATTCATCAAGGATGCCCTATTTCACCATTATTATTCAATTTAGCAGCTGAACTGTCTTTATTCATTAAAAATCTTGTGGACAATATAGGGATTGATTTTCTTGGTAGGACTTTTACCATAAACCAAATTGCAGAAGACACTATTTTATTTCTTAAAAATAAAGAGGTGGTTCCAATAGTTATTGACAGAATGTCTATATTTTCAAAGGCTTCAGGACTGAACCTAAACTTGAAAAAGTGTGAATTAAAGGCAATCCACAATTGTGCTCTAAAGGAAATAGTGGGCATTCCAGAAAAAGAGGAGGTTTAATACATAAGGGTCATGATTACCAAGAATTTTAAAACAGTCATAGAGAAAAAAAAAAAATTAACTTTAATCTTAAAATAGAGGGTATGCAAAATCCTTAAATCATTGGTTGTCTAGAGACCTATTTATATTGGGCTGAATTCTTCTAACTAATACGGTGGGAATATCCAAACTTATTTATTTATCATATGCTCTGTAAACTGCTCCAAAAGTAATCAAATCATTGAATTCCATTTTATTTGAATTTATATTGAAAAATAAAACACACTATTACGTAAATTCCATCTGGTTAAAAAGTATGAACATGTTGGTTTGAAAGCCATTGATTTTGAATCTCTTCTAGGTACATTCAGAATAAAAAGGCTGTAAGAACCACATTTTACCAAAGCCACATTCAATATGGTACCACATTCCTAACCATATTTTTTTTTAACTATTGGTGGCCTAGAATTTGTGTTAGTATGCAATCCTGATTTGTTTAAAATTCTTTTGAAATTTTAAAATTTTCATAAACAAGAACTCTAGGTCAGGAGAGTAAGGTTTACACACTGCACTACCTACCAGCTGGCTCCCATTACACTCGCATACCCTGTTGCTCCAGAGGTTAAGGAAACACATTACAAAATCAATTTAGGATTTACCATGTTAGTGATTTTTTTTGAGAAAATATTTAATTTTGAGATGGATCCTTGAGTTTTCTGTTCTTTCTTCCCTGAAACACTTGATCACCTTTTTTTCCAATGTGAATTTACTTCACAATTTTGGCTTGACATATATATCTGGTTGTCAGTAAAAATTAGACAATTCCTCCTATTGTTCTACAAGATATTATCTTTTTTAAAAGCAGTTTGAATTCCCACATTTCTGACATTGTTAACATGATATTATTGCTGGGTGAATATCATATTCATACATGTAAATGGAAAAAATGCAAGCCCTCCTTTAATTGATTTCTCTCTGATTTTGTGAAATCATTCCAGAGCTTCAAATATTCTAAAAAAGAAAATAGAAAGATTTAATCCTTATGTTTTACTATGTCAAAATATGTATTGTTGTAGTGCATTATTGTTTAGTTTTTTTTTTTATATCCTATTCTGTCTTGAATCTTGCTCCTTGTCCTTGTTCTTTTATGTTTGTTCTGTGTGTTCACCCTGGTTATTGTGTCTTCCGTTGTTGAATGTTCCATATTTTATGATGTATAATTGTAATAAAAAAATTACAAATAAAAATATTAATAAAAAATTAAAAAATTAAGGGAAATTATTTTTACATTTACATTTAATATTTTTTTACATTTATACCATTAATCTTCAGATTCCATTTGAACACGTTTAGATTCATAGTAACTGGCTCTTTTTAGAAACAGATTCAATAAATGTACGCTTTCTCTATAACCAAGGATTAATTAAACATTTACATTTACTAAAGAACACATTTAACGAAGAAATATATTATTAGACCAGGCGACGATAACACATTGCACATGTGCTCCATGCACTTGCCTCTTGGCCGACTTCATATTCACAATGCTACAGTCACAAAAAAGCAATAAAGTCAACAGGTCAGCTCTCTTGGTTTTGTTTATAATTATTATTTTAGACATTTAATTTATTGATGAAATTGCACAACATTATATAATAATTTTTTTTCCCCATGTCGGTCTTATGGTATGAAATATCTCTGATATACCCACCCCCACACACCCCGTAATGACAAAATCGACTGTGATTGGTCCTTTTTCATGTCAGTTAGATGACTTTTCCTGTCTAAATGGGTCCCCTGACCTATGCCGTAGTCATACAGTAAGTCTGGATACGCTTAACTACAGTATCAGTATTGGCGAGTACTGAAAAGGAAGGGACATACCTACATTTAACATTAATTTTACCTTTTGAACAACAAAGTCTTTCAAAATGGAGCCATTACTGTACTGTATGTCTGGAAACCATGAGGTTTCTGCTACCATTTTACTTTAAATTAGTGGCATGGCCAAAATTGTTTAAAAAAAAATCTAATTTATGAATGTGTGAAAGAACTGTTTGAATGTGCTGCTTCTCTATTGTTAAGGACAATTTGTTAACAAAAGTTGTTGGGCGAAAACTTCCATTTTTGTTGAGACCCACCCAAAAGTAATTTCCTAGCTACACCCTTGCTTTGAGTAAGATTTTATTTTCAGACTTGTGTTTTAAAAGGGACTGGGTATAACATTTATTGTAGAAGTCTGGTGAAGCAACAGCTTCATGCTTTTAACGATTAAAATCTTTTTGTTTGTGCGTGTTTCTGTCTACTGGGAATCAGCCCTGACACAGAGCTGACTGATCACACCACTTGATCCAATCACGTGACTGCTCTTTTATCTCAGGGAAATGCTGTGACACAGAGGGTCCAGAACCAGCAATCTGTGATGCCCAGTGGTCAAAGAATATATGGCATCCTGTACATACAGCAGCATGACTCATAATGCTTTTCTTTCCTTTTATGCAACATGTTTTATTCACATGTCATACAAAGGTTGACAGGTTTGAACAATGGCTCAATCTGATTTTTTGTTGGTTTGCATATTGTTATGGGAGCATAAATCCTGCTTTGGATGGGAAAGATATTAATTTAATATCCTAAATTTGTAAGGATTTTAGGGTTGTGGATGCTCAATTAAATTTGCAGCTAATTCTGGTAAAGAACAACCTACTTGGATGGGTAGACATGAATGTAAAGCCACCAACCAATGTTTGTTTGGTTTTTATGTGCCATTTAGGGGCAGGGAGATGGGTAAATTCAGCCAGTCAGACTGGAACTGTCTATTGTTTTCATTTTTGTCATGGTTTACTTCAACTGATGTAGTCCTACATGGAGTTTAAATGTTAATTCACTACAAAATAAAATGCTGTCTTCGATTGCTCACCCTCATGTTATTCCAAACCCATATGTCTGTGGAACACATGAAGACACATTTTAAATAAAATTGAAGCTGCTCTTTCCCATATAATAAAAGTGAATTTAAAAGAGATTGTCAATCACTTATATTCTGCTTAATATCTTCTTTTGTGTTAAAACAACAACAAAAAACAAAACAAAAACATATGGGTTTGGAATAACCCAGCAAACAAATTTGTATATTAAAACATTTCCCAAACATTACATTGTCGTTGTTGGAACAGACAATTTCCGTTTTCATAACAAAAGTTATAACCCTATTTCGGTTACCATATCATTCCTGAAAACATGAAAAACATCAAAATAAAATAAAGCAGTTACAGTAAAGTAAAATTAGAAAATTAGGGTGACAACATTAAATTGAACATAAATAAAAATGTATACTAAATACAACTTAAACCTAAATACAAATATTACTGACTTTTTATATTTTTGCACCAAGGCCTTGTGTGAATTAAATGTACTGATCATACACTACCAAAAAACTATCCATCCCACTTCCAATGGTAAGACGCTAAAAAATAGAGATAAATATGATATCAATTAAATAACCTGCTCCAAGCCAGATAATGTACTTAAAGTATCCCAAAATATTCAGTTGCTGCACTGTGTGCCATTCAAAAGGCCTTCTGTATGTAGATCATATTAAGGACAACTCAATCTGAGAATGCTAGTCTATTTTTTTTTTTTTTTAATTATTATTATTATTTTATTTTAGACTTTTAAGCCTTTAATTTAGAAGAGGCATATATGAAAGTGGGGGAATGGGATTGGAATATGATGCAGACTAGACTCATACTCGGGTCCTTGTAAGTCAATAGCTATTACTGTAAACATGTCATGAGCAATTGTGCTTCCTTCTGTGTCACAGCTCAGATGATATGAGTGGTTTTTCAGGGTACTTTCTATGCCTGGGCAGTATTCTGTTCACTGTATTCACTCTCGGGGGTCTTGTCAAAGTAAGAATAACCAAAGATCTAATTCCACCCTGAATACAATCTCATTGCTGTTAGGAAAAGTAATTGGCAGGCTCTTTTATATTCAACAAATTTTCTCACAAATGTTACATAAAAGCAACATTAAATGTGAGTGTGTCTACATCACAAGCTCTTGTTGTGTGGCTTCTAAGAGTACAAAGTACAAACCCTTTTGTTTCCTTTTCCCTTTTCTTTCCTCTGAAAGCTAACATTACAAAATAATTTCACAGACATCCTTCAGCAGCTTGCTGTAATAAGATTTCTTTATCTCTGCTCTCTTACTCTTACTCTGTGATTATGCATCCTGATGGTCAGACTTAAAATAATTCAGTCTATTAAGCACTCCTTAAAGCTCTGAAGAAGTTTTGTGAAAAGACAGTAGAATTTAAAGATAAATACAGTGCATCCGGAAAGTATTCACATCGCTTCACTGCCATTTTCAGATCTCTCCAGAGATGTTCAATCGGGTTCAATTCTGGGCTCTGGCTAAGCCAGTCCTTTGATATCTTGGCTGTGTGCTTAGGGTCATTGTCCTGTTGGAAAATTAACCTTCACCCCAGTCTGAGGTCCAGAGCACTCTGGAGCAGGATTTCATTAAGAATGTCTCTAGACATTGCTGCATTCATCTTTCTCTCAAAAAACATTCCCATGTATGATGCTGCCACCACCATGCTTCACTGTAGGGATGGTATTGGCCAGGTGATGAGCGGTGCCTGGTTTCCTCCAGACATGGCGCTTGCCATTCAGGCCAAAGTGTTCAATCTTTGTTTCATTGGACCAGAGAATTTTGTTTCTCATGGTCTGAGAGTCCTTCAGGTGCCTTTTGGCAAACTCCTGGCTGTCATGTCCCTTTTACTGAGGAGTGGCTTCAGTCCTGCCTCTACTGTACAGGCCTGATTGATGTAGTTCTGCAGAGATGGTTGTTCTTCCGGAAGTTTCTCCTCTCTCCACAGAGAAACGCTGGAGCTCTGCCAGAGTGACCATCGGGTTCTTGGTCACCACCCTGACTGATGCCCTTCTCCCCTGGTCGCATGGTTTGGCCGGGTGGCCAGCTCTAGGAAGAGTCCTGGTGGTTCCAAACTTCTTCCATGTACAGATGATGGAGGCCACTGTGCTCATTGGGACCTTCAGTGCTGCAGACATTTTTCTGTACCCTTCCCCAGATCTGTGCCTCAATACAATCCTGTCACGGAGGTCTACAGACAATTCCTTGGACTTCATGGCTTGGTTTGTGCTCTGAAATGCACTGTTAACTGTGGGATCTTATATAGACAGGTGTGTTCCTTTCCAAATCATGTCCAATCAACTGAATTTACCTCAAGTGGACTCATATCAAGTTGTAGAAACATCTCAAGGATGATCAGTGGGAACAGGATGCACCTGAGCTCAATTTTGAGTGCCATGGCAAAGGCTGTGAATACTTAAGTACGTTTTATATATATATATATTATTTTTTTTTTTTTAAATAAATTTGGAAAAAGATTTCAAACAAACTTCTTTCGCGTTGCCATTATGGTGTATTGTTTGTAGAATTTTGAGGAAAATAATTAATTTAATTCATTTTGGAATAAGGTTGTAACATGTAAATGTGGAAAAAGTGAAGCACTGTGAATACTTTCCGGAAGCACTGTATGCTTCAAGACCAACATGATTACATAGGAAGTCGGTTCCAGTACCCTGACATCTGCCCTATTGTACCAAGTAACTGACAAGTGTCACCTTCCATCAGAAATGTTTGCATCAGTACAAGTGTGTTTATCGATGGTTGCATCAGCAGCAATGGAGACACGCTTTTCATGTCGAAATCGCTTTTGCATAATCTGTGACAAGCATGAATCAAAAGATCCAATTTCCATCTAAGGTACATCTGTATGCCCAGAAGTGGGAGTGGTTACTCAAAATGGGGCTGCGGCAACTCCAAAAGGGCACATCACTTCCACTCATGGTTAAGATTTGGGAAAGGGTTAGGTTTGGGGCTCCCTATATCTTTAATAGCATTTGGAGCTTCCACCCCTTTTTGGAGCACTGGAAACTGGAGCTCACACATATTCATACATTTGAAAAAACCCTTCCCGCTTCAACCACCGGGGTCAGTGCTTCATATTTCTGTAAGCACAGACCAAATTTAGTTTAAAAAAAGTCAATGTACTGTTTCCTATTTCTCAGTGAGATCAGTCTTTTAGAAAAGCATTATGAGAGGATGTAAGAGTTTATCCTAAACATGCTTTGTATTAACTATGGATGTTACTGGTATTATATATTTATGTTATTACATGTTAAAAGTTCACTCAATCATTTTTTTTATATTTTGCACTGGTCGAAATGGCAGCTGCATAGACTTGTACTACTGACACCAAATGATGTTAATGCAGCATCATGCCAAAGCAATATTTTTCAGTTACCAACAACATTGTAGAAATAAACAGGAGCAAACATTTTAAATAACAGTGGGATTACAAAAGTGGAACACAGTTCGGTTACTTACGAGAGAGACAACTGTATTCTATAACTGAACTGACACCTACAAATTTTTTGAGCTGTGTGTCAAAGGTTGAAGACTGAAAAAAGTGGCTGTTGATCTATGACAAGTATAAATTCCTTGCAAAATAGATAGAGATTAAATCTTTTGACACCCCACACTAGACTCAATGATTCTCTGTCAATTTGGGCATAGACCACGATGCATAGGCAATGGGCCTCTCACAGCCATCTTCAATGGCATGTGTCATTAATGCTCCATTCCCATAGGGAGAGGCATCATATGCCAGTTTCACTGGAAGGAGCGGATTGTTCTGTGTCAGCACCATGCCAGATGTTACTTACTGTCTTTTTGACTCCTGAAATGCGTGCTCACATTTCTTACTCCATTTCCACTGCCTTCTTGTTTGCAATAGCTCATTGATGGGATGAAACATGCTAGATTGGGTAAGAACTGGTTATGAACTGGAACTAAGCTATGAGACACCTTGTGGCTGTGGAACTTTCACAGCCTGAATTTTGTCCTGGCACTTATGCAGAACTTGGGCATCAATTATGTGACACTAGGCTTCAGAAATTAACATTTGTCCTGTCTGGCTCTGAGCCCTTATTTGTCCAATCTCTTTAGGATCCATCTTAGGTTTCTGAGATGCTGCTCGTCTGTAGCACTGGTGACAATTATGTCATCAAGGTAGCATTGGGTCCCAGGAATACCTTGCGGGACTTGATCTATTGCTCGTTGCCAGCGGGCTGGGGCCAAAGCTACCCCAAACACCAGTCTGTTGTAATGATAAAGCCCTTAATTGTGTTGATAGTCAGGTAGGTTTTGGAATCATCTTCCATTTACATCTAAAAGATAGGCATCAGCTAAATTCACCTTTGAAAACCACTTCCTCCCGACAGACTGGTGAAATTGTCCTCAATTCGTGGCAGAGGGTACAGTTCAGCATACAGCACAGGATTGATAGTAACCTTGAAGTCCTCACATAGTCTAACTGGGCCATATTTTTATTACAGGGACGACAGGTGTCACCCATGGACTCTACTTTGGAAAGCACCTAATTTTCCTTCAGCCAATCCAACTCATTTTCAACCACTGGACAGATGGCAAATGGGACCGGACAAACTTTGTGGAACTGCGGGATCACATCATCCTTAAGAACAAATTTTCCTTTAATGGATTTTAGGGAGCCAGTACCACTCTGAAACACAGGGGCACCATCTATCAAGATCAGTTAAATTTTTTCCTTTATAGTTTGTGGAACAAGTGGCAATGTATTGAGAGTTTTTGAATCTCTTCCCAGCCAATCTGAAGCTTTCTTAGCCACTCATGACCCCATAAGGGTGTACCTCCATTCTGTATAATGTACAAGTTGCTAACTTCCTTCTGGTCATTATACTCTACTGTCACTGGCAGCACACCTAGAGGTCTTACTTTTTCACCGGTGTAAATTTTGAGATGAATGGAAGATGGGTTGAGCTTCTCTTTGTTACAGAGACATCACTGAGACAGATGAACGAGAGTCCAACTCCATTTTTATCAATTGGCCATTTAATTTTGTCATGATACAGATTGTCTGTTTGTCTTTTCCATCAAGACTGAATAATTCCAGACTGCCCAATGCATCTTCACTGTCATTGTCAGACACTTCATTGAGGTTATGCTCATTCCTTAAAACCTCCTTAAAACCAGATGGTAAATCATGTATGTAACACGGGACTGGACTGGACAGGGGAAGAAGGACACGATGACAGGATGGAGAACTCAAAGGTATGGGTTTTTACTTTTCCAAAAGGTAACGGGGGAACATAAAGTACAACACAAATGATCTTCTTTTTAAAGGGGTTATGTACTCTTTTCACGAGACTGCCAACGCTGGACTGGCATCCTCTCGACTGGCGTTGTTGTGGCTCTTATATGCCGCTCTCCCCATGCTCACTGAAATTAGAGACAGGTGTTAGACATATTTTAGCTCAGGTGCAAGCGCCCTTACCGCTCCCCCTCTCCGGACGGGCGCTTGACCACGCCCCCGCTGCCACAATGTAGAAACGATTGATGGGTTATGTCATGCTCCGAGGAGAAGACATGGTCCATGCCTGACCAAGTTTCTCCACGAACCCTTAGGAAGTCTGAATTATGAATTTCACCTAGACAGTGCATGTTTGTGTGTACGAATTTGACAAAACATCTCGTGATGTGAAGTTATACAACAGGGACGTTGATCGTTATACATGGGATGAAGACCCTTTTTTGTATTTCACAGAAAATAACTGGTGTTTATTTTACAAAATTGTTCGACAAATTTTGTATGGAGCTTGGCAATAGCAATCTAACGTTCATAACAACTCACAGATCAGGCTGCCAAATTCCAGATGCTGTGACTCTTAAGGGAGACAACAATATGGATGGTATTATTGGTGTAAAGGGATTACATTTTATAAAAGCAGTCATCGTGGTCATTCTGGATCATCTTGTCGACATTAAGTTGAAAGAGTTGTACTATGGTTGTGAAGTGGATCACCCCAGTCTGAACACTCCAGTCAGCTCCATCATATGTGTTTGTTTGACACTGACAAGTATTTAATTTACACACACTTTGAAGAACTTTCCTGTAAACTGGTTAAACCTGTGTTAAAAGAAGTCATCAGTCAGGCGTTGAAATCATTTGGGCTGACATCACATCCTCTGAGAATTCATGGTGTTTTTGAAGGCGTGCTGTGTGAATTAAGAGAGGATATGCACATTCTACAGAGACTGCGTGAAATCTGTGAGAACCTTGTGAATCATAGCTATGAACAGGCTGTCTATGACGCTGTTGAAGGGTGGAAAAACTGTTTGTTTGTTTCCGAAGTTTTATGCTGACATGAGTAACTTCTGCAGTGCTACAGGACTGATTAAATATATTCTGAGACATTGTCTAGATGTGAAATAACCAACATGCTGTATAAGATCATTGATGATGAGCTTTCTGGGGCCAACAATGTTGTAAATGTGACCTATATTAACAAATGGTTGATTTGTCTAAAGAAGCATGTGGACATAGTCGGGGGACTATCAAACAACTGGACTGAAATGATACAAATCTATGCTGACCGGAATGATTCGGTATGATGCTTAAAACCATTCTAAACTCTTT
This sequence comes from Moxostoma hubbsi, assembly GCA_032164185.1. Taxonomy (NCBI): domain Eukaryota; kingdom Metazoa; phylum Chordata; class Actinopteri; order Cypriniformes; family Catostomidae; genus Moxostoma; species Moxostoma hubbsi. The sequence goes on along the minus strand of JAVLUX010000020.1, from coordinate 16,576,285 downwards.
GTTTGAATGCGACAATGTCTGTAAAGTTGCTGACATAATATGCTTATGTAACTGATATGTGTGTGATGTTATTGTCAAGAAACGAGCGGAGTGATAGTTATGTTTTTGAAACTGTTAATACTCTAGTTAATTATGTGATTAACAAAAATACATACACGTGTTAAATTCCTACAATATCTCTACATTGCATGATGTTGGTGTTTCTATTTTACTAGTTAAGCTTGCTTTGTACTGTGTGTGGGAGAATTGCGGTGATTAACCCTGATTTAAAAAAAATTATATAAAAATGTGTTTTTATAGAATCACTGTATCATTAGAATCACTGTCACATGTTGTCATCAGTGTTTTTTTTGTCCTATATCATATGATTCGAGGTTGTGATCATGATAAAATTATGATGCTTTATAGCAATGATTTAATTAAAAATTATGAATTTGTATAATGTTTTGTGAAAAAGGATATCTCATTGTAATAGTTTATGTTAAATACTTGAATTGTAAAATGAATGTTTCTAATAAATAAAAAACTCAATGATAATTGCTCCAATGTTATTGTTTTTATTGAACATCACATAATTAATTTTTACAAAAAAACATATACATAAAAAATATACAAGATTAAAATGACAACCACAAGTTTTGATCAAGAGTCTGTGATTTAAACACTGACGCCTCTGAATCCTTAGAAGAAGGTGTACTTAATGACACTCTTTGTACAATAGAGGATGCTGTAGACGGTTTGGTTTTGAATGGACCGGATGACTTGGGACTGTTGAATAGGTTATGTTTAAATCAGCAGTTGCCTGCAAAAACTCAATCCACCCATGAGGTCTACGGTCATCCCTAATTTTTTTGTGGGGCTGTAACACTCTTCACAAGGTCCAGTATTTGTGACCCCGGTATAGTCTTACCTTTAAATACAAACTCTCCTGAATCATTCCAAGATGAAACTTCTTTGGCTTTAGACATTTTATCCATGATGTATCTTCCATTTTTCATGCTTCTCAATGGTACATTCTTCAATACCTCAGCAACAACATAATTACTACCATCTTCAACAAAGGTAACAGGTGGCTCTTTGTGAGATGCATCGGGTCCTGGTAATATGAGCGATAAGGTGTTACTGTCTCGATCACCCTGTTTAACTACTGTTAAAAATCTTTGTAAAACTGCTGTGAAAAGCTTGGCCTTCTCATGAATGTCCAAATTGTCTTTATACAAAATATTTCTTGTAGCAACATCCAGATCGTCTTCCACTGTTTGTTGAATAGACTCTCTTGTATTGGACATCTTTAGTTTATCTTATTGGTTTTGAGGGAGTAAAAACATCTTCTCAGCGTACTCCATCTTCAACCTTGTTTAGCCGTTATCAGACTGGATATAAAGGGGTACTGCTATTCTCAAGAGTGGTAGAAGAAATCCTCCGGTCTGGTTGATCATGTGTTATTTTCTAGACACACCAGTCTTTTTATTGGCGATGTATTTGATTTCAGTCTTTCTCCTCTTCTACCGGCGGTGCTGCTGGGTTGTTAGTGGAATTGTGCCATAGAGAACATTAAGCGCGATGAGTTCGTCAGATGCTGATTGCAAAATAAGACTCCTTTGCTTTGGGGTCACTTTAAATAAAGTTTTCCCAACACATTTATCTGATTGTTATCATGCGGGTTCTTAAACAGTATTAAATCATTTGTATTCAAACAGATAGTTCTGCTGGATTTACCTTGGAAAGGTAAATTCTGCACAATATAAATAGCGCTGAGGTTTCTGTGGTGAACGTTTTACGTGAATAACTCTCCACTTCAGAGTTTCCGCTGCTTCATCATGTCATCAATTATCAACAGATTTGTTTTATTGACAGGTAATAAATGATCATCATTCAGAGATTGCAGTATTCCTTTACAGTTTACAGTAATTTACAGTTACACAATTTATACAATTCATCATACAGTGGATGCCAGCAATCATAAATGTACACTATGTTTTCAAACTTTTTAGAAATCATATTTACAGCATTTTCCAACTACATTTTTACAAAATAAGACTTTCCAGAATTTTAAGGTCCACTTATCACACATGAAAAAGGATGTTGAAGTCTAAAATCAAAACCATTAACCTCCCGCACACTGCAGTGACTTCAAAAATTATTAGTAGCCATATGGTAGCGTTGTATATTCAGGGAATAGCTGCCTTTTGTTATACACCACTTGAAACTTTTTAACAACTTACTTGTTTTGCAAAGTGAAGTTCTTCTTTTTATTTCTCACAATGTTGTCTGTGTAGGCTAGTATGTGTCTGGTGTCATGCGGTTTTACATAGTTGTCAACAAGACCAATCAAAGTGTCTAATCTAATGGCTATGGATTTTTCTGCATTCAAAGTTTTACCCTTTGCTTTCATACACACTTTACCTTTCACAGTGCGATATTTGTATGTTTTACGGCCTCCTGAGCAAAACTCTGTGATGTAATCATCAATGCCAATTTCATCCGTCAGCTCTCTTAAATAAGGACACAGAGGTGTATCCCAATCACCTCCTCTAGAGATAAAGATAATGCTGTCTGTGTCGCTATAAAACAATCTGTCCCCCAACTTGTCCATAAGACTATACAATACTAACCAGGTGTGTGCTGTTGTAAAAGCCCCAAGAAATATATTTACATCTCGTGTGTCGTACATAGCACCATCAGTGTAGAAGATACTGTACCAATTTTATCAGACATGACTGTGAAATATTTAACATCATACTGACAGCCAAATATGATTTGAGCAAAGCCTTCTGGGTCTTTCAAAAGCTTAGAAGTTGTTAGGTTCTCCCTCATTGAAAAACGCCCTCACAGACTATTCAGTAACAATTTGCTGAAACACCTCTGAGCTGGGTTGTGACAGATATTTTCAGTTTCGAGTTTAATACCCTCTTTTTTTAAATAATCATCAGGCTGTTTTGTCCTCCTCAGTGACTATGTGAGAAGGGTAATCTGATAAGATGGTAATGCCTGTAAATGCCTCCTGTTTAAACTTCAGAAATGTCTTTACATAATCAGACTATTTTCAGATTTCTCTGCAAAGTGCCACACTTCTGAGACCTCCACTACAACATAACCCTTCTCGACTGCCTTTAACAATTCAGTGCTCACCCAGCACCCTGAGATAGACCTCTCCCCATCTGTATGAGTACAAGGTGTAACATTGTTTTGTTTCTCAGCATAGACTCCGCATAGCGGAAACATGAGTTTCCCGGCACATCTGTAAGGTAGAACTTTTGTAGACTTAATAAGTCCATAATAATTTTAATGGGGTTCATAATCCTTTTTGATCCATAATCTGATTTTTTTAGGATGTCCTGAAAAACTGGGCAGCTTTTTTGAGCCTGGTAGTAAAGACTCGTGAAATCAACATATCTCATTTATAGTCTAATATCTAATAGTTTTGTGGTACAGCTTGTAAGCGTTTGTGCGCCCACCAAAGAGTGCATCACGTGCTGAATAAGTTGTCATAAACGCAATTTCATGAGGGTCAGTTTGCTTAAGATTCTTCCATGCACATTTGTTCAACACCTCAACATCTAAACAGTATGCATTCTGCAAAACCTCAAGCTTATCATTAAATAGCCTCCTGAGCACTTCAAAAGGAATATTTTACAGGGGACTGGCGTAATCGGGTCTGTAATGACACTCATGGCCATGGTGAAAACAGCCAGCAAAATCTTTTTCGTAATAGCCATCAACAAAGTATCCTCCAAATTTCACTTCAGCGTGATTTAGAGCGTGGTGGATGTCTACATCGCAGGTTTTTTTCACATATTTAAGCCACTCAATAGAGATGTTCGAGTATGTCTTATACTGATTGACATTTGCATTATTGTGTGTCAGAGCCAGTGTATTTCTAGAAAGAAATTGGGTCTTGAAACTCCCCATACAGCAACTAGCAAGAGTCACGTAGCTGAAAGGATTTAGCTGTGTGCAACGCAGGAACTCTTCTCTAAATGTAATGCATCCTTCATAAAACAACATCATTCATGAAATAAAGGCCAATCTCTATTCTGAATTCAAAGACTTTACCATCGACTGTTTCATATCACTGATCAAATTTTGTCCTGGCGCTATCTGTCAATGTGTTGTACCCTTAGTAGTTTTTTGCAGGGTATGGGCTTATATAACTCTGATTCTCCTGTCTGTTGAAATGGTGGGGAAAGAATCCTTTTTCTTTGTATTGCAAATTTAATGCAGAAGACATCTTAGATAATGCCATGTGGTGGAAGGTAATATTCAATAAAACGCTGCCTAAAAGTCTCATCATACATGAAAATTACTCTACATCCCTGCATTACTATGTTAAGTTTGAGTCCAGCATTGCAAAAATATTCCAGTATTAAAAAGTTGTCAAACCCGCTTGTAATTTTTGTATCTCGGGTGTCTAAACCTACAAACGAGTTGTCTCACACAATCCTCACCTCCACGTTCAAATGTCTCACCTTCAAAAGTCATTGCGCAAACAAAATTAGCAATATGCTTTCCATTATCACGTGTTTCAAAATCATAGAAAATGTAACTGTTTGTAATTTCCTTGGAAGGGGTAGGCTGTATGAAACACTCGTGTCGTATATTCCCCTCAAAGTAAACACTTATCATTTGGACAGTTATGAGGTTTGGGGTTGTTTGCAGCACTGTAGCGTTTACTGCAATTACGACAATATTTTGTAGTATCACATAGAGATCTACCACAACCATCATACGTAGGGGGTTACCATTTTATGGGCTTTAAAACAGTAGCTAGATTTGCAATAGCGCAAGCAGTCCGGACAGTGTACTGTGTTTTTAGGATGCTTGTAGCATGCACTAACATTGCAAACAGAGCATAAATATTTACAGTCATGATTCTGTCTGCTCATATACCCTGTGCAACAGAAACTTAGGATCGACATGATCCAATAAATGCTTTCAGATTCTTTATTATGTATGAATGATAAAGATATGTTATGATATCATGTTATGAATGTAAAGATATGCTGTTTTGGGGTGTGGTTCATCAGAAGTTTTATATTTCTCTAACTTTCCATCACTTGACCTGTGAAAGACTACAATTTTTATGCCTAATGCACGTACAACTTTTGCAATATCACCTAGGCCAATTTTGTCCTGAGGTGTGAAACTGGCTGCATTCTGTATGATTTCTCCTCTTCTTTCTAAGTTGTCATGCGAAAGCTGTGTGTTGAGAAAATATGCTAGGCAAATTGTCGAGCACAGTTTGTTTGAAATATTAACAGGACAGAATAAATACATTCGTTTTCTTCTAATCATGTCATCATGCGCTATAACAACAACCTTCCTACGAGCACCATCATTCTCACTTCTGGCTATGGATACGTGTAATTGCAAACTGTCATTAGCCATAACATCTGTATTACTCTGCATAATGTTTTCAAATTGTTTTACAGAAATGTTTTTGTTGTAGTCATTACTAGGTGATAATACAGTGTTTACATCAGATTTCAGACTGGGGGCTCTCAGTGAAATGTTGATTAAGCTACCCACCCATCTGTCTGGAAAATGACACCATCTCTGACAACGCACTATGCACAAATATACTGTATGCAGCCAAATCTGTGGAAGATAGTTCCCTTAGATTTAGATCCAATTTTATCTCTAAACCATTGAAATGTGGACTTGGTCCAAATGCTTGCATTTTTATAAAGACCATTCATGGCAAGCTACCTTGAAAGGACAAACTGGGAAGGACAGGAGGATGTAGAACGCATTGATTGCGGGCTTTGAGATGTGCTGCGAACTTCCTGTTGTGCAATAGACATTTGTAGCCACTGAGAGACCTACTGGCAATATCACACACCAGTCACAGCATTATTATCATCACATCAGTGAGGTTTTACAGGACTAGTGACACGCTGAAAGAATAAAGTCTGTTAACACTTGTTTCTTCAATGTTTTTTTTTCTTTATTAAAATAATGCCCAACAAAAAAACAAATGTTGATTAAGTATGGTAACACTCACAAGAAGTCAACTTTCAAGAGCTTACAGTGGAAAACTCTTGAGGGAAAACATGATAAATGTCCTTTGTCTGTCACCGTAGTCCCGCTATGATTTCTGTGATTTCCAATGTGTTTTTGCCAACAAGTCACCATCCAATGCATCCTTGATATTTGGCCAGCTCAAGAATACATCTGAGAAATTATATGCATTCTCTGTTCTTGTGTATTGGAATTGAACTTTGGCAGTGTTTGATGATGTCGAACGAGGCCACAAGAGCGTAAGAACACATAAGAACGTACGTTGAGAAAAACACTATTAGTTTTTATATTCTGATTTATTTTGAGAACATCAAGTCATGCAAGAAATCAATAACACAATGTCACGGTGTTCACAGGCGAGCTGCAGGTCTCCAGCATTTGATCATTTCAAAATGATCCAGCATTTACTGTTTTCTCAACAAACATTTTCCATCTGAGCTTTTAATGAGTCTTTTGACACTCACACACACACACACACACACACACACACACACACACACACATGCATCCACACGTAATGCCTCATGAGTAATTAGCTTCCTTTTTTGATCCCATTTCTCCTCAGTTGACTGGTTTTGCCTCCTGTGGTAGTGATTGGTGGGCTCAGTGAGATGAATAAGAGTACACGCAGTTTCTCAGAGTGGAGTGTCCAGTTGGTTGTGTAGAAATGAACGAGTGATTTTAGTCACACTGAGAAGACGAGGCCTATATGCTTTTCAATCTTCCGGTCTCTCCCTCATGCTGAGATCACATCTCGTCTGTATAGCTTACACCACTTGACATGTGCTCCCCTCCCATTACTGTGTTTTGCTGCTGTTAGAAACTGCATATGCTGTTTTTGATGCTCAGTCTTCCAGAAAAGCAATAAATACTTTTCTCAAGAGTAAAAAATACTTGAATGACATGAATAAAATAGGTGAAGGGATCTGTTCCTCTCCTTCCTTTCTTTAAGTAATATTTCACACAAAAATAAAATTCTACCACTGTATTATTTACTCACCCTCATGTTGGTCCAAGCATTGAATTACTTTCTTTCCACCGTGAACCACAAAAGATGTTAGTCAGAATGTTCATGCTACTCTTTTTCATACAGTGAAAGTAAATGGTGGCGTGCTCTGTCAAGCTGTCAATCTTGCATATTCAAACTGTGAAACCAATGGTGTTTGGCATGCCAAACCTGCTGCGATGTGTCTAAATATGCAATATTTGAAATTACGCAAACATTTGTGAGCTACTAGACTCATCACACTGCTGAAATCGGTCTGTGCTTTACCGAAATCCGAACCACTGGCCACAGTGGCCAAAGCTAGAAGTGTTGTTGACCAATTTCAGGCTAAAATGTCCACAAGGTGGGGCCAAGAGGTTACTTTTAGTAATATCCAAAATGCCTATTTTATTAACTCTATCCCTTAACCAGAGGTGGGACCAAGTCATTGTTTTGTAAGTCACAAGTAAGTCTCAAGTCTTTGCATTCAAGTCTCAAGTCAAGTCCTAAGTCAAGAAAGGCAAGTCCCAAGTCAAGACAGGCAAGTCGAGAAAGGCACGTCCCAAGTCAAGACAGGGAAGTCGAGAAAGGCAAGTCCCAAGTCAAGACAGGGAAGTCCCAAAGCAAGTCCTAAGTCAAGACAGGCATGTCCAAGGCAAGTCCCAAGTCCTCAACTTTATGCACCATGTCTTAAACAAGTCATTAGCTATTTTGTCCAAATTAGTGTCTATTAGAGAGTATTAATTATTATAGTAATTTCACCCTCCATAGTATTAGTACATTTTAGCAAAATCTGTGGACTTTTCAGATGGTCTCTTACCTCTCATAGCCTAAATATCCTTCTTAATGTTAAATAAACAATCTGTAAAGATTTCCCTGTGACACTATTTAACCATCTTAAATACAGGACAAATCGTGTCCCGTGTTGATTTGATACAGGATGCATAATTTTATCTTTAAATACAGGGTATTTTACGTCTGTAATTTTTGTTCCACGTGTTGCAATATTTCTGTTGCCTTTGATATTGTATCCGTTATATCCAAATTAAATTACCATTGGTATCATTTTGGCTCTGTCATCCTTCAAACTTGGTCTTGATCTCGTGGCAGTTGATTGGTTGGTTCTATGATTGGATGAATGTGCAGCATGGGAATGCAGATTTGAAAATCGGATTGTTTACTGGAGAAATGAATCGTTGATTTGCTGCACATTTTTAAATGTACAACTCTGATCTTAGTTTTATAAGGTATAAAGTTTTTCCAAGTCAGAGTGCTCGAGGTCAAGTCACAAGTCATTGTTTTCAAAGTCTAAGTTGAGTTGAATGTCTTCTTTGATTATGTCAAGTCAAGTCGCAAGTCATCAGATTTGTGACTCAAGTCCAAGTCATGTGACTCGAGTCCACAAACCTGCCCTTAACCCAAACCTCAACCCTAAATCTTACTGTTAGTGGAGTAAAAATTACATTTTATGTTTGGAAACAGCCTGTTGAATTCCCATGTGAGTAACAACTTTATTTTTGATCTGTTCCTCACTATCATGTGTCATTTTTGGTGCTGAGTGCCTATTCATTAGAACTGCATGGAATAGTTCAACCAGAAGAAAGTCATACAAGTTTGTTACAATATGTGTAAAGTTTTAAAAAGTTTAACACATACATTTTTCTTAAGCATAATTAACACATTTACCATTAAATCAGCATAAACCAGCATAAACACTCACCACAACAGCGCTTCCCTGTCAGTCATAAAATAATGGAGAAACTTTTTGATATATACAAACAATATACAAAACAAGCCCAGATGGGAATTGTGATAGAAATTAAGTATTTTCAGTGCATTTTAATTACCACAGAAGTGTCATGTCCAAACTTGCACTCTGCTTTTCATGTGGAGTTCATAGCGATGCTTGATGCTGGTGTTGACGTTCTGACACGAATCATAAGAGCAGCTTCATGATTGCTGTAGGAAAGCAGATAGCCACAATCTACCAGAAGAATATTATTGTGGAGGATGAAAGTTCAAGAGATTGATTGTATATTGTAATGAACCTATGTGGACTAAAGCCATCTTTACACAGTAAAGGTGGCACAGAAGCTGCATCTGAAGTTGCAATTAGATGGATTTTCACAGAGCAGGAATAAATGCATTAACACTGTAGTTACAAATGCACAAATTATGTTATGGATTAAATATTTTAAATGTAAAATTACAAGATATAGGAAGAATATAGAAATATTAAATGATTGAAAATATTAATGAAAATCAACCTAGGGACTAATTCTTTCAATAAGTCAACCTCCCAATTAGACTTTGGGAAAAGTTATAATTTAGATGAATTGGTGCTATTTTAGTGCATTCCTGTCTTTATGCTGTGGAAGGCTTTGTTTGGAAAATATTAATAAAGCATTGCATTGTTTTGTTTTCTTTCCTAAGATGGAAATAAATCAATTTTGACAGGAAAATAAGTATATTTTGAGTCAAATTTCTGCATTTTCAAAATCTGCGATCAGCTGCGATTAACTAAAACATGTTTTTGATTAATCGCAAACAAAAGATTTAATTGACTGACAGCCCTAGTAATTAGTTCTTATGTACAACTGTTATGTTTTATTTGTTTGGAGAGGCTTGTGGACACTAGGATAAATATTTTTGTAATGCTTTAACTTTAGATTTCTTTGTCATAGCAACAAAATCTTTACTCAGCTACAATTTACATGATTGGGAACAAAACAAAAGCAGTTTTTAGGAGCCACCTTTACACCATGGGCCAAATCAGAAAAATATGCTTTTTTTGTGATTTCTCAGCAGATTCTTAGGCCAAGAATCTCAGAATTTATCAATCTTTATCATAAAAAAATATGTATTGTGAATTATGTAAGGATTTGTTGCTGAAGTTTAGTCTTTACTGATTTACTGAGACTCTTTGCACATGCACAATGGCTGTTTTGCCAAGTAGGATGTGTTCCTGTATTAACATCCTTTGAAACAACATTCCTGTAAATCAAACATAGTACTAACACCACAGAAAGTCTAAACTGAACATGAATCTTTAAATATCTATTGGTTTGCTTTATTTGTTCATGGTAGTGAAGGTGTGAAAATGTGTATGTGTGTATTTGTGTGTCTTTTTGAAAGAGAGTGTCAGAGGGGAATTGGCTATCGTCTTGATGCTCTCTAATCTTGATCACACACTGACATATGGAGAGGCTGTTGTGAGCTAGATTGACATGAAAGGCCTGACCTTTATAGCTAGCTTCACGAGCACCATAGATCTCTAATACCATTAACAAAACCTGCTTTGACGATGACCATATGAAATTAGTGTTTTTGTGTGTATATCCATCGTCAGCTGTATTCTATTTAACCGACTGACCATCTGTCCCTGTATAAGGAGTACCACCCTTTTCAACGGTCAAGTCACAGAATGGCTTTTGCTGCAAATGGCAAATTACATGTTATTTTTTATTAGAGGCAAAGCACTGAAGGTGCTGAGGCACCTACTGTTTCTGTTAGTTTTCTTCTTATTATTATTATTATTAGAATTAGATAATAGAACCGTATGTAGGATAATGCTGAAATAAGGATAATGGGGGGGGGGGGGGGATGTGGGGTACCAGTGTGGGATTTTCTGCGTCTGTGGTTGCATAATATTGACAAACGTAAGTGGCCAGAACACATTCTTGAAACAAATCGACAAATACACACGGGAATCCACGGGCAACCGATCCAAACATGCACGCAACTGATCTGCACAAGTCTTTTCTCACAATACCATCCACAAGTACATAAGACATGCACTATGTGCAATTTAATGCACAAATAATTAATGTGCCTTTTGTATTGGCATTCTTCTCCAAGAATATTTGTTCTGGAATCTTGACAAACACACGCCCAATGCTGGTGGCATTGTTTAGCATGACTGACAGCAAATGCCCTTTCATTAAAATAAAGTGAAATATCCAGTAGATTTGGCTTTTCATTTTTTAGAAAAAAAGATGTGTTCAGAAGGTTCAGTTTCGACAAAGATTACAGAGATACAATCTATAATATACCTCTATATTACACATCAACATTTAAGGTTTTATAACACTAAGATATTTTTTTTTTTTTAATAAAAAACAACAACAGCCGATCCTTCTCTTCACATCGGATGCTTTAAATTGATCCAAAATAATAGCAAATACATTTGAAATGTTGCATTTTATTATTATTGTTTAATATTTGTATTTTTATGTTTTTATTTATAATATAATTCAATTTCTACCCATGATGGCAAGCCCCATTTTCAGCTCTCATTTCTCCAGTCAACTAAGAAAATGTGTCATTTAATCTTTTAGAAATAATTGAATGTGTTAAACATTTAAAGCACATGCAGAGCACCTACCCCAGTACAGGGCTTAGTTAGCACGTGTACTGTGCCAGCAGAGAGTTTCTCCGCAAACTCTTTGAGACGTGCTTGAAGTACGCATCCTTCAGGTCTACCGCCGTGAACCAATCTTGATGCCGGATGCTTGCTAGAATGCGTGTTTGCATCAGCATCTTGAACGGGAGTCTGTGTAAGGCCCGGTTCAGTACTTGCAGGTCCCAGATTGGCCGCAACACACCACCTTTCTTTGGTACAATGAAGTAGGGGCTATAAAACCCATTCTTCATGTCGGATGGAGGGACAGGCTCTATCGCACCCTTTCGTAGGAGGGTAGCGATTTCCGAGTGCAAGGTGGTGGTGTTCTCGCCCTTCACCGAAGTGGATGCCACTGTACCTGGGCGGGTGCCTGGCGAACTGAATTGCGTAGCCAAGTCGGACAGTCTGGGCCAGTCATCACGACAGGTTGGAGATCGTCTGCCCGAGAGACCGCGCCTTGACCTTAATCTCCCGGAGGGTGAGGTCTGTCACTGAGTGCAGCTCCTGAATCAATCCTGGGGTAGAACTACCCATGTGCAGTTCTTTCAGTGTCTTGGCTTGGTGTACTTGCTGGAGAGCCATGATGTGCAGGGTGGAGGCCGCTTGTCCTGCGGCACCATAGGCCTTGGCCGTCAGGAATGATGTGATCCTACAGGCTCTGGACGGGTACTTTGGGCGCCCACGCTCAGTGGGCATAGGTGCACCGCGAGCACCTTATCCACTGGGGGCATTGCAGAGTAGCACCTGGCCACCCCACCATCGAGGTTAATGAGAGCGGGGGTGCTGAAAGGTGCCTCAAACAACCTTGTCAGCTCCTCATACACCTCTGAGAAGAAAATAACTTGGTTGGGGCGTGGCTGTGAGCCCAGAAACCAATCATCAAGCCGCCAGGGTTCAGGGAAGAGCAGAGGGTTCCACTCTAGCCTGACACTCGTGGCTGCCCAGGAAAGCATGTCTGTCATCTTCGCGTCCGCCTCTGACTGGGGTACCATGCCTGAAGGGGGAATCCCAGCAGTGGTTTCCGCATGTGACTGTACGAGACCGCTCTCCGATGCTGCACTTATCCGGCAGCCTACCCGGAGCAAAAGAGCATGCTGGGGAATGGGAGGTCCGTGGGGATTTACTCAATGGAGGTGGTCCCATTGGGGTCCCCAAATCGCCCCCAGTGCTAGCCGTGCTGGCCTCATACCCGTAGGTAGAAGGACAGAGGTGGGGAGCCACTGGGGTGGCATGCTTTCTTACTAAAGCGAGCCGCGATCGCAACGTTGCCATGGTCATGTCCTCGCAATGGTTTGACACATCCGCGAAGGATGTCTCCGCGTGGGCAGCGCCCAAGCATGAGAGACAGTGATCGTGGCCATCCAAAGAGAGAGATAATGACCGCACCCAGGAATAACACACAAATGGAAGGACATCTTTAAAAAGACACTTCTTTAAAACGCTGTTCCGTTGTGTGCTGCTCTTATAGAACATACTCTTTTAGCTTGGAAAATTACTCTTTTAGAATATATTCTGGTTTCTGCTGAAGTGCCCAGGGGCATTCTCTGCAGTGCACCAGTCAGAAAGGGGAGAAAGCCACTGTTATGCGCCTTCAGATCCAGCAGAGATGAATGGGAATCTGTGGGAATTCAGCTCAGTGAACATCAACCAATGTCTCGGGCTCCCAAGAGTGACCCCTAGTGTCACTTCATCGACACAATGTCGAGAGAGTGACAGACAGGGCACCCTGACGGCTGTCCTCCACCAGCACCACCCTTATAGCTCTTTTGCTCAGCAAATTGGCTATTTCTTCCTCCAAAATCAGAGCTGACTCCCCCTCTGCTATTGACATTAACACCTTGTTGAAGAGAGATGGTTTTTCAGCAAATTGCCAGCAATAATCTATTGTAAATAAAACCCAGGTGTGGACTGTGCATGTGTGCCAACTTTCTACATGAGCAGAGAGGGGCCCGCTGTAGCTCTTGCTCATCGATGATGCTGTGGCACCATCTAGTGGCAGAGATTGGGATTGCAGCTCTAAATTGGACATTATTTAGGAGTTTTGTGTTTATTTTCACACATTGCTGTGCCCTCATCCCACTGCCTAGATGCACAGTTTTTCATGCACTCATGTTTTCATGCACACTGTCCTTCTCTCTCTTTTCTGACCCTGTGGGTGGAGAGGGGAAATGCAAACTGAGAGGCACTGGCTGAACTGGTGCCAACACTCTCCTTAAACTCTTTTTGTAAGAGCTGTGCAACATGAAACTTCCCCTACTGAGTCCTCTTGGCTGGAGGGGAAGAAAACAAAATCTCTTCTTAAGAAAGGAGTGGAACAAAGATTCCACGAGTGCTGTTCACCCACTCCATGTCCCGAACCAGAACACTGGTTAGGTCATCTGCCTTTTTTTGTTCCCCTGAGGGTTAGACGGGCTATGTTTGACAGCCACCGCCGCGAAAGAAGCCTTACCAGATTTCCCGCCTCTAAAATGGTTTGGAAGCCCAGAATGTGACTGCTGCGGAGCTCAAGCTGTGACTTTTTGGGAAGACAAGTTTCAAACACCTTCCCATCTTTCTTCGTGGTATTGCACTGCTGGTGCATCGTAGAAACTGTAGCCCTGAAAAGTGTTTTCGGTTCCACCAGGGCATCCAGGAAGTCTGTCTCAGTGACAAACCCAGCCCAAAAGCCAATTTGGCCACGCCGGCGAGACCCATGCTCTGGACGGCTCCTCTTGACGTGCGCAGGATCCACAATGACACAGATCTCATCCCACAATGTCACGTACAGCACCCTGGCATCAATTTGTCACCATATATCCTCCATCAGCTTGGCCTGATATGCTGTGAGAAGGGAGGTGGCATTAAGAGCCATTAAGGTTAAAGCTGAAGAGTGATAGATCTTCTGATAAATGGAGGCCGACAATCTCTCCATCTGTCCCAGCAATGAAGGGGGAGCGGACGAAAAGGCTGACCGACATTCGGGGTGGAGGTGATTCACCACTGATGCCTCGACCGGAGGTCTCTCTCTGCACCTTAGCCCACCTGCTGTGATGGCCAATCGATGGAGAGTTTGGCTCCCGCCCGTCAACGAATTTCAACTAGGTCCAGCTCTCCCTGGACAGGAGAGGAGGATGCGTCCATTGCGCTGCCCGTAAAAGAATGAGCTGGAGAATGGCATTATCCTCATCCTACTCGCCTTCGTCCTCCAAAAGTTGATCATCGTTGTAATCCTCTTCCTCTTATTCCATGTCCCCTGCCAAAGGGGCAGATTCAAAAAGAGGCAGATCGTCGGAAACTGTAAACAGCTGCGCTATTCCTGCAGCTGGGGTGGGGGATCCCTACTATTCGACCCACACCCTCCTTTCCAAAACTTGGAATACGAACTGGGAAAAGTTTGGGCAACTCTCGGGATTTGCAACTGCAGCCTGTGCATGTCTGACCACGAGATTGTGTAAGATATTTATTTTTTTGCAAACAACTAAGGGTGATGATATTTAGTATAAGAGCACTGGGACGGTTAAGTGTTTATATTATTTTGCTTGTCCGTGTTCACTGCATTCCACACAGGCTGTTAGTCACCTCCAATATACAGAAGTGTGAATCATGCTTGTGAATTCAAACCACACATCTTAAATTTAGCCTATATTGTTAATACAAGTCATTGAGGATGTTTCTCATGCGACTTCCAAAGATTATCCATCCCTTTTGCAATGACCTGCGAAATCCACTGTCTTTGATATTTCTTACTTCAGAGGGATCACATTTTAGGTCTGATCAGAAGTGCTATTTATATTCAGCTGTAACTTTTGCTTTACGTGTAATATATTTATGGTTCAACATTTAGATTCAAGATGTAGATATAGATTTGATAATCTAATAAGAAAGTGAAAGAGAGGAGATGAAGTGTAGGCCATCATCACAAGTAAATCACCCACATCCAGTGACATTTCAATATGGCATTTTTCTAACATAAGCCGAATGTTTTGAACATATCTGCAAATCAGTGCATGATTTCAAATGATCTTTATCTGTGTATTCACACATGGTGCATTTTGTGAAACATCCCTTTCTTTCCTTATAATGTGACCCCTTGTCAGTTCAGTTGGTGAGCAAAATGTACAGCACTGAATCACCAGTGACATCTAGTGGTACCAACAAAAAAGTAATATAATCCAACAACCAATTACACAATTTATTGTTTAGTCTTACTTAAATCCACAATGCAATGGTGTTTTGAGTAAAACATGTACACAGTTCTCAATAAACCATGAGATTTGTTTTGCTTTTGTGTTGTTACTTACTTTTATTTGAAACATTTGCATAAAAAATTACTTGACAAAGAAAGTACCAAAACTAATTGCATTGTGATTAGAAACAGTGGCAAAAAATCTTAATTCATATGAACATATATCAATAAAGACAATAACAGGCCAACTCACAAAATCCTTTTTTGGGACAAAACAGGTAATTTAGGAGACATGTTTCTTTCAGTCATTGGGGTAAAAAATCCATACATGAACTATTAGAAATTAAAATACCATTCACCATCACGTTAATCTTTCATTGTTGCATGTTTAATTTAACTGTGCAAATCCTCAATTTTCAAGTGCATCTTTTTCATTCATGGTATGACAACAATGTAAATTAAGCAGAAATCCTTCACATTAGGGAAATTAAAAAATGTGCAAAATAATAAACACTCATTCAGGCTGGTACAATCTGACAAAATGTATTATAACCAATGCATTTAATAAATAGAAAACCTCCACATAAAGTATCATTGGTGAGATGCATTTAGTTGCACTTAAATAATAAAAGAAAATTATGTTTATTAAGCTGATATCAGTTATGATTCTCATATTTGGACTCAAGCAGCTTGACTGCTTAATTCAAACAGGGTAGTGCCATGTTCAACCAGAGCAAAACCCTACAGACTGCTGTTTTAGTGACTGCTCAGGAAAATTACTTACTTATTACAAACCATATTACTTTTTTTCTACAGAACATAAAAAAAGAGATGTTAGGCAGAACTCAGTCACCATTCACTTTAATGTATATATAAAAAAGCTGTGTTCAATACATCTCATCATGTTCCAAATAAGAAAGAAAAAATTATATGTTTATGAATCTTCATTTTTGGGTGAATTATTCCATTAATAATCACAAAGAGATGTTCCTATTTAGCTTAACAAATTTTTGTTTTACAAAAATGCAGCTGAATATCTCTTAAAATAATTTTCTGTGTACTCTTGAGGTGAAATACTTTTCAGGAATATCCTAACCTGGAGAGTAACTGCTTCTTTCTCTATGCAATATCGGACTCAACGTGCAATAGAAGTACAAAAGATTCATTTGAAAACTTGCTCCATCTCTCATTTGCATGTCTATGTGATCTCATCACAAAGCCTCTCAGTCCTGACCTACAGTATTTTGGCACATTTTAAAATAAAATGTGAAAGATTTTCAAAATGTACGAAATCAAATACAAGAATGACACATGCTGGCAGAATGTGGACTAGAACTGCCTAATGTGGCATTACAGGACAAAACTTGACTTAATGGCACATAGTTCAATGCTGTACATGGTTAAGATGTTGTGTATTACATTGAGTAAATTTAATGTTTTAAAGTTCAATTTAGAGAGATTTGCAAATTTAGTGACCAAGTTTACAATGAATATTTTCTTGAACTAGAATCTCTTTATCTAGCCGTACCAACTGGTGCTAAACTCTTTAAAAGGCACAGTTTGTAACCAATTATCAGCTTTTCTTTAGGTGTATTCAGCAATATTTGAGTCCATCTTAATATTTTTTTAATAGTTTAATACATTTAATACCTGTACTGTTTTATATTATTTATCTCTGTTCATCATATTTATATTAAGTGCTCTTTTTCTAATCATATACAGTTTTAAGTCAGAAGTTTATATACACCTTAGTTTTTCACGATTCCTGACATTTAATCATAGAAAACATTCCCTGTCTTAGGTCAGTTAGGATCAATACTTTATTTTAAGAATGTGAAATGTCAGGGCCTTCGAATCCGGGGCATGCTGAGTGACTCTAGCCAGGTCTCCTAAGCAACCAAATTGGCACAGTTGTTAGGGAAGGTAGAGTCACAAGGGGTTCTCGCTCTCAGTGGGGCACGTGGTGAGTTAAGCGTGGATGCCATGGAGAATAGCATGAAGCCTCCACACACGCTATGTCTCCGTGGTAACACACTCAAGTCATATGATAAGATGCATGGATTGACGTCTCAGATATGGAGGCAACTGAGATTCGTCCTCCGCCACCCAGATTGAGGCGAGTCACTATACCACCACGAGGACCTAGAATGCATTGGGAATAGGGCAATCCAAATTGGGGTTAAAAATGGGGAGGAAAAAAAAAGAATGTAAAATGTCAGAATATTAGTATAATTAGTATAATAATTATTTATTTCAGCACATTCCCAGTAGGTCAGAGGTTTACATACACTTTGTTAGTATTTGGTAGCATTGCCTTTAAACTTGGGTCAAACATTTTGGGTAGCCTTCCACGTTTCTCACAATAAGTTACTGGAATTTTGGCCCATTCCTCCAGACAGAACTGGTGTAACTGAGTCAGGTTTGTCAGCCTCCTTGCTCGCACATGCTTTTTCAGCTCTGCCCACAAATTTTCTAATGGATTGAAGTCAGGGCTTTGTTATGGCCACACCAGTACCTTGACTTTGTTGTCCTTAAGCCTTTTTGCCACAACTTTGGAGGCATGCTTGGGAAAATTGTCCATTTGGAAGACTCATATGCGATGGGCTTTAGCTTCCTGGCTGATGTCTTGAGATGTTGCTTCAATATATCCACATAATTTTCCTTCCTCATGATGCCATCAATTTTGTTAAGTACACCAGTCCCTCCTGCAGCAATGCACCCCAAATCATGATGCTGCCACAACATGAGGCTTGCAAGCCTCACCCTTTTTCCGCCAAACATAACAATGGTCATTATGGCCAAACAGTAACATTTTTGTTTCATCAGACCAGAAGAAATTTCTCCAAAAAGAAAGATCTTCGTCCCCATGTGCACTTGCAAACTGTAGTCTGGCTTTTTTTTGGAGCAGTGGCTTCTTCCTTGCTGAGCAGCCTTACTGGATATGCAGATATAGGACTCGGTTTACTGTGGATATAGATACTTGTCTACATGTTTCCTCCAGCATCTTCACAAAGTCTGGGATTGATTTGCTCTTTTCGCACCAAACAACGTTCATCTCTAGGAGATGACTAGAACTAGGACTAGAATGCATCTCCTTCCTGAGCGGTATAATGGCATGATATTTATACTTGCGTACGATTGTTTGTACAGCTGAACGTGCTACCTTCAGGCATTTGGAAATCGCTCCCATGGATGACTTGGCTGATTTATTTTGATTTTCCCATAATGTCAAGCAAAGAGGCAGTGAGTTTGAATATAGACCTTAAAATACATCCACAGGTACACCTCCAATTGACGCCAATTATCATATCAGAAGCCAATTGGCTAATTTCCTAAAGGCTTGACATTTTCTGGAATTTTCCAAATTGATTAAAAGCAATTAACTTAATGTATGTAAATGTCTGACCCACTTGAATTGTGATATAGTCAATTAAAAGTGAAACAATCTGTCTGTAAACAATTGTTGGAAAAATGATGTGTCATGCACAAAGATGATGTCCTAAATGACTTGCCAAAACTATAGTTTGGTAATATGAAATCTGTGGAGTTGCTAAAAAAAAGTTTTAATTACTTTAATGACAAAGTGTATGTAAACTTCTGTTTTCAACTATATGGCTTTTGCAAAAAATGCTATTTCCCATCTAAACAACATAATGTCATAATAAACTGTATTTTCATTGTATTTTCTCAAATTAATATTGTTTTCTTTTGGTAGGTTATGTGTTTTTAACTCATATGATGTGGTGAAAATGTGAAATGTTTTATTGTTAGATCTTGTATTTAAAACAATCTAGAATTGAAACACCTTTCACAAATAACCCCTGCAGCACTTTTGGTCCCATTGCGACATTTCACCTCTGACCTTTGGTCACTCATTGTGACAGAGATGCTATTAAAGTGTGTCTCTTGTTTTGAATAAAAGACACTTAGGCTGGTGAGGAGATGACAGTATATGAGAATTACAGGCACATAACTGCATGATGGGTCTGAACAGTGTAGAGCTGGAAAGAAATTGGCACAGTGAACCATAATGGTTTGATCTTATTCACACACACAAATGTATACTCGCACATTTTCAGTTTAGGTGTCAGTGTATTAGCAGTCTGGGGTCATAACTTGGCATGTAGGTTTGAGATGATTTCAGTGGGAAGGTCTTTGATTGGCAGGTCATGTTCTCACACATCTGTGCTTTCACAGCTGCTCTGAGGAGACTCAGGTGGTGGCTTGTACAGTACACTGGCCAGCAAAAAGAATAGAGTGCCTAAAACCTGAGTGAGAGAGAGGAATTAGATTAAACACAATTCAAGAGAACAGATGAAGTATGTCACTGTCACACAACAGGTTTTTTGTGCAGACCCAGGTTTGAAGTCTGTTTGAATAGGAGGGTTTACTTCATGTTTTGGTGGTATGTTGATGCAAAAGCATTTTAGAACAAAATGACAGACAAAAATAGTGAACATTGTTAAACTGTTTCATTAAAGCTAATGAGAGGAAAAAAAAAAAAAAAAAAAAAGTAATTTTTGCAACCTTGTAGATGATGCCTGCAATGAGTGAGTACTGGCTCATAGCTGAGTTATGGTACAGGTAACAGGAGCCATATTCCCCACACTGCTCCTCCCACAGCAGACAGGAGATGTCAATCATTGAACCAAACGCTATAGGTCCAGGGATCCCCCCTAGTGTTCTTACTACAATCCACTGGATTCCAAGTCCAAATGATCTTTGACTGTCAGGAACACACCTGTAGGGGAAGACAAAGAACTTGACAAAGAACTTTTAATGACAAATAGAGGATCATATCTTTTTTATTTAGTACTTCTACTTTTCAGAAGTTACATAACAGATATTTACATGTATCAAATAAAAATAATTGAAATCATATAATTATTATTTTTTTAAATCTACACAAATCGTCCTGTTCAAAAGTTTACATACAGTTACATTATATGTTGTTATAGCCCATCCGCCACAAGGTTCGACGTGTTATGCATTCTGAGAAGTTATTCTGCTCACTACAATTGTGCAGAGTGGTAATCAGAGTTAACGTAGCCTTTCTGTCAGCTCAAATTAGTCTGGCCATTCTCCTTTAACCTCTCTCATCAACAAGACGTTTGTTAAGAACTGTTAACCACTGAATGTTTTTAGTTTTTACCACCATTCTGAGTAAACTTTAGAGACTGTTCTGCCCTATCCAGCCCGTCTGGCACCCAAAATTATGCCACAGTTGAAATGACTGAGATCACATTTTATTTCTCCATTCTGATTGTTGATATGAACATTAACTGAAGGTCCTGACCCATATCTGCATGATGTTATGCATTGCACTGCTTCCACACGATTGGCTGATTAGATAAATCACATGAATGTGAGGTGTACAGGTGTTCCTTATTATATTGGTTGTATAAAATATATACCTGAGCGTGGCCGTGAGTGCAGGAATGCTGCAAAGGAATGTGAAGAAGATGACAATGAAAAGGAAGGTGAGGAAGGTTGGCATGTGATTGCAGGATGACACGCACTTCCCTTCTTCAGCAAATCCCTCCTCTCCCCATGACACATTCCCTACTATACAGCTACAACCAGAGAACACCTGTGAATGCATAAATACACATGGACAAATTCATTTAAGAATAAGACTAATTTGATCTTCGGTGAATTTAATACAATGAATGTCTACATGTTTTCATTTAATCATCCGATTCTGCATTTACACTGTCAACCAATAAATTTTTTCCCCCCACAGACATCTTGCGCAGATCTGATCCGATTTTGTAGCATGCGTAAATTCTGAATTCTTAGCATCTGATTTGGGCCACTTTCAAATATGGTTAAAATCCGATACGTATGTGATACCTGGCCATCTGACTTAAATCCAAACACTCGTATCCTCATATGACATATGTGATGAGCTCTATTAAAACAAGTCATTAGTCGCAATGGGCCATTTTGGGGTTTCGATTATTTTTAATAAAACATAGTGTCACCTTTAAAATCATGCCAATGTTATAAAGTTTAAACTATACAGTAAATATTATTTTTAAATGTGGAGTGTCAAATCGCTTTAGCTGCTGTCAATTTAAAGTAGATCGCTGAATATAGTATTTTTGCCTGTGGATGTGCGACCTCCGCGTGGATGATCTCCATCATTAGCTCAGAAGAATCTTCCAATTCTATCAAATAATGTCAAACATCATTTAAATGATTGTATCTTAGCAACAGTTCAGGATAGAAAAATCTAAATTACAACCAGTGTTGGATGTTCTACAATTACAATTTAACAAATTACTGTAATCTAATTATTTTTAGCCAAAGTAGTGTACTGCATTACATTTTAAATTATTGTAGATTACAGTTACGTTCAATTAAATTTAATAACTTTAAAGTACATTATATGGTTATGTATATTTCTAATATATTATTTATGTGGAACACATAAATTATGGCCAGTAACGAGTCATTGTGAAGGAGAAATGTGAGGTGCTGAGTGTATGACTTATGTGTAACAAAGAAATATAGACATTTTTTTGAATTTAAGCAGAAAAGTGTTTCAGAAAATAAAAGTAATTAGTAATGTGATTACATTTACAATGAAGTAATAAGTTATCTAATTACAATTTAAGACAAATAATTAGTAATTGGTAGTGGATTACCATTTTTAAGTGACTTGCCCAATACTGATTATTTTGTTAGAATGCTCCTTTTTACTTTAGAACGTAGATCTCAAAATGTGATTCTGGGTCAGTGTGACACAAAATGATGTAGCAGGTGACATATTCTTTTAGTTTTCATCATTGTTGCATGACAGATAGGATAAGGTTAAGTTACTGAATATGTGGCAATTTCTACATGTAAATAATGGCAGGATGTGTTTAAGTAAACGATAAGAGCGAAAGCAACATTTCTATGCATTTATTTTGTTGTTTATATTAGTAATACTGAAATCCCTTGCATCTCCATGTCAAATGACCCATTATTGTCATTTTTATTATTGTACCTATTCTTCCGTGTAGTCACCCAGCCTGTTATATTGAATTGTGAGCTACATGGGAACATAAAATGATCCGAAAGCGGGATCAAATCTAGTAAAACCCAATGTATAACAACAAGGGAATCCATTACTTGCACACTTTAAGACAGATAGAGCTCAACTGGGAGTGTGGTAAATATCAAATTGGGCAGCACAGCACTGCATTTTTTTTGGTATTCATGTAAGCAAAGTTGGTTTGTCTAAAGCGAATGTAAACAGATGAGACAAACGCATACATCCACATCAGATAATCAAAACCATTAGGACTTGCAGTGTAAATGCAGACCAAGTAAATACAGTTACAGATTTTAGGAGTGAAGAGTGATCATGTTAGTAAATGAGTGTAAGTGAGACCGTGTACCTGTCTACCCCTGGGGCTGTATGTGTGGTTAATGGACTTGCAGCCGGCATGGCAGGGAGAGAAATACATCACTCCATCTGTACCACACACAGGGTTAAACAAATCCTTAACACAGTGACATCCAACGTTACAGCCCACGGTCAGGCTGCCCAGCTCTGACAGGCTGAGATAAAGAGAGAGATAAAAAGAGAAGAATGTTCATTTTAAATTTATTTATGCCTCAATAATCAATAATACACTGGCACTCAGTTCCCTTGTTCCTACTCTAGGTATTAAAGGAATATTCCGTGTTCAATACAGGTTAAGCTTAATCGACAGGATTTGTGGCATAATGTTGATTACCAAAAAAAATAAAATAATTTCGACTTGTCCCTCCTTTTCTTTGAAATAAGCAAAAATCTGTGTTACAATAAGGCACTTACAATGGAAGGATTTACAATTTTTGGAGGGTTTAAAAAAAGGCAGAAATGTAAAGCTTATAATTTTATAAAAGCACTTACATTAATTCAGATTTTCTTTTTTTAAATGAGAGGCAATTCAAAATTAACATTTGTGTTAATCAATATTATGCCACAATTGCAGTTGATTGAGCTTAACTTGTACTGAACACGAAATATTCATTTAATTTAAATAATTTCCTGTGTTATTCAGTACTAAACTACTATATAGACTACTAAACTCTATACTGTATTTTACCATTGTACCTGGCAACCTATCTCTTAAATCACTCTGTGGTCTCTTTCTTCTCATATTATTTCAAGTCAAATTAATATATGATGTCCATTTATTTACTTTGGTAAGTAGATGTGTAAAATAAAGCACAGTCGACCAGTCATTATTGCTAAATAAATGTCTTCAGTATGATACAAAACTTGATCACCCAGCCAGGGTTTACTTTTCAGATAATGACCCCCCTAGCTTTAGATAATCCCTAAATATCCACATCCATCCAGCCTCTTTATCTGTATTGATAAAATCTGCTCTGGGTGATAAATAGAAGCTATAAATGATAAGCTAGCCTTCGTGCAATTTTGCAGTTGATTGTATTGTTTTGTGACCATGTGAAGCGATCAGTACCTGCTGTTGTGGCTCTGGCTGTCTATCTGCAGGTAGGGGGAGCTGTAGTGGTTTTGAGGTAAACTGCTGTAGTAGGGAGCAGTCACTCCTGCCATGGGCACATTAGGACAGTGTAGCAGAAAGGTGAAGATGGCCATCAGACTGACCAGTGCACACAGCATGCAGAAACGGATGATCCCACGACAGCGGAGGTTTAGCTTCTTTACAATGTAGCCACCCAGGAAGGTGCCACCACCACCCGCTGGCACCACCATATACCCTAGAATGGAGTTAAAAAGGGGGGTTCTCAATAGATTTGATTCGTTTGACCTGTGAGCAACGACCGGACACTTAGTATTTATATATAACAATTAGTATTTTAACGTTTACTAATTGGGCCCCAATCACTTCTATTGTAAGTGTCTCACTGAAACCCAGAATTTAGCTTTATTTAACCCTCTGGGGTCGACGGACACACCAGCATGTACTGCTGGATTTTTTTCATCATTACAGCGGAAACAACATAAAATTCTTATAAAGTCATTTTGGGGCATACAGATAAGTTTAAGACATCATTAGAGACTATAAAGTGTCTACTTTTATTTGTGTACAATCACAATAACAACAAAACCTTGTGCTTTTGTAAAATAAAGAAAATAAAAAGGGTGAGCTGTAAGCAGTCTCTGGGTCCGTGAGCATATATCTGAAACCCGTCACAAAAATTTAACTGAAACTCCACAAATACTTAATCACACAAACATGAAACATGTGTCTAAAGAAAGCTTAAAATGTTTACTTTTAAATAAAACAATTCAAATTTAAAACAAATATTCTTCTGCAATGTAATCTGTATGAAAGTGATGTACAGTTTTTCCTGGCTCAGCTAATTATCTCTAATGTGATCATAACCAACAGCAGAGCACGCCATTCATACCCTAATGTTCAGAGACAATCAATTCAAATGGTAAACGGCCTGAATGTGCCTTAAAAACAACAAATTAATTCACTTATCTGCACGTTTGAAAGACCTCAAGATACACATGCAAGGAAACTCCTGGATAGTGACGAAGAGTTAACATTTAACTCGAGACGCCGATGAACGTTTGTATTTTGAAGAGAGACTTGATCCAGCCGAGGATACAATTTCAGATGAGTAAGTTATTTTGTTTTAATTAGTTGACATGCTATTGTATATAAACATGTACATATTTTACTAGTGGGACTGTTTCCAGACTTGCCAGCCAGGATTCAGTGTATTGAAATTCAAAATAGGTTTGTTCCATTTAAATGCTGTTTCGGCTAAAGCAGGTATTTAAATTGTATGCTGTATGATATAAAAATAATATGAATGTTTAGATTATATTTTATCTAGTGTTTATACTGCCTCATCATCAATGAAGCTTGTGATTGCAAATATGTGTTCAGGTTAAATGAGTAAAATGCACTTTAAATATGCCCATATTAGAAAATCTGCATATTATTATGATTTCTGTAGGATCATGTGACACTGAAGACTGCAGTAATGATGCTGAAAATTCAGCTTTGATCACAAATTGCATTTTACAATATATTCAAATAGAAAACTGTTCTTTTAACTTGTAAAAATAGTTCAAAATATCACTGTTTTTACTGTATTTTGGATCAAATAAATGCAGTCTTGGTGAGCAGACTTCTTTTAAATGGTAGTGTAGGTCTAAAATTAACTAAAGACTTTATGTAAAGAAAATGTATAGTCAGATTATTTTTAACTTAAAATTTGACTGATCATTAAGTCTCCTCACATTAATTTTCTTTCTGTCACATTCCTCATTGATAGGCCCAGGGGAGGGGTCTTTTGTCTCCTCAGGTGTGAATTACAATCAATATTCATTATAGTTCACGCCTCCTCACATATGACCTTTCTAACACTAAAAGTGTCTTACAAAAGTTAAATGACAATATTGTTTTGTATGAATGAGTGATCAGGATGGTTTTCACATCATTTTGTAGCAAAAACTCTAGGCTACAAGATCCAGTTCTCAAAAGGCTTGTGGACAAATGATGAGTGTGTTATATGGACTTATTTCAATGACTTCAATTTAGTTTTTTCAAAAAACATGCATAAACGTTATTTTCTCAGAAATACAAACATGTACACACATGTTGCTTACATATTATTGTAGCCCAGTTTGTGCTGATACAGTGTTATCAGACTTAAGCCATTAATGTGTTTTTAAGCAATTGAAAAAAGCACAAATGTCAAGGCATGTCAAAACTTCTCCAGGGCCCAAAACACCCTCAGACCCCTGAGGGTTAAAGAAAATGAGGGGCAAGTCAATTAAATTTTGTGGTAATGTTGCTGTTGATTGAGCTTAACCTGTACCGAACCTGGAGTATTCCTTTATATTGACTACAAAAATCTATGGAACATTCCCACAGTAATTGGCCAGGAAAAGTTCAAAGAAAATAGTCCCTTGAACTCATTAATCAGGGCATGTTGTTACACTATATGGGGTAAGTTGTCACAATGGAACCTGCTATTAAACAGCCAAATATAGGCTTTTTAACTAAAAGCAAGCA
The DNA here is from genome assembly GCA_032164185.1 of Moxostoma hubbsi. Classification (NCBI taxonomy): domain Eukaryota; kingdom Metazoa; phylum Chordata; class Actinopteri; order Cypriniformes; family Catostomidae; genus Moxostoma; species Moxostoma hubbsi. The sequence goes on along the minus strand of JAVLUX010000020.1, from coordinate 16,549,709 downwards.
GTTAAGAAGCACAAAACAATTTATGAAAAAGCAAAAATGTAAAAGGTAATATAGACAAGTTTTAAACCATAGTTGTGGCCAATTTTCCTTTAGAAAAACACTGCTAATAAATTATAAAAGTTATAACAAATCAAATATGACAGCTTACGCTGACTTTACATATGTGAATAATACCCTTGTCTTGAGAATACTTTTGATCCTTGAACTTAATGTATGCCAGTGTGCTTTTATTATTTTTACTTGTTTACCCAAGAGCTATAAAAAAATATAATGTAATTGGAATATAAAACTCTTATTTATGAGGGTTTTGAAAAAGGTTTTTGAGAGCAACATTCAAAACTACTGTTAGAGTTAATACACATTTGTGCAATTGGGCTTTTAACCTTATAGTTACTGAGATACTGTATAGCCCCGGTGACAACTTCCCTGTATGAGAAGTATCCCCAATCTCCCCAATACTATAAGCTTATAATATGAGCAAGAGGCTGTGGCAGTGGGTTTGGCTGACATTTTTTGTGACTCTTACCGAACCAAGTTGCTGCCTCTGAAGCACTCAGGCTAAATTGAGACTCCAGAAATTTGGGGCCAAATGTGGACATCCCGGCTATGAGTGTGGCCTCTGTGGCTCCAGCAAGACACAAAAAGATAAAGGTAGGGTTCCTCAAGAGAAGCAGCATTGATCTACAAAGAGAAAGCGATAAGGAGAAATACAAAAAATAACAATAAAAAAAGTGGAAAATGAGGGAGATGTAGACTTGAATGTAAACTTCCTTAAAAGAGAATGTTAAGCCAAAATTGCATGAAAAGTATTTATTGACTGTTCTTCTACCCAGTGATAACAGTTACCATGGTATTCCAATGATCTCTACTTTTTATTGATAAATGTACATTAGTAGAGAGAGGGAATGCGATGGGATCAGATGGTCCGAAGGGATCTGAGGCTGAGAATAACTACTACCCATCAGCCTATGCAGCATTACATCACCAAAGTATGGATGGGAGATGTCTGAACAGGACTTAGTTCCAGTTCTTAGTGTGACACAATTAGACAAAAATGGCATTGAAAGGTGCCAATACCCTGAACTTTAAAGATTTATAATCTAGGGAACCTTCACAGAATTGGCAGAACTTGGCAAACTAGGTAATGACAACCTCAGCAACTTCCCATCAACTGACTGGGTAAACAGAAACACATCAGATGTTAAAGTTATCCAAACGGTTGTTAACAGACAGGGTAATGTGGTAGATAACCAAAGAAATGCAAACTTTAAATACCGTTGAACAAAAGCAGGGGAAATCAACCCTAGCAAATGTTCTCTCTCTGGTCATGCGTTCATACCTTGGCATGTCCTTCACCGTTTTTCCAAACTGAGGATCAGACGCGGTCAGCTGGCTGCCATCCTTCAGCTGGTGGGCCTCGGAGACACGCATGGCCACATATCGCTGAGAGCCTGCAAGAGAAAGTGAGATGAAGACAGTTATTCACACCAACACAATTAAGATTAGTACTGTTCAGAAATCATTTGTCTTTTTTTAAATTGCACTTGTGGGTAGCACCTGGTAACTGCCGTGGGTAACCCAGTATAGGCAATGCAATAAGCAGAGCTGCTGCCCCTCCGGCCAGGAAACCAATCCACCAAGCCCCCACCCAAAGCGGGTTCTCTGGAGTCAGCTCTGTCCTGCAAGAGAAATAAATACTTTTAAGCCAAAAAAGTCAGTTGTTACTGTTAATGCAGAAACTACCCTTATCCATTTTAGTATGTTGATAGAATGTGTATATATAAATCTATAATAGCCTTCAAATCATCTCCTAGATTTGTGTGCAATTAAAGCTACACTATGTACCTTTTTTTTTTTGTTAAAAAATAACAACATGTTATAAGAGATTGCAACAATAACCCATCTTCCAAACCATGTCTTTACTTTACACTTTGATAATAAATAATAAAATAAATATGTGGTCTTGAAATTGCAGATACAGTGTTGAGTTTTTAAAATCAAATTTAAGACTTTTTAAGACCTTTTTCAAGACCTGAACAAATACAATTAATACAATATCAACATACCAAAACAAACCCACACAATCTAAAAAAACATTATGTATCACAGACTCTTATTTAAACACTTAAAAAAATCATAGTGTGGAACTTTTAACTTTAAAGTCACTTTAAATACAGTGGGAATTCTTATTTTGAAATGCTTGCATTCACTGCTTCCAGCTACTCATATAAAAGGGATATAAAATGTGCACTCCTACAATAATCTACATTTTACAATATCAGGGCTCCAGACTAAAAAAAAATTACATAAGCTCCTAAACTGGAACAAAAGTAAACAAATGGCTGTTTTTAGTAGCCAAATCACAGAATTTCTCGATTTAGATTGCTGTTCAGAAACAAGATAGAAATCCAAATAAATTGAAGTCAGCTGATTACCCATTAATCGAAGGTTTAATAAACAGTATAGTTGAGAAGAAAAGTTTGCATTCCCTTTTGTCTCATAAATATTCACATCCCTTTCATAATTTATAAATATATAAGAGATCAAAGATTTTTCTAGTACTGCTCTTCAGAATCACATACATACCATACATAACTTTTGAAACACTTATTCTTTATTATAATTTTTTTCACATTTTAGAATATACTAGTCATCAAAACTATGGAATAACTTAAAATGGAACTATGGGAATTATGTAAAATCCAAAATAAATCAAAACGGTGTTATATTTTAGCATCTTCAAAGTAGTCACCCTTTGCCTAGAATTTGCAGAAATGTACTCTTGACATTTTCTCAAACAACTTCTTGAGGTATCAACCTGTGATGCTTTTTAAACAGTATTGAAGGAGTTCCCATCTATATTGGGCACCTAATGGCTTCTTTTCTTTATTTGGTCCAAGTCATCAATTTCAAAAACCGTTTCTTTTTTTATTTTAGTTTTAAAATGAAATAAATTAATATGGTGGCACAATTATAATTTTGTCTACAAAACTAATTTCAAGCATTTAAACATATGCCTTCAGATCAAAATATTTTTAAGATCATGAGAAACATTTCAGTCAAGTGTTTCAAAACTTTTGACCGATAGTGTGTGTGTGTGTGTGTGTATGTGTGTGTGTGTGAAAATTATTATTTTCCAGCAGCCATCACTCCAACCTTATTCTTGAGTAATCATGCTAAATTGCTAATTTGATACTAGAAAATCACTTGCCATTATATCAATCACAGTTTAAAGCTATTTGGTTCATTAAATGAAGTGATGCACACTATGCAATAGACTGGCATGTCTTAAGGTCACAGTATTATGTCAAAAATGGCAAAAAAGAAACAGGTTTCTCTAGAAACTCAGTCAATTATTGTTTTGAGGAATGAAGGCTATACAATGCTTGAAATTGACAAAAACTGAAGATTTCATACAAAAGGTATACACTACAGTCTTCAAAATGGCTCAAACAAGAACCGGAAGAGATGTGGGAGGCCAGATGTACAACTAAACAAGAGGATAAGTACATCAGAGTCTCTAGTTTGAGAAATAGATGCCTCACATGTCCACAGCTGACAGCTTCATTGAATTCTACCCGCTCAACACCAGTTTCATGTACAACAGTAAAGAGAAGACAGTAAAGTGCAGGCCTTATGGGAAAAATGGCAAAGAAAAAGCCACTTTTGAAACAGAATAACCAAAAGAAAAGGTTAGAATGGGCAAAGAAATATAGACATTGGACAACAGATAATTGGAAATGAGTGTTATGGATCTTAACCCCATTGAGTGGTGGGATCAGCTAGACAAGAAGGTGTGTGAGAAGTGCCCGACAAGACAGCCACGTCTTTGGCAAGTGCTTCAGGAAGTGTGGGGTGATTGAGCTAAATTCAAATCAAAATCAAATCAAATCACTTTATTGTCACACTACTGTGTACACGAGTGCAACAGTAGGTGAAATTCTTGTGTGCAGTTCCGAGCAACATAGCAGTCATGACAGTGACGAGACATAAACCACTTTACAATAAACAACATATTTACGCAACACAATTTACATAACAAATGTACACATAATTACACAACAATTTACATATCAAATGTACACATACTTACACAACATAGTACTGATATACAATGTACAGTAAACAATACACAATATAGAATACACATACACTAAATAAGGGTATATAAAAATATATATACACTAATTGAATATGGGGAGAATGTATTTGACAGTCCAGTGTGTGATACAAGATGAAGATTAAAAAAGTGCAGTGCTGATTGTTGATCGTGAGAGATCATGTTTTCAAAAGTCTTATTGCTTGGGGGAAGAAGCGGCCATGTAGTCGGCTGGTGCGAGTCCTGATGCTGCGATACCGCCTGCCTGATGGAAGCAGTGAGAGCAGCCCATGACTCGGGTGGCTGGAGTCTCTGATGATCCTCCAAGCTTTTCTCTGATGATCCTCCGAGCACACATCGCCTGTTACATATGTCCTGGAGGGAGGGAAGCTCACCTCCGATGATGTTTCTGGCAGTTCGCACCACCCTTAGCAGTTCTTTGCGGTTGTGGGCGGTGCTATTGCCGTACCAGGCGGTGATGCAGCCAGTCAGGATGCTCTCTACAGTGCTGGTGTAGAACCGTGTGAGGATGTGGTGGTTCATTCCAAACTTCCTCAGCCGTCTTAGAAAGCAGCAGCGCTGGTGAGCCTTCTATACAATAGCCTCAGTGTGTACGGACCATGTGAGTTCCTCAGTGATGTGGACACAGAGGAACTTGAAGCCGCTGACTCTCTCCACCGGTGCTCCATTAATGGTGATGGGCTGTGTTCTCTGTCTTTCTTCCTGAAGTCCACCACAAGCTCCTTGGTTTTACTGACGTTGAGGGAGAGGTTGTGCTCCTGACACCAGCGTGTCAGAGTGTGCACCTCCTCTCTGTAGGCTGTTTCATCATTGTCAGTGATCAGACCAACCACCGTCGTATCGTCAGCAAACTTAATGATGGCATTGGAGCTATGTGTCGCCACACAGTCATGTGTGTACAGGGAATACAAGAGTGGGCTGAGAACACAGCCCTGTGGGGCTCCAGTGTTGAGGGTCAGTGATGAGGAGATGTTGCTGCCCATTCTGACCACCTGGCGTCTGCCTGACAGGAAATCCAGAAATTATGTCTAACACCTAATTTCAGTGAGCACGGGGAGAGCTGCATAAAAGAGCCACCCTGCCAGCAGACGAGAGGGAAGTGTCTGAAGCTGATGTTTATTGTTAATCTAAAGAGTTAATGTGAATCTAAAGTCTATTGAGACTGAAGTCTATCGATAGTCTGAACTTTACTGTTAATTTAATGTGAAGCTGAATTTGGAGAGGCAGGCATATTGTGGCGCCCAATCAAGCCAAGCATTGTAATGAAGCCAACTCATCTGAGTGAAGGAACCCGATTCCCTGTGTCCTCCTTTAAGTATCCCCACAAAGTAGTTTAAGAAATTCTGAAGAAACAGAATGGGAAAAAATAGCCAAAATGCAGAAGCGAACCCAATAAAACATTTAGACTAAAATTGTCATTGTCGAATAGTCGTTTGATGACCAGATGCATTTTTAACTTTCCAAAACAGCTTCAGGTGATGTAGATTGCAAAGTGTAAGGGAATAATACAAAATAAGTAAATACAGAAGCACACTCCTTTTGAAATAAGCAGAGCTGGATCTGCTGCTCAGCTGAAACAAAACTTGTCGAACGTCTTTAAAGGAAACACCCGGCGTTACATCTTTAATGCAGTTATATTTAATGCATTATAGCTTTATTAATGTTCAAATAATAAGAAAGCAGGTAATGTAAATAACTAACTACAAACTTGAAGAAATTGTCATTTCTGTTTGCGGTCAGCGCCTCTTCTATGAGTTGAGCAATGTGTCCCGATCTAAGGGGAAGAGATTGAAACCGCACCCAGCTGATACAAACTCTGTTGTGGGGACACTCATCCCTCTCACGCATGCTTGCTGCAGCTAGACTATAACGTGATGGCTCGCAACTTATTGAATCATAATATATGTGTCATTGTGCATTTCTTATCATGAAGAAAACTGGCCATACGCCGCTTTATTAATAAGAGGGAGTTTGTTTTTTTGTGAGTTAATGAGGGATTGACATGAACAAAGGTGAGAGAGGGGAGTCTTCGCCCTATTATACACTGCAACAAAATAAGTTTTTGATTTGTTTTGGCTTGTTTTGCAAAAATAATATCTAAAACTCATTTAAAACAACATAAATTTACCTTAGCAGATATACAGCAGAATAAATGTTTTTTTTTATCTGAGAATGTTGCATATAATATTAAAAATACAAATATTTTCAAATATCTAAAAATCATGTAAAAAAAAAAAAAAAAGATGCATTCACCTGAGAAGCAGCATATAAGATATTTAGACTTGCTTTTAAAGAGTAGATCTTGAATATAAGAATATTTTGTCTTTACTGCACTTGCAGAAGTATAACAAAGTGAAAAATAAACATATACAAAATACACTTATTTTTAAGATGCATTCTCTTAAAGCAAGTCTAAATATCATAAATATTGCTTCTCAAGTAAATGTATCTTGTTTTAAGGATTTTCAGAAACTTTTTAAAATGGAAAACAAGACAAAAACACTTGATAACAATAGGAATTTCTGGAGTGAATTTGTTACTGAATTCAATTTAACAATGTTTTTTCCTTTAATTATGTGAATGTCATTTAAACTTATTTTTAAAAGATGATTTTGTCCTATGTATTGTTAGCAAGCACGTCAACAATCTTGTACAATCTTTTTAATTGTGGCACAAGCTGAATATTCAGATAAGAGCTAATGATTAATCATTGCAATAGTTGCTGAATAATCGTTCTAATAATCATTAGATTAGCCGATTATCAAAATAATCATTAGTTGCTGCCCTATGTTGCCAATAGATAATTGGGGTAACATCTGAAATCATATAGACGCACTGAAAAATAATCAATGTTATCAAGCTTTGGGGCAACACTGGTTAATAGCAAATATTAACTACTAATAAAATACTATGACCGATAATGAATAACAAAAGCTTTACATATGTTTACATAATTACATATGTAGCGTAACACTCTTAACCATGTATTGAGACAAATATTATACAAATAATGTGGTCACAGTCCTAACTTCCACCTTAATTCATGTAATGGAAAATTTGGATTCTTTTTCAAATATTTTTTAGATTTCATTTGATAAGTATTCTGCTCCCATAAATAATGATTCTGTAAAATGTTTTAGTTTTTATTGCCAGGAGAATATAACACAAATGGTATACATATAAATTAATCACTTCACATTTGATAATCCTGTTTAAAAATAGATAATCTGGGCTAGCCTATAGGCACATTAAAAGAAAGCACAGGTTTAGAGACAGTTTTTGGAAGTCACAATTGTTTGAATATGCGTTCTAATGATGCTTGCTCATAACTTCTGTGCATGTGTAAAACACTCACAAATGATCATTCTCTTTAATGAAATGAGAATGAATAAATTCAAACAAAAATGTTCTGTTGCGTGGGCATCCTCGAGAATGCTGAAGTAAAGTCTATCATGCGTCTCCATTGCAACGTTTAACCAGAAAATTAATTTTGTGGTGTTTTTAAGTTTGTTGTTGTTCTTTCTCCTCTTTTTTTTCTTTTTTATGGTGGATGGCAAAACAAGCTTAACTTGCCCTTACCGCCTCCAACTTTGGGAGAAAGAGATCTGGAGGCATTCAGCTCTGGCTTATTGAAATTCTATGGTCCTCTTAGCAGGATAGATTTGCTAATTACCCATTAACGAGGTAATCACAGCAGTAGAAAGCCTATTTTGAATGGATACCCACTGCACCTTCGTCTCCTGTAATTTATCGGCGATTGTGTCTTCAAGTGTTTCTTCGTGACAGCAATGGCTCAAATATAAGTATTGCCACCTTGTGGATCCACTAATTCGTATGGATAATTCCAGGTGCAATTGCAGTCTGCATGTTCAAAGACATGCATTTACAAAAATTGGGCTTTACGATTTGTGCTTGAGCAATCTGCTAATTATGAGATTCGCATCACTCGTCCTGTACCATATTATACTTTGGGCTTAAGTTGGAAAAAAATCAATATTTTTATACATCCCTAATTTTATTGTTTTCATTTTTGAAGCCATACATGTGACTTTGTTAGGTTCAACATATTCAAAATCAAATTATTTTCATGTACCCCCCAGTTGGGAATCACTAATTTACTGGACTTGACAACAACCTGCAGCTTATGTGTGAACAAAGCAATGTGCCGTTTCTCATTTCAAATGCAAAGATGGCATATATAAGCCGTCTTTCCACTATTGGGCTAAATGAGGATGTGCTAGTGCCCACCAGGGCCAGTTGAATTCCCACTATCACTTCCGGGGCTTCATCTTGCCTCCTTAACAGCCAAATGGCCATTGGCCTTGGTTATAGCTTCGGGCCAATAGAAGAACTTTCCATGGTTCGAGATTATGGACAGTATATGGGATATTGTCGGTGGAGTTGTCAATGTTAACTTATCTTTGATAATATCTAGCTAATGTTTAGATATGATTTAAACACAGATTATATACACTAGATAATATGACACCTCATCTTGAGATTCTCTCTTATTTGTGAAATGGGCAGGGTGAGTAACGTTGGCACCCTGGCAGCGTATTAAGGGCAGATATTGGTCTCACTGCTTGAGGTCCGAGGCTATTGGCCCCAGCTGGCCAGTTGATAGCCCTGGCTCGCACTAGCCTGATTGTGGAAAAGTGGCTAATTGATGTCTTGAAGAAAAATCTGCAAAAAAATGGCCCATTTAATTACAAGGGAGTGTAAAATATAGCCTATTGCACACACAAAAAAAAAAAAAAAAACTTTCACCACATCAAATTGAGCAAACCCATCACTCTTTAAAAGAGGATCAATCAGTGGGTCTAGGCTAAATGTAGACAATGCAATTTAACTATTGACCACTGAGTCTGAGACTTTTGTATTGCATGTGTTGTATCAAGTAAAGCATACTTATATTCAACGAGGAAAAGGGCTAAATTCTGGGTTTTTTGGCTTCCATCCTTAAAATTTCAAAGACGGTGGTTCATAAGAACAAGGTCAAGCAGCAGACACTGGGACAACAAAGCTACAGACCAGCAGAGGGTGAAAACAACTCTCCACTGAACTCATTAAAATGTCACTTAACCGTAGGATGACATCAAGTGACCTAAAAAAAGAATGGTAAATGGCAGCTGGGGAGAAGTGAACGGTGTAGTCGGTTTTCGAAACAGGCTCCTAAGGGCAGGGCTGAAGTCGTGCAAAGCTAGAAAAAAAGCCCTTCATCATTGAAGCATATTAGAGCCAGGCTGAGGTTTGCAAAAGACCATAAAGATAGAACTGTAGAGGACTGGAGCAAGGTCATCTTCACTGAGGAGTTCAATTTTCAGCTATGTCTAACCATTAGACGACCAGATGTAGGGCAGAGACCTGGATAGGCCTACAAGCCACAGTGTCTCGTACCCACTGTGAAATTTGGTGGAAGATTGGTGATGATCTGGGGGTGCTTTAGCAAGGCCGGAATCTGGCAGATTCGTCTTTGTGAAGGACACATAAATCAAGCCACGTGCAGACATGCCAACCTTGGAAACATTTTTCGAGTACCATCAGTGTCACTGGGCACGGGGTTTGATAACATACCATGTTTTGCTCATCAGGACATTGTTCTGTTCGTACCGCAAAAGAAAGAAAGCATGAAATAATCCTCCAGATAAACGCTTAAGTAATTGATAAAAACAATATAACGCTATAACAATATAAAGTGTAAATGTGTAAAAATGTTTTATGGGAATTCAATATTAACAGACTAGTTGACTATTCATTCCAATGCCGACTAACAGCAGCAATTTAATAATTAAAAACAATTATGTGATGTAAAATACTGTCAATGAGATATGAGAAAAACTGTTTGAGTTCAGTATCATTTCCATTTTGTTTAACTAAATCAGCTTATATAGTCATACATCCTGAAATAGGCAAAATTAAAAATGTATGCCAAAACAATTTGAATTGTGTAAATTTGAATTAGACTTTTGAATTTGAATTATAAGTGTGATTTTGCCAAATTAAGTATTACGTTGTATTTTAAATAGGTTTGAATTAGAATTTTTTGAACTCAAATCCTGGACATTTCATATTTAACCAAATAGATTTTTTTTTAAATGGCACAATTTTATTGTAATAAAAAAAGACTTCAGGAAAAGGGTAAGCAACCAATAACATTTTAGTTTACAATCAAAAGAGCAAAGCCCACACCACGACTGCCAAAAATAAAAGTGTTTGAGCGAGCAAAAGCAGCAGATGAGATTAAAGAGAGCAGGAGACTTTGTGGAATTGTCTTGTCATGCTGTCAGGCATATCCTCGCGTGCAAGATCTTGTATTGTGCGCGTGGAATCTTCCAGTTTCCTCGTGCGGCAATGAACTACTGTGAGGTTTAAAATGCATGCGCACAAGTTCTTTTTCCTTGCACGGCTTTACTCTAAATCGCACGTGCGAGCATCAATAACGCGCGCAGATTAATGGCCTTGAAATGCCTTCATAATGATGACCATAATGATGAATACAATTATGAAACAGTAAAAAGGCTTATACATTATTATATTGTTATTATTAACAATAATCAACATTACTCAAAATCGAACATTTTTATGCTGCTTGTTTAAACTTATTTTGCAGCTTTGAAGATTTATGACAAGAACACATGAAATGTTCCGTTTAAAATGATTCTGACAGTCAAACTAAAAATAAATGGCATAATGATTAAACATCAATAGGGATGTGCACTCTCCGTGTGAGAATTACATTTGTTGGAGTTCGGTGTGTAAATTAGCCATTAAATGCCTACAATAAGCCTAAACAATAAGCCTACAATTTGCATGAAATCATATAATGTAATCACACCTGCTAAATCACACATCTGAATGATCATTCGTGATGTTCATGTCTTGAGCTCAAAACGCACTTAAAAACACCAACAAGTGTTTGAAATAACACCCGACTTGGATCTGATGTGGATTTCGATCACAGAATGAAGCAGAATTACATTCATTATTGAGTTGTGTGATGCTTACTCTTACGCATACTAATCACTTTCATACTAAATATACTTTATACTAAAACAAATACCAGAGACCGCTTGGACAAATGTCTCATGTTTTGAGAATGTGCCAACCATAAAAATATAAATCATAAAAGCTTAAGAACCACGGTCACTGGGGTTCATGGTCAGAATGGCCCATCCATCCATCCATCCATCTTCAACCGCTTATCCGAAGTCGGGTCGCGGGGGAAGCAGCTCCAGCAGGGGGCCCCAAACTTCCCTATCCCGAGCCACATTAACCAGCTCTGACTGGGGGACCCCGAGGCGTTCCCAGGCCAGTGTGGAGATGTAATCTCTCCACCTAGTCCTGGGTCTTCCCCGAGGCCTCCTCCCAGCTGGATGTGCCTGAAACACATCCCTAGGGAGGCGCCCAGGGGGCATCCTTACCAGATGCCCAAACCACCTCAACTGACTCCTTTCCACGCAAAGGAGCAGCGGCTCTACTCCGAGTTCCTCACGGATGACTGAGCTCCTCACCCTATCTCTAAGGGAGAAGCCCGCCACCCTTCTGAGGAAGCCCATTTTCGGCCACTTTTACTCGCGTCAGAATGGCGACCTTTTTAATTAACACTATTGCGAGACAATTATTGCACCTCGACCTGTAATTGGCCAAAATGCTCCGTTCCAAGACCCTCTACTCTCCCTGTGGAACACGGAAGCTTGATCTCTGACCCACTTTCTGTAGATCTGAATTACTGCGGTTTGAATTTTAGAATATTGAATTTGGTGTTCTGAATTTCTTCATCATGAAAACTTGAAGCTGTGTTTTTTTAAAATGGGATATTTACAGTGTAAGAATTCAGAACCAAAAATGTACTGTTGAAAATACATATTTATAAAATTGTGCCATAAAAAAAAAAAAAAAAATTCAGTTTGGTTAAATATGAAATCTCCAGAATTTGAGTAAAAAAAAAAAATTCAAATTCAAACCCATTTAAAGTACAACGTAATATTTAATTTGGCAAAATCACACTTATAATTCAAATTCAAAAGTCTATAATTCAAATTTACACAATTTAAATTAAAATTGTTTTGGCATATTTCTGGCTCCATACCAAGATCGCTGAATTATTACCTGAAGCTCCTTGATGGCCAATGTCAAAACATGAGTTCATTGATGTCATGAAATATTAGTCTGCTTTTTTACTCCATCAGTTTCTCCTGGTCGGAGTACTCCGTAAATATTTAGTTTAACCGTAGGGTTACGTCCTACCTAAGTTTAATGGTGCAATGCTCAAATATTTAGTAGTGCATAAAATGTGACTTAGTGCCCATTTACATCACAACTAGGCTAAGTTCTAACTTATGCAAAGCTGGTGCAACAGGCCCCAGGTGAACAAGCAAGCTAGCTTGCAAATTACATACCGTTAGGATAATGTTATTAATGTTAAATATTTTCCAAAGGTTAGCAGGTCTACACACACCTTTGTGCTATTCATGTTAAGGCAGTATTTTAGAGTAAACAAAACTAGGACAATACACATATATTTACTGTATGTCAGTCTATAATTTCTTAATTCTGGCAAAAAACAAAACAAAAAAAACACTTACTACAGTACAGTACAAGCTAAAACCGTGGTAAATTTTCGTAAGCGCTGATTTATAAACGATTCTCATTACAAATCAGGGGAAATGTTTGCACATCTTGCGGTCAAGTGCACGTTATAAGTGGCACAAACTCACACCAAATGGGTTTGTGAAGAGCAGCAGTGAAATGAGCCGCTCGGAGATGGAAAAACATCTGTGTGAGCACAGATCACGCGCCTGAACAATTCTGGAACTCTTCACTCTGGAACACCCGGCGCATCAAAATATTTAAATCACAGCACTTGGATAATCACTAAGCCATATAGCGATTTCAATTTTATTTAGATTTATTGGTCAGCATTACTTGTGCATTTTATAAATTGTATGGCTGAATATTGTCTTCCTCTTATCTGAGTGACCATGAATGATGGAGTATTTTAAATTAATCCATGCAATCACGTCGACTCCAGAGGATTAAATTAACTCAATTCAATATTTCAACTTTCCACATCCACCACAAACCGTTTACCTTAAGGAGTTAGAAGTACAGCGACTAATGTACTGTCCTCGCTTAAGAAACCAGTAAGATCGCGGGAGTGGAAGGGGAAATCGAGCAGGATGTTGCGATGCTGTCGATTTGCAGTCTCTTATTAATGATAGGAGCATTTGTCAATCATACCCGATTGCTATTTGGGAAATGAACCCAGCACCATGATTGGCCGAGCTCTTCTTTTGCTGTTGCTTGATTTGAGTACTGTGCGTGCATAGAGGCGTCACCAGGTTTTTGCGTAGTTTAGAGTGACAAATCGTACCAGCATACTTTGAGGTCAAAATGCGTACCCGCTATGCAAAATGCGTACAGGTTGGCAGGTCTGCACGTGCAAGGTTATCCTGGAAGAAAACTTGCTTCCTTCTACTCTGACAATGTTTCCCAACTCTGAGAATAGTTTTTTTTTTTTTTTTCCAGCAGGACATTACTCCATGCCACACAGCTAGGTCAATTAAGGTATGGATGGAGGAGAACCAGATCAAGACCCATGGCCAGACCAATCTTCAGACCTGAACCCCATTGAAAACCTACTGAATGTGATCAAAAGTAAGATGGATGGTAACAAGTCATCAAACAAAGCAGAGCTGCTTGAATTTTTGCACCAGGAGTGGCATAAAGTCACCCAACAGCAATGTGAAAGACTGGTAGAGAGCATGCCAAAAAAGCTGTGATTGGAAATCAAGGTTATTCCACCAAATATTGATTTCTGAACAGTTACAAGTTAAAACATTAGTTTTTTGTTAATCGTTTAAACATTAATTGTTGTTTAAAAATGAATAAGAACTTGTTTTCTTGCATTATTCGAGGTCTGAAAACACAGCATCTTGGAATTTGGGAGAAATGTTGTCAGTAGTTTATAAAATAAAACGTCTTGGGTTACAAAAAAGCAGAACGAGATGCTGCGCATTGCTAAGCTCTATGCGAATGATCCTAGTCGTGACCAAGCTGTGAATATGTGTGTAACACGTCAATGAACATTGACCGGAATTTATAGCCTTGGCTGATGAAATCATTAGATGCACCTGTGGCCAGGCTATAAATGGATGCGTCACCAGGTGTCGTTAGATACTTCTTTTTGAAGAGCAGTCCTGGGACGTCCCAGTGCGGCAAAGAAGCGCAGCATCTCGTTCCGCTTTTTTCAGGGAACACATGTACATGTAACACATGTAACCAGAGACATTCCCTTTACAAAAAGCTTCACTATGATGCTGCGCTTTGCGAAGCGCTATGGGAACGCAATACCCACGGCGCCGCACTGGGGCTGTCCGGACCCCTACGGTTGTGAAGTGTGCTCACAAGAACACGAGAGGTCTCAGACATGAGCTTGAGATGTCGACTCAAGGACGTAAGAGTCTGGAGTAGCAAAACATCTAACCCATAAAGTTTGATGAGTGTGCGCGAAGAGACCCTATCGCAACACAAACTTGTCCAGACATGAGCTCAAGACGTCGACTCATGGGCATAAGAGCCCGGAGTGGCAAGAACATCCAGACTATAAAAGTCTAATGAATGTGTGCAGAGAGAACCAACCTGCCGCATCACAAACTTGCTGCAGAGGGAGACCTCTAGCCAAGGCTTTAGAGGAGGAGAGCCCTCTGGTAGAGCGCGCCCTAAAACCTACTGGCGAAGCTTGACAGCGTGCCTTGTAGGCACGGGCAATAATGTCCCTCACCCAAAGTGACATAGTCTGCCAGGAGGTGACCGCCCCCCCGGTCACGGCTTCCAAGTGAAGAATTCCTGCCCTGACTGTACGCCACTAGCAAATGCGGTGGACATAAGTCTGAAGGGTACAGACTAGAAAACGTCTGAGAAGTCTTAGCTGCTCCGGCGTTACAAACGGCAGGAAGCAGAAGGCTTAGAAAATATCTGGCCAAGGGTCGCGAAAGGCACAAAGGCAGAAATACAGCTGACAAGAACGTGGATCTCCCTGATGATTTATGTAAGAGGCTACCGCTGTATTGTCCACCCGCACCAAGACATGGCAGCCTCAGGAGGAGGTATTTCATGGCCAGAAATACAGCCATCAACCAGAGACAGAGACTGTGACAACCGAGCTGACGACCCTCCTATCCCCTTAAGCTGGACGACCACTTAAGGCGCTACCCAGCCCGTCAGGGAGGCGTCTGTCGTTAGCAGCCTGCAACAACAAGACGCACCTAGAGTGGGACCCAAGGCAGAAAACCAGGGTCTGAACCACATAGAAAGGGAACGAAGCCTGAGGCGCGTAACCGTTATTAGCCTAGGGGTTTTGGCCCTTGGAAGAAATCCCCTGGCATTGAGCCACAACAAAAACGGTCTCATGAGCAGAAGGTCCAGAGGGATCACAGAGGATGCAGTCGCCCTGAGACCTGGAAATCGTTGATAGATAACAGTGCAAACTTGACCTAGCCTGACTTTGCTCAGGGTGATCTGAATGGACTCAATTCCAGCGGGAGACAGTTGTGCCCACATTGTGACTGAACTTCATATGATGCCCCGATAGACAGTGTTCTGAGTGGGAGAGAGGACGCTTTTCTTGGCGTTGAGCCTCAACCCCATAGAAACTAGATGAGCTGAGACAATGTCCCTGTGCTGAACTGCCAGTTCCTGGAACTGTGCTAGGATCAGCCAGTCGTCTACATAATTCAGAATGCAGATACCCCGGAGTTGCAAGGAGCCAGCGCTACATCATGCATTTGTGAATGTGCGGGTAAAAAAGGGCTAGGCCGAATGGAAGAACCTGACACTAGAAGACTTCGCCCCCGGAAGCGAACCTCAGGAACTTTCTATGTTGTGGCAGAACTTCTAAATGAAGTAAGAAGTGCGTCATAAGATCGATGGTGACCAGCCAAACGAGTTGTAGGGCTTGAGACATGATTGTCTTGATAGGCAGCATCTAGGACTTGAACACCCGTGGGCAGTTCAAGCTTTAACCCTCTGGGGTCGACGGACGTGCCGGCACGTCCTGCTGGATATTTTCATCATTACAGCAAAACAACTTAAAATACTCCGTCATTTTTGGGTATACATATAAGTGTAAGACATCATTAGAGACTATAAAGGGTCTACTTTTATTTGTGTACACTCACAATAACAAAATCTTGTGCTTTTGTAAAATAAAGAAAATAAAAAGGGTGAGCTGTCAGCAGTCTCTGTGTTCACGAGCATATTTCAGAAACACGTCATAAAAAATGAACAAACTCCGCGAATACTTATCACACAAACATGAAACATATGTCTAAAGAAAGCTTAAAATGTCTACTTTTAAATAAACCAATTAAAATTTAAAACAAATATTCTCCTGCAATGCAATTCGTTTGAAACAAAACGATGTTCAGTTTTTACTGGTCTATCTAATCTGTAATGTGATCACACCCACCAGCAGAGCGTGCCATTCATACGCTGATGTGCTGAGACGATCAACGCAAATGTACACGCCCCCGACAGTGTTCAGAGGTTTGATATAAACAATTCATTAATTTTACTTCGCGTTTGTAACGATACACATGCGATGAATCTTCTGGATATTAAGGAAGAGTTAACTTTTTCCTCAGAAGAAGAGCGGGACTCATGAACATTTTGAAGAGAGACTTGATCCAGCCGAGGATGCAATTTCGGATGAGTAAGTTTAGTTTTAATTAGTTGACATGGTTTTTTTTTATATAAACTTGAACATATTTTACTAATGGGACTGTTTCCAGACTTGCCAGCCAGGATTCAGAGTATTGACATTTGAAATATGTCCTAATAAGCAAGTTTTAGTTACATTTAAATGCTTTTTCAGCTAAAGCAGGCGTTTAAATTGTATGCTGTATGATATAAATATGATATGTAATGATATAATATGAATCTTTAGATTATATTTTATCTAGTGTTTATGCTACCTCATTATCATCAACAAAGCTTGAGCTTGCAAATATGTGTTCAGGTTAGCCTAAGTGAGTAAAATGCACTTTAAATATGCCCATATTAGAAAATCAGCATATTATTATGATTTCTGAAGGATCATGTGATCACTGACGACTGCAGTAATGGTGCTGAAAATTCAGCATTGATCACAAATTGCATTTTACAATATCTTTAAGTAGAAAACTGTTCTTTTAAATTTAGAAAAAGTTCTTTAAAAAGTTTTCAATATTAATATTGATATAAATATCAATATTGTTTCTGTATTTTTGGATCAAATAAATCCAGTCTTGATGAGCAGAAGAGACTTCTTTTAACGGTAATGTAGGTCTAAAATTAAGTAAAGTCTTTATGTAAAGAAAATGTATAGTCAGATTACTTATTTTAACTTAAAACTTGATTTTAATCAAGTCTCCTCACATTCGTTCTCTTTCTGTCACATTCCTCATTGATAGGCCCAGGGGTGGGATCATTGTCTCTCAGGTGTGAATCACCTAAATATTCATTATAGTTCACGCCTCTTCGCATATTAACTTTTAACAATAAAATTGTCTTACAAAAATTAAATTACTATATTGTTTTGTATGAATGAGTGATCAGGATGGTTTTCACATCATTTTGTAGCAAAAACTCTAGGCTACAAGATCCAGTTCTCAAAAGTCGTGTGGACAAATGTTTAGTATATGACCTTATTTCAGTGACTTAATTTTTTTTTTTTCAAAAACCACGCATAAACTTTATTTTCTCAAAAATACAAACGTACACACATGTTGCGCACATATTATTGTAGCCCTGTTTGTGCTGAATATAGTCTATCTGGAAGGTGAACACATACCATGGCCCCTTTAACCAGGAGATCTGAGTTTTTTGGGGGTTTTTTTGCTAAAAAAAAAGAAATCAGGTTTACGGTAGTGAGAACACGCCGTTGAAACACGGAAAGGCGGCGAGTGAATTAAATCCCGATACCCTTTTCTACAGGTCTTAAGACCCACAGAAAAGTATATAAATGGCAGAAGTTTCTACGCTGCCAGGATCTCTGAGATGGGTATTAGGTTTTAACGCTTCCTGTTGAGGGGTTGTCGAGTGTTTCACGTCCTGAATAAAATGCAGGAACAGCGAAAAACACCCAACTTTTGATGGGAGCCATTGCCACCTGAAACACCAAGAGGTGGCGGAATGGAGGGGCTTCGAGTGGGTACCGGGAGGGGTGAAGTGAAACACGCGCCCCGTCCCAAGGGGAGCTACCCCCTAAATCTAGGCGCAAGACCATCAGGGTTTCCTCTTTTTAGAAATTATAGTCCTGAGGTCTTGCTTCGGGGGCTGCCGAGGGCGACAAGACTGTCCCCAATCCCTGGGAGGAGCAGCAAGACTCAACACGCTTTGTTTTTGAGCCTCCCTTCTAATAGGACCGAGGGGGGTCTGGGGGGCCAAAGGACCTGCCCCCTGAGTGCGGCGAGGTAGGAACTGCCTGAAGGCTTCCTCATGGCTTTTCACCTCCTGGAACCTGGAGATGACCGTGGTCATGGCGTCTCCGAATAGGCCAGTGGGCGAAACCGGGGCATCAAGAAGGAAAACTTTGTCCTTGTCTTTGATGCCCGAAAGGTTGAGCCAAAGGTGCCTCTCCACGGTGACCAAGGCAGACATAGACCGGCCAATAGCACAGGCTGTTTGCTTGGTCGCGGAGAGAAAGATCTGTGGCTCGGCGAAGCTCAGAGAAGGCTTGCTCGTCGAGCGCAGTACCCACACTCAGGTCGTCCAGCAGGTCAGCCTGGTACGCCTGAAATACAGCCATAGTGTGCAGAGCAGCACCAGCCTGACCTGCTGCTTGATAAGCCCTTCCCACTAACGTGGAGGTTGTCCTACAAGGTTGAGGGGAGAGAGGGCTTCTTAAATGACGATGCCGAGGCCGGCGAGAGATAGCCCGCAAGCGTCTCTTCGACCGGCAGCATCACTGAATACCCCCGTGCTTCAGCACCCACAATAGTCGAATAATGACGTCGAGGGTACGTGAACACGGGAAGAATAGGGGTTCCTCCGTGAGTGAGAAAGCTCTTCATGGAGTTCATGAAAGAAGGGAAGAAGGGAGGCGTCCCCTTCCCTAGATTGGTAGATAAAAATCTATCCCCTAATTTGGAGGGTTTGGGGGTCTCTTTTTGGGGTGGCCAGTCCAGCTGGAGTCTGGCAACCGCACGAGTAACCACATTGAGCAATTCCTCCATTGATTTATCGCGGACGGAAAGCTCGGAGGCGGAAAGAAAATGGCGATCCTCCTCATGAACCGAAGAAGCGTCGGAACGCACTTCGAGATCATGTGAAGGACCAGCTGGGTTTGGGGAGAGAGCGAGAGAAAGGGACAAACCCGTCTCTTGCTTCTCAGCCAAATCCATGCAAGAGCCCCACAAACTAAGCGTGGGTGCTGACTCCCGGAAGCAAGCGAGGCGAGCGAGAAGCACTTTGCTTGAAAGCAAATCGCAGTGCTCGCACCCGCCCTGCTGCAACGCGAGAGCAGCGCGCTCTTCCCCCAAACAAACAGAGCAAAACTGATGCATGTCCTCTTCAGCTATAGAGCGAGAACTGGGGAACATGCATCGTTTACGGCTTTCAGTCATTCTCTCTTTTAAAAATATGTATATTTTCTAGACAGAAGAGAAAGGAGAAAAGGTTCACTGCACACTGCCTAACAAATTCTAACTCCTAGCAGAGGAAAGAAAGTTTTGACAGGGTTTGTGACGCATCCATTTATAGCCTGGCCACAGGTGCATCTAATGATTTCATCAGCCGAGGCTATAAATTCCGGTGTTACACACATATTCACAGCTCGGTCACGACTAGGATCGTTCCCATAGCGCTTAGCAAAGCGCAGCATCATAGTGAAGCTTTTTGTAAAGGGAACAGAAATTCTTATTTTTTTCCAAAGCTGTATGTCCATTTATAGATTTATTTGGCAAGTAGTCTTGTAATAAGCTGGATAATGAGCAGTCATACAGTAATTTTCGCAAAATAAAACACCAACAAACCGGAGGTGCAATTCAGCATTCTCTTCTCACCACACAGAAAGTATTTCTACTGTTGTTCCAGCCACTTGCACAAAATCAGCCAGAGATAAGACCCTGAACATCTACCTACTTCTTAAAAATGTTTTGCCATGTTACAGCCACGAAGGAAATGGCAGAAGAGCAAATTACTTCATTTAAAATGTCAAAAAGTCAAATAAATAAATGATCTAATGTCTGGTTGGATTTGGTAAAGGAGATGTACAGAACAAAAAAGGGCTTTTTGTTTGACAATATACAACCAAGACCACAAATGAATATATTACAGGTCATGTGACAGTTCTCTGGATGTAAGCACTAGGGAGTATGGGGGCAGTTAAAATCTTTCCAAGCGAATGGCTTTGAATTACAAACAATATAGCTGCAAGCAGCGATGACGGGCCCAAGCACCATGGGCCCATTTCCACTTGGTGGCTTTCGGAAAACAAAGGATGATGGACACAGCAACAACTCAAAATGAATGTAAACATGGACCCTAAACATACAATGTGTAATAGATATATGCCACCATTCCAGTTTGACTACAATTTAATGTCATTTAATCCACTGCCATGACAACACTATTAAAGTGACACACTTCCTTCCACCAGTTGGTGGCGCTACAGTTTAGGATGAGCTCCCACCCCAGACGGTTTGTAAAGCTGCATATCTCAGCAACTACAGTCCGAGTAAAAACAGCATGAAAAAGTCAATTTCTCACATCATATTGGAGGTTGATCGCACAGCCTGACGCAAGCTACCTAGGTCAGTACCGAATGGATGGCTAGGCTTAAATGGGAGAGGTTTTGGTGCCTGTGAATCGATGTCAGATTACGAGGGATAAGAAACAGAGTCAAGGAAGCGTTTACACTTTCTAGCTGATTTGGGACCAGTGCGAGAATGGCCAGCCATACCAAAAAATATAGAGTAACAGTGTTAGTGTTACTGTGAGTATCAGTCATATGAGAAATAGAAACAAACAATACATACACATTCATTTAAACCCACTTAAAACAGCAGAATCTGCGCGTGTCAAAATCATCTCTCTCTCTCTTTCGTGCATTTAGCAGCTGCGGTTGAGTTTAGTGTGAGCGTGTGCAGGGAAGCGCATTTCACTGAATTTACGATGTTACATGTATAAAACTTCATCAACCCGTTAATCCGAAATGCAAATGCCGTTATTTTGCGTCTCGCTCCTGCTTGTAATCGACAAAGCTGTCAAACGGGACAATTTGCAAGCGTGCAAGGTTGGATCGGTCTTTTCACGTTTTAATAATTTGCAGTGTAAGACATCTACATTCAAAGCGAGCGGTGCAATATGCAAAATAATTACAAAGTTCTTCTCGCTCTTGTTCTACATATTTTTTTCAAGCGTCAGGTGATGCTTCTTCAGTATTAATTTTCCTGTGCCACCACGAACGGAGTTGGAACATAAACAAGCATCCGGGCATTCAGACGGGTTAAAAAAAACTGCTTAAAAAAACATCTGAACGGCATCTGCTCACGGTCTCACATTATTTCAGGTGGATTTTTCACAAGCGACAACATTGGCAAACAAAAGTGCTAGCTAATGTTTATTTAGCAAGTTTCACCGAAATTTATTAAAAATAGAGGCTAGCTGCCTGTCCAATGAACAAATACAGTCATGTCATTTTTTCCAGAAATAACTAGCAATACTCCTACAAATAAATGCTTCGTAACTAAAACGTTTTGACTTTCAATAGAAAATATAGACAACACATGTTGAATAACGTTCTTACCTTGCAAAAATCGCCTCAGTATTTAATTTGAAGCAGTAAATCCAACACTGGAGTAAATCTCTCGTGATATCACCTTCCCATTCAAATGAAGGATGACGGTGATGACGATACATGTGTTATTCTTGCCCAGTAACCCCTTAACCAATCACATGTGCCTTTTAGCTTATATTGTCATGAGTATCAGTGCAGATTTCAGAAATAAAATCGGTGATTGGTCGAAGACACTGAGACAGGAACCATGGGAATAATTGTTCCCAAATTTGAACGCTCCGGCTGGAAATGGTTAAAGGTTCTTAAAAATTGCATCCGCCACTCAGTTGATGTATATATTGAGTGGGGACACATTGTTTGCATTTTTTATGCAAACTGCAAACTTTCGACTGCAAAAGAACTCAACCAACTCTTGAACTCAGTCCCTGCCCATTCTGGACTCAGACCTGTTGGAAATCATTCAACGATGGAGCTTGGATGCCCTCTATTGGACACTTGTAATTGCCACTCAGAGAATTAACAGACAGTGGATTAGACATGGGTTTTCTTGTATTTTTACATTTCAGTTGATATTTTTACTATATTTTAGTTATATAAAATGTCAAAAATATTTAAGAAGGTATCAAGGATACCTTCGGAATTTAAAATGTGCAATGCCTTGACATTAGTCTGTATTTTTTTTAAGCAATTCAGGAGAACATAATAGGGATTTTTCAACATCTGTTAAAATCGACACACTTCCTTCCTCCAGTTGGTGGCGCTACGACCGTGACCCACAATAGTCACATCAAAGTGATCAGCCCGCAAGGACAAACATTTGGCTCAATTTTGATGTTTTTAATTTTCTGCACGCAGAAGATATGACACTTTTCCTTATTCCATTTTTTGACGTTAATTTGACACTTCGCCATAGCAACACCGTTCGATATATATAAAAAATCCCTTCACAATTTAGCATCATCAATGTCTTGGCATGATGTTGCCCACATTTGGTGCCTGTAACATTAAATCCCTGGGAGGAGTATATCAAATTCCTCAGCATGACTTTTTCAAACAATCCGAAATGCCAACTTCCTTTTGGGCAGAACCTATGACTGTGAGCATGAAAGTTGTCCGGCTTGGATGAGATCTATATGTGTACAAAGTTTGGTGACTGTACCTCAAAAGGGATGTGCTAGATAGCCCCCCAAACATGCCCATGTTCTAGGAGGAGCTGAAGAGCCCCTTCTGCAACCCCCACCTGAAGCTCTGCCACACCCTAATGGTCAGCGACTCTGATGCATGTGCAAACTTTCAAGAGTTTTCACGCATGATATGTACCCCAAAAGTACTGAAAACCTTGAAAAGAAGTGTAATAATAATAATAATAATAATAATAATAATAATAATAATAATAAGAAGAAGAAGAAGAAGAAGAAGAAGAATCCTTAGAACAATAGGGCTTCGCACTTTCAGTGCTCAGGCCCAATAATAATGATCCTTAGAGGAACAACAGGGCTTCGCACTTTCAGTGCTCAAGCCCAATAATAATGATCCTTAGAAGAACAACAGGGCTTTGCACTTTCAGTGCTCAGGCCCAATAATAATGATCCTTAGAAGAACAACAGGGCTTTGCACTTTCAGTGCTCAGGCCCAATAATAATGATCCTTAGAGGAACAATAGGGCTTCCCACTTTCAGTGCTCAGGCCCAATAATAATGATCCTTAGAAGAACAACAGGGCTTCGCACTTTCAGTGCTCAAGCCCAATAATAATGATCCTTAGAAGAACAACAGGGCATGTGCACTTTCAGTGCTCAGGCCCAATAATAATGATCCTTAGAAGAACAATAGGGCTTCCCACTTTCATTGCTCAGGCCCAATAATAATGATCCTTAGAAGAACAACAGGGCTTCGCACTTTCAGTGCTCAGGCCCAATAATAATGATCCTTAGAAGAACAACAGGGCTTCGCACTTTCAGTGCTCAGGCCCAATAATAATGATCCTTAGAAGAACAACAGGGCTTCGCACTTTCAGTGCTCAAGCCCAATAATAATGATCCTTAGAAGAACAACAGGGCATGTGCACTTTCAGTGCTCAGGCCCAATAATAATGATCCTTAGAAGAACAATAGGGCTTCGCACTTCCAGTGCTCAGGCCCTAACTAGGATCCAAGCATGAGAAAAGAGCCTTTCTTCTCGCCTCCCACCTTGAAAGTTTGCTCTGAGCATAAAGTTTCTTTCCAATTTTTGCTGGGTCAATGCCACTTACGTTTGGTCAATCTCTGTGTAAATGTTCAGAAAGAATCCACCCAACAAGTATCCAGCCGCAGGTCCTACAATGGCAGCAGTGTAGAAGATCCCTGGGAAAAGAGAACATAGCACATTTAAAGTGGATTATAGACCAGCTCTATAACACAATAGAGCAATACAGTCACACTGATTCATGTTTTTTTTATTCATCAAAGGACCTATTGGTGAAATGCAAAAGGGTAGGCAGTGATTGTCTTCAATGGCCTTTGAAAACTTAAAAGTGGAGAGACAAACAATCAAAGGGTATTTTTTATTGATGTACGAGGTGGAAACTAGTGCAGTTTACTGATCAAGAATAAAAGAAAAATGACTAAGTGTGTCGAAACTTGAGAGGGACAAAATTGCAGGGTTAGGCAAATAGCAATTCTTGAGTGCTTTTCATGTAATAAATAAGCTAAAAATCATACAGAAAACATTTTAGAGTACTTTTGGATTGTTTACACAATCAAACAAACCTTGCAATACAATCAATCAATACGTAAACAGCATGACATCATGATGTCAGAAGTTTATGCAACAGCAAGGTATGAAAATGCAACAGTGATCAACTTGATGACCTGTAAACGCTGTTTCCACCTGGTATTAAGATACATTTAGGGCAGGAGGAAAAACACACGTGTCCACATCGCATATGAGGTGTAAATGCTAATCCATCTTGTATGCGCCTCAGCAGCAGTGAAGAACCACCCCTCACCTGTCGATAAACTGCTGTGCTAAAAACAAGAGTTTAAACTTTGGCAATTATGATTGGCTTTAAAAGGAAATAACTGTTCAATCTGAACATTTTTAAAAGGGGATACATACACAATCATAAAAGCTTCAAGGATCTTCTTTAGTGTATCTGATATCAACACAGATGACAAGCATGAACATCTGAAGTTCCTTCAATACAGGCGTTTGTGCTTAGATACAATTTTAGATAAAATTTTAAATCTAGGAGATACAGCGTGCCATTTCTTTCTCTTTGTCCCTTCTGACTTTTTTTGCTTTATTATCATGCAGTAACACACTGACATAGTGATTGATGTATGTTGTCATGAAACAGAGCCTCTATTCTATAATCCGAACACAAGTTGTCACAGGAGACACATTTAAGTGACCAGCTGTAAACAGCGATGAGTCTCACCTGACCACATGTGATCAGATCACCCGGGATGCATCTTAATGCCAGGTGAAAATGGGGCCATAGATAATCCTCCAACTTTCAAATTATATTAACCTCATTGGATGCATACTCCTATTCACAGGTCTTGCTAAAATAGCCTGTGATAACATCTTGAGGCGTGAAAACTACATCCACAAATATACAACGGTCCACCTCACTATGTTGGCCGAGACTAATTTTAACCTTTAACAAATAATAAATAAACAAAAATGCAGTAGATAAGGACAGACATCGACTTACAAGTGAAATATTAGTAAAATGTTTTTCAAGAATCCATTTGAAGAACAGCTGTTGTTTTAGAATGCTCTTAAGGTGTGTATCTATTTGGTCTGAGGTAAATATTTGAGCATTAAGATCAAAGTGAAGTAAAGTAATCAAGTAAAATATTTCAAAGAATATTCCAGGTTAAATACAGATAAAGCTCTACCAGTATTAAGCGCAATTGACAGCATTTGTGGATTAATGTTGATTTCCACAAAATGGATAATTTCAACTCAATTTAATAATTTCACACACAAAAAAAGAAATCTCTGGGTTACAGTGAGGCACTTTCAATGTAAGTTAATGGGCAGGCCAATCCGTTAAAGTTAAAATGCTCATTATTTCAAAAGTATAGCCATCAGATATGA
The DNA here is from genome assembly GCA_032164185.1 of Moxostoma hubbsi. NCBI lineage: Eukaryota > Metazoa > Chordata > Actinopteri > Cypriniformes > Catostomidae > Moxostoma > Moxostoma hubbsi. Next base: position 16,523,725 of record JAVLUX010000020.1, on the reverse strand, counting down.
ACAATATGGATGTTAACATGATTATAATGTTTTTAGTGTGATAATATTGCTTACTAACTTTTTCTGTGTTAAGTTATATCCAATTTTACAACATTGTTGGCATGACGACATAACAAAGTAAACCCTAATACCCTAAAACAACCATAAAACAATTAAAAAACTTTAAAGCTCAAATAATACATGAGTTTTAACAGAAAAATGAATGTGTGGCTTTATATAATTATAAGCTTCACATTTCTGCCTTTAAACCTTCCAAAAATGTGCCCCATTCACTTCCATTGTAAGTGCTTCACTGTAACCTTGTTTTTTTATTTTTTAAAGAAAAGGAGAGACGAATCGAAATTATGTTTTGAGGTAGTAAACATTATGCCACAAATGCTGTTGACTGAGCTTAACTTGTATTAAACTCAGAGTATTCCTTAAAACTTCCCTTTTCTACTTAAGTGTATTTAAGCACTGACATTGATATATTGTGGTGTATGTTTCCAGTAAAATTATTAGTGTTTCAGAAATTTGTACTATTTACTATTTAAGTGGTCTTCAACAGTGGGTCCACCAATTGCAGCTAACTAGTTCCCCTTCTGTCACTCACTCGACGTTGTGTCGATTGTAGTGACACAGGGGGTCTCTTCTGAGAGCCTCGTGTATCTCTGAACTTGAACTTGAGAAAAGGCCAATGTCAAGTTGGCAGACAGCATTTGCATGCAACACCCACGGACATACAGGTATAAAGGGAGCGGGCGAGCGAATGCCAGACAGAATTTTTCTTCGGAGCCGAACGGTTGTGTGTTCAGTGAGCTGTGTGCACGACTGCTTCACCACCTCTGCAAGAGAGCTTTCCTGTTGGCTTTGACGGTGCATTCCAGCGGCTTTCTCCTCTCTGCACGCTGTACAGACTGTGCCCCTGGGTGCTTCAACAGCGCTTCTTTTAGAAAAGGGTTTATTTTCTGAAAGAGTTTATTTTCTTTAAAAGAGTTTGATTCTGGTAAAAGAGCAACACACACAAGCGAGTGTTGAACGTCCTTTTCAGGACGCGTCTTTTTAAAGATGCCCTTCTGCCGCTGTGTAGTTCCTGGATGCGGTCAATTTCTCTCCACTTCTGACGGTCTTAAAATCGTTCTCGTGTGCCTGGGCTGCAAGAACACACGCAGGCAGCGTCTTATGAATGGTTCAAATTCTCATTGCGAGGACATAGACATGGCAACATTGCGGTCGCGGCTTTCTTCTCTCACGAGAGAAAGCCACTTCAGCCGCCCGCCGCATCGTTCCTTCTTCCCACGTGATTGAGGATGACCCGGCTGGAGTTGAAGGCGATTCGGGGATGTCGATGGAATCGGTTTCGCCAGGTAAAACCCCATGAACCACCCGCCCCCCCCCAACACGCTGGCTTGCTTCCATCCGAGCTCGGGATTAGTGCGGCTCGCAACGTCGATGACTTCGCCCAGCAGTTTTTGGCAGTGAAGAGGCAGACGGAAGCTATATTTCACATCACGCCTCAATGCAGCTCGCACCCGCCTGCCCACCGAGGGTGTCCCCCTGCAAATAAACCAGGCAGCTCTGCTACAAAGCGTCAAGCGCCCCGCAGGTGGTGTACGCCCACCATCTTCAGGACCCCCTCTAGGACCCATGAAGCTCCTAGGTGCCCCTGGGATGGAAGACCTGGGCAGTCAGATGTTCTCTCCGGAGCTGTTACCAAGACCACTCCGTCCCCCGGTGGAGAGCCGAGAGGAAAACCCTTGCAGTACCCACATTGTTAATAAAAGAGCGATTTCCTCACTACCTGGGTCATTTAGCCAGTGCGCGTCATTCTTACGGCACCCCGGCACCAAAGTCTTACAGTCCAGGCTCCCCGGACACAGTCATCTCGCCTCCGGACCCGCGACTGTCCAGCTCCGGCAGGCCAGCGCTGACGAGTTCCGAAGACGTCCCTACAGGACCTCCTCCTCAGTCTTTAACTGCCTCCTGCCAGGTGCACGGAGCGAGGTAAGTGCTTTGAGTTTCTCAACACCCAAGCCTCAGGACGCGTATTTGCCCCCCCGCTGCGAAGCCCCACCTGGTACGTCAAAAACAATCCTGTTAGTGCCCCTCGCACGGAGCTCGGACGTCGCTATCCAACCCGTCGCGTTGTCTGGCCAGGACCATCCGACTCAGCTACACGATTCAGTTCGCCGGGCTCCTGCCTCGTCTCGGTGGTATTCGCGCCACTGCATGCGTGGCGGAAATGCCAGCACCTTACGTACAGAGGTTACGACCCTGCTACTCAGAGGCGCGATAGAGCCTGTCCCTCCTGCCAAGATGGAGAAGAGTCTCCACAGCCCTTACTTCATTGTACCCACAGTGGGCTGCAGCCAATCTTGGACCTGGGAGTTTTCAACTGGACTTTACACAAACTCCCGTTCAGAATGCCCATGCAGAAAAAAATTAGAACCTGCGTTTGCATTAGATTGGTTCACAGCGGTAGACCTGAAGGACGCGTACTTCACATCTCCATTCTGCCTCGGCGTCGACCCTCCCTATGGCTCACGTCCAACGGCCAGGCATATCAGTACGCGGTCCTCCCCTTCGGCCCGTCCCTGTCCCCTCGCGTCTTCACAAGGTCGCAGAAGTGGCCCTTGCCCTGCTACAGGAAGTGAGCATATGCATACCCGATTACCTCGACGACTGGCTCATCCTAGCACACTAGGACGAGAGAGTTACCGGGCCACAGGGACCAGGTGCTCGCTTCAGGTCAGCTGGGAAGAAAAGCAAGCTCTCTCCGTTTCAGAGCATCACTTTTCCCGGCTTGGAGTTAGACTCAGTCTCAATATCAGCACGCCACACAACTGAGCGCGTTCTTAAGGCACCCTGGCACCAGTCTTACCTCCTCCTCAGTCTCTAACTGCACCCTGCCGGGTGCGTGGAGCGAGGTAAGTGCTTTGATTTTTTCTGGCAAGATGGCAAGTCCCATGATAAACACAACTTGATTATCAGGTTCCTTAAGAGGTGCCTGGAGGTTGAACCCTTCCCGGCCAAGCCTGTCCCCTCCTGGGATCTCTCAGTGGTCATTTAGCCAGTTCAAGCCGCTTGATTCAGTTGAGCTCAAAGCCCTCTCCTTGAAGACGACCCTCCTGATCGCGCTCGCTTCCATCAAGAGGGTTGGGGACCTGCAAGCGTTCTCTGTCAGCGACACTTACCTGGAGTTCAGTCCAGCAGATGCTCACCTCATCCTAAGACCGCGACCGTGCCCAAGGTTCCTACGACCCCCTTCAGGGTTTAGGTCGTGAACCTGCAAGCGAAGCTGCCCCAGGAGGCGGCAGATCCAGCCTCTTCGTTGCTGTGTCCGGTACATGCTTTGCGTATCCATGTGGACCGCACGCAGGGCTCTAGATGCTCTGAACAGCTCTTTGTCTGCTTTGGTGGACAGCGGAAAGGGAACGCCATATCCGAACTGAAGGTTAGCTCATTGGGCTGTTGATGCTATCCCCTAGACTATCACACCCAGGCCGTGCCCCTCCCTTTTTTGGGTTTGAGCACACTCTACGACAAGTATGGCATCCTCATGGGCACTGGCCCATGGCACCTCCCAACAGGCTGGGCAACACCGAACACCTTTGCTAGGTTCTACAACCTCAGGGTTGAGTCGGTCTCATCCCGTGTTTTTACAGGTCCAAGCCGGTAGACCTTGGTAATACGGAACAAACGACCGGGTGTTCTGCTTGCAACTTGCGTCCTTCACCAAGCTGATCCAGTGCGCCTTTTTTCCCAGGTGAGCCAGCAAGCTCTCGCTTCCTGGATGCTCTTCCTCTCTAGCCCGCTGGCCGCAGATTCAGCGGAGGAATTCGCCTCCAGACCCACCACGAGTCCAGTGCTCCGTGCTGGGCTTGGGCTCCACAGGCATAGTTCCCACTTCAGGCAAACTCCCTGTGACGTATTTTCCGCGGTACGGTCCCCCTGCTGGCAGGACCTGTGTCTCCCTTGGGATGTCCTCGCTGCCCCCCCGGTAGCCATGTCTGTAGCAACTCCTCCCTTGTTAGGCACGATCTACCACTGTACCATGTCCACAAGTGGCTTGACAACCCCCATGCGTGTTCGCCACAAGTAACCTCCGCCCAGTCTGGGAAGGTCGTTGTCCCCTCAGGGCCTTTTCCCCCTGAAAGAATAGGAACGGAAAAGGATGCCTTCCCCAACGCATCTAAAGTGTTAAGATAGCCCCAGCCGCTTTTTTAACTCTATGACGAGAAACATAGATAGAGAAAAGGCTGCAGCTGGCCGAATGGCTCCCATGCAAGTCATGTCGCCTGTTTCCATACGGGTACGGGGAACCTAAGAGTGGTATATGACACCTTTTATTGGGGGCGTTGGAGAGGGTTACGTGCAGCTGACCCAGCTGCTTCTAGCATGCAACAGCCTGCTTGCACCTGGCTCAGCTGCCACGTAACACAGGTTATGCTGTTTTTAAGTGGGACCCCTTGTGTCACTACAATCAAAATAACATCAAGTGAGTGACAGAAGGGGAACGTCATGGTTACTGTTGTAACCTCCGTTCCCCGATGGAAGGAACGAGACGTTGTGTTCCCCTTGCCACGTCACTTTCCCTACCACTGTAATGCACCATAACGTATTCTCGGTACCTCAGTGAAAACCTGTCTGGCATTCGCTCACCGGCTCCTTTATACCCGTATGTCCGGGGGCGGGACATGCAAATTCTGTCTGCCAACTTGACATTGGCCTTTTCTCAAGTTCAGAGGTACACGAGGCTCTCAGAAGAGACTCTTTGTGTCACTACAATCGACACATCTCGTTCCTTCAATCGGGGAACGGAGGTTACAACAGCAACCATGATGTTTTCAATAAATAAATAAAGTAATAATTCAAATACACATTAAAATATTTTAAATGACAACATAAATATGTATTAAATAATATCACCCTGTACACCAATAGTGATTATTTGTAATGCTTTGCAATGTAAGCACCATAAAGTATATAAATATATTAATATGTTACTATAAGCATGTTATTATATGCCAGACTAAATTTGTTACACTCAGTTTTATACCAAATGTAACAGAGGGTCTCTGGTCTTTCCATCCACCAACAGGTTGAAGACCACTGTACAAGACATTTAATGAAATACTCATGCAGCAATTACTTACCAATATATACAGGTGCGTAGTTTGACTTGACATTTTCATCAAGATAGGTGACCCCGAGTGTGTACAAAGGGGTCGCCCCTACCCCATGTAGAAACTGTCCTAGCATAAAGACATAGCGGTAAGCTGAGAGCCCTCCTTCTTCACCTACACATGTCTCCGTGTGATTGGCTGAGCACAGTTCCATGCGCTCCGGTACTCTCGCCTGATAGGGTGGTGTTGTGAAATGGGGGAGGGCAAAGACCAGTGACCCCAGTGCCATGATCAGCACACCCCAGCCCAGCCATCGAGGTTTATGGCCAGTACCACCAAAGTAGCTTACGAAAGTCAGACAAACACAGGCAGCAATGTCATAGGAGCTTGCAATGAGTCCCGCCTGAAGAGACAACAAATAACACAGTGTTAATACTGCAGAGAAATATACTTTCATACTAGTTATACCACCTTTACAATACAACTGAACCAAATTTGCATACTACAGGTATATGTACCATAGTAGGAAAGATTGGGATTACAGTAATGGGCCAATAATCAAAGTACATTCCAACTGTAGTTTGATGTCAATGATACCCAAATTGTGTACTATTTCAAGTGGATTTTTAAAGTGCACATTCAGACAGGCTTTTTGAACTAATTTTACCCACAACATCTTGCACTACTGAAGAGGACTGGTTTGCAAAGGTACTTTGATGCAGAATCAAGAGTCAATTTTATGACACTGTAGTATGTGCCAATCACTAATGCTATAATGGCTTAATACTTGAAAGAACATACTTTATCATCGACAGCACAAAATATTATTTTCATCCTTAGTAGAAGTTTGTAAATTGGGATTCAGCCTAAAATTCGTATTTAGATTGGGGCTGCAGAGGAATTAACTACCAAGAGTTTTTCACCAAGAAGTAGACCATTCTAGCCAGCATTAGTATTTTTTGTCTGTATATAGAACCACAAACATGTTTCATTGCTCATACTTTGACATGTTGGTTGGCATTGTGTGGATATCTTGAGAACATCTTGAAAAATTTGACTTGCCAACATAGTTGGTAATTAATGTTAGTAAAACCATTTTATAACTTCAGACGAAAAAGTTGGCCATTTTAAACATATATTAAAGTCAATGTGAAATGCAATTCCCAAACCATTTTACTTTTATAATTTTGCATATCTGAGTAAAAGACATTATATGAAAAAATGTAGGGCAGGACTTAACATTATCCATTGGCAATGACTGGATTGTGAAAAATGTCCAATACAAACCAAAAAGGAAGCTCACCTAAATGCAAATTTGCAAAACCATTTCTTAAATAACCTATTTTGCTCTTGGTTAACATTGTAGCTCAATGTGGCCTAAGTGATGTCAGTGGAAAGGGAAAGTTGTTTCAGAGGATAAGCAAGTTATTAGGGGCCTAGCACCAAAGGTGTGGTGTTTGATATCAGCCATAACGGCCCTCCACCATTAAAAAAACAAAAAACAAATTTAAATGTAATGTATGCAACTTTTGAATGATTTGTCAGATTTAAAAGGAAACTGGTATGCATCTTTGACATCATGTCTTGAGGGTTCTAGAGCAGTTTGGAGACAATGGAACTTAGTGATCATAATACTTTAAAAAGGTAAAAAAAAAATGTTTTATGTATCATTGGTCCCTTAATATTCAGAAAATGGCAGAGAGAAACTTCTATTTTATTTTATTCAAAACCTGCCGAATCTCAGCTTGGTATGTCTCTTTATCACCTGTAACACTTGTGGCAATGTGGCACAGAGGTCAGTACACTGTAACTGTGTGCTGTGGACATCAAAATGGTACCGATTCGAGCCTGGCTTGGATCAACTTGGATTGAGCATTTGCAATGTACATCAAATCCACTCTATGCATTCTTCCAGTTGTGTTGGATATCAGCATTCCACCATTTTGAATTTTAATCTTAAAAAATTAGTTTTTTGGACGCTTGGTCAGATTTTAAAGGATCTGTATTTATCTTTGTCATAATGTCATTAGGGTACCTGAGAAGATTGAATACAGTGGTCAAAATGACTTAAACTTGTCATATAGACTTAAACAAAACTTGTCATATAGAGTATCATTGCTTCCTTATCCTTAAAATAGTCTTCAGAAAATGGCAGAGAAATTTCAAAATGTTTTTTTTTTTCCCTCCTCAGCTTGGTATGTCTCTTTCTGTGGCTGTGTGATGCAGTGGTAAGTGTGTCATTTTCCATTTCATGTTGACTTTAACTTGGACAAACTTACCTGGTAGCTGCGGAGGTCAAAACGTCTCTCGATGGAGGTGATGACGGTGTTGATAAAGCCATTGATAATCATGCCCTGGAGGAAGGAGGCCACACAGAGGAAGAAGAGAACCCAGCGGGGGGTATTGAAGATCTGAGTAAACTGTGGAGTCAATGATCCCCATCCACAAAGATTCTCAGAGTCTGTGGGGACAAACTTTATCCCAAGGGGTGGCTCTGAGAGCTCAGCCCCTAATTTGTCAGTCTTTTGGATCACAGTGTGGGCATCTGCAGATGAGCTGCCTGAACCAGAGACCTGTGACTCCACCTGGCTGGGGGTGTCAGGACTGAGTCCCAGTGGACTGTCCTGTTGGACCAGAAACTCTTGTGTGGAGCTGAAGGAGGTGTCATTGTTTATCAGGTGGGGCATGGCCCCAACAGAGGTGCAGAGACAGACTTTATGAAGGATATTGGAAATAATCACAAATGCTTTCCACAAGAAAGGCTGGTTCTAAGTTCGGTGTACAGTGGTATGATGGAAGTCTATGGAAAATGTTCTCTGTACAAAGGTGTTTTCTGTTGTTTGCAGTTTATCCTAATGATAACAAATGTGTAAAAGTTGTATGGATCGCTGAAAATTGTATTCTGCAAAAAAAGAGGGAGAAAGGGAAACAAATGTAAAGTTTGGCACAATTTTTATCTGCATCAGTAAATCATAAGTGTACTTGCTAATGCAAGGAGGAAAGCATGTCATATACTGTACGTGTTTGGAACAACTACACTTTAGCATACTTGTCATGCACATTTGTGCTCAAATCACGCTGTTTGTGGAGGAGGTGTGCTATTACAATTCTAACCAATCAGAAATAAAATATAAATAAAAAAATAAACAGATTTACATTGTAGGAGGGACCCAGGCCTCCTGGGCACAAGAATATTATAGCGATGTGCAGGTAGACTCTTTTGACTTGGGCCAGTGACCAACTTGCTAATAATGACCTAGTAGTCACATAAAATACCCTAGCAACTACTCAGAATATATCAGAAATGACAATGTCGTAGCAAGTTTGAAAGCATAAAATATTTTCTTGTCTCTCCAGTGTAATGTTAACCACAACTTACCTCTCTTCCAATTGGGCAACAGGCCTAGAAAAACAGTAATGAGCAGGGAACAGTTGTGCATTCTACCCATGGTCAACCAAATACCACGATAAAGTCTGTCCATTGACTGCATGACCTTCAATAACACCATGGGGCCATTATTTATTAAAAAAAAAATTCTCCCATTTTCTCCCCAATTTGAAATGCCCAATTCCCAATACGCTCTAATTCCTCGTGGTGGTGCAGTGACTCGTCTCAATCCGGGTGGCGGAGGACGAATCTCTGTTGCCTCTGCGTCTGAGAGCATCAATCCATGCATCTATCATGTGGCTTGTTGAGCATGTTTCATAGCACGTGTGGAAGCTTCTGCTATTCTCCGCGGCATCCACGCACAACTCACCACGTGCCCCACCGAGAACCACATTATAGTGGCCATAAGGAGGTTACCCCATGTGACTCTACCATCCCTAGCAACCGGGCCAATTTGGTTGCTTAGGAGACCTGGCTGGAGTCACTCAGCATGCCCTGGAATCGAACTCGTGACTCCAGGGGTGGTCGTTATGAGACGTTTAATATTTCTTATTCAAACTTGAATTGAGTACTATGCAACACTGTGCAAATTATTACTATATGATGGGAAAAGATAAATGAGTGGCAGGTGCAAGGCAGGTGTAATGGCTTTGTGCCAGCACATCAGGAGAGAGACAGCACTGTTTTTCAGTGAGTTGTAAATAGGGCTGCAACTAACGATTATTGATAAATGATTAATCTAACAATTATTAGAATGACTGTATGACTATTTGGCGATTATTGCAGAGATTAATCGTTAGCTCATAACTGATTATTCTGCTTGTGTCCTGACTTATGAGGTTGTATTAAATGTGCTTACTAACAATAAAGAGGAAAATTTTATTTTATACGCTATTAATATTTAGAGGTATGTTAAATAAAAAGTTGAAAGGGAAAAAAAAATAGATAAATTTTTTTTTGAAGAAACTGAAAATTTAAGAAAGATATTAGAGGACAAAATGCATCGTGATGCATCGAGAATCGTTATATAATCGAATTGTTACCCTTTGAATCGTAAACAAATCGAATCGTGAGGCCAGTGAAGATTCACACCTCTAAGGTGAATGCATCTTTTTTTAAAGGATTTTTAGACATTTTAAAATATTTGTATTTTTAATATTATATTCAATATTCTGAGATAAAACTTTTTCTTCTGCAGTATAGCTGCAAACAAATGTACATTGTTTTAAGAGTTTGACATTTTTATATTGGAAAACAAGCCAAAATAAAAACAAATCAAAAACGTATTTTGTTGCAGTGTATAATGAGGCAAATTCTACCCTCTCTCACCTTTCACTTCAATCCAGCTTTAACTCACAAAAAAAAAAAAAAAACTCTCATATTAATAAAGATGATTATTGCCAATTTTCTTCATGATAAGAAATGCACAGTGACATATATTATGATTCAATAAGTTGCGAGCCAATACGTTATAATCTAGCTGCAGGAAGCGTGCACGCTTGAGCGTAATGTGCATCAGCCGGGTGCAGTTTCAATCTCACCCCCTCAGATCGGGACATTCATCCAACTCATAGAAGAGGTGCTGACCAAACAGAAAAATGCCAGTTTCGGAGTTTGTAGTTATTTACATGATCGGCTTCTGTATTATTTGAACTTTAATAAAGCTATAATGCATTAAATATAACTGCATTTAAGATGTAATGTCAGTGTGCTTCTTTTAAAGACGCTCAAAACGTAAGTTTTGCTTCAGCAGAGCAGCAACTTCAGCTCCACTTATTCCACAGCAAGAGTGCTTCTGTATTTACTTACTTTGTATTTTTGAATTATAATTCCCTCATACTTTGCGATCTACATCACCTGAAGCTGTGAAAGTGTAGTGTATCTGGACTGTGAGTGGTGTAATTCTTCCTCTCCTAAGTCAGGTGCGAGCTGCAGTGCTGCTCTCATCATTAGGAGTTTAAAGTGATCTTATGTTACATTAAATTACAAACATTTTTTGTCTACAATTTTTTATTGTCCACGTTACCGATAACGTCGACTAATCGTTTCAGCCCTAATTGTAAACATCAACTGTGAGCCCAATTAGAGTTTACAAGTTCTCTCTGATCAATCTTATTCTCCATCTGTGTTCAGTATACATTTGCAAACTATAATAGCTCTTTATTGGTTAAGTTCTCTCTTAGAATGTTGTGAATAGGAAATTATAATGTATCTTTGATATAATTTACAAGAAACAATTTAGACAATGGTTAACATCATAAATAACAAGCGTTGGTTATTCTCAAAGATATACAGTGAAGGCTTACAAGCATACTATTGTGGGCACGTTATTTCTGCATAAGACCATTAAGAGATTTTCAAACGTCCCTGTCTAACCCTAAGCTCAATTTAAGTAAATTATCTTGGCCTGTGTTTCCTAATAGGCCTTCAATTGCACATTGTATTATGACTACCACAGGTGTTAATTTTAAATATATTTTAATTGCACTTACTCTATAATCTACACATTAGTCCATTGAAGATCCTACCCGTGAACTGTTAAGTGTATAGTATTGTATTTTACATTGTGTTGCATTGTTATATTTCATATCTATTGTCATAACATTTTATATTTACCTACAGTCCTTGGACTAGAACAAAGTCCTTCTAAGTGTCAATTAACCTGGCCAATGAACTCTACTAATATTCAGATTTTATTGGCACATGTATTCCATGCAGGTAATGTATCGTAAATTATTTACAAACAATACTTGCACAAAGATTTCTTTATAAAATTATATCTATAAAAACTAAATAAAAATCAATTAATCTCCTGTATAGCTCCAAACTGCCTATAATTTGCCATTATTGCATTTTCAAATTTGGTAAACACTTTCACTTAAGTGGCTTGCAGTGCATTCACGCTATACTGTACATATTATCAGCATGTGCACCCTTGCATTTTACAGTACTACATCGACTCACATTCAAAAAAGTAATGTTCCCTGCATGTCTGTGTAAATGTTCTACGTTACACTGTGTAAACAAACGCATCACATGTTACAGCCAAAAACTCTTGTTACAATAGTTACACTGAAAGAATAAGAAAAAGCATTCCCTTTACCTGCCTCAATTCCTTATCATACCTCATTGGTCTAAGACAGTCTGTGTGTGTGTGTGAGTGTGTGTGTGTGTGTGAGAGAGAGAGAGAGAGAGAGAGAGAGAGAGAGAAAGTAAGAGACAAGAAGCAAGCCAGACAGCCCCAAAATGGGATGTTACTAATCAACCTATCAATCCTTCACATCACTGGGACCCAGTGATGTGGACCCAATCCCGTCCTCCAACTTTCAAATTCCATTGAACGGCCACCACCTTATATAGCATTTGTTGGATAATCAGCACCTCAAGCATCATACTGTAGCTGTCTCATCTTAACTCATCATAAAGCTACGATTGTGGCTGCAAGAATGAATTTGTCATTTTCAAGCAAGCTATGAAGGAAGAGGAGAACAAGTCAACTTTGTCCCTTGGCCTTTCAAACCCTTCAAAAATACTTTTTTTTTTTTTACATACTTTAGACTAAAAAATTAGACTCCAAAAAAAAAAATCTCATAAAAATGTGATAAATCTGATACACAAGTCACAATCTGGCAAAATGGGGAAAAAAGGACCCATAGAGTCAAAACACAATAATTAATCTAGAGCCTAGATCGATTAATAACAAAAAGAAATATAGCTGCAAGAAGCGATGAAGGGCCCAAGCACCTTGGGTCCATTTCCGCTTGGTGGCTTTCAGAAAACAATGCATGATGGACAGAGCAACAACTCGACATCTTAAAAAAAGACAAATGTCTTGTAACTTTTTGATTAATAACTGACTGTAAAAAAACTAAAAAGATATTAATAGAGACAATTCAATGAAAGTGGAGTGTGTGGATCTCATCTTTGATGGACATGTTTTCCATTTTAATTTCAAGCACTTTTAAGCACTTTTCAACAAATAAAAAAAACCTTGATTTTTTTATGTTTATGAAACATTTTAATGTTTGATGGGTCATTTTTAATTTCTGTATTTGCACAAAGGTGTAAATAGCACCTGCCACACATCATGGCTTTTTGCACCCCTACAAACTGCAATTTAAGTTTTGCTGCATTGGTGTGGGTCGTAACGACAGTGCAAATGTTACTTGTCATGTGGGCGACCCAGGTCCCACTCTTTTCCCATTCTGTTTCCTATTTTTTGACGTGCCAAAATGACCAGCTGTATTAGACAGCACGTACCCTTCCCCCAAAGCCCCATAAAGCCGTCGGAATCCTCATAGTTACCCTAGACAGGGGAACAAGGTGACGCTTGGGCCGAGCCTAGCCGGGCCACTTTTCTCTCTATGTTTCTCAAATAGAGTCAACAGCTGGGGCAATTACAAAGGGCGCTAGGTGCAAGCGATCCACCCGGTCAGTCTGTCAGCGTGTTACCGAGTTCTACTGACTCGGACCTGACAAAAAAACGGGATGAAACTGACTCTACCCTGAGATTGTAAAATCTTGCAAAACAACATTTTAAGTAGGCCTGACCCCTCACATTCCATGTTCATAGTGCACAAAATCATACAATGAATCTCCCTCCATGCAGCGTAGTCTGTTTAACATGCAAGTGCTCTTGTAAAGGGACAGAGCACTAGTTTTATTCCCACTGTAAAAAAAAAAAAAAAGCTAATTTTCTCTCATTAATTTGATTTTAGAGATGAAGCGCAGAATGAGACATAATACAATTTGTTAAACACTAATTATACACATGCCTGGAAATCATGAACTGCTCAGTATCCAAAATGTATACATTTAATTAGGTGATGCTCAGTTGGTAGAGCGTGTCAGCCACTAATTGCAGGATTGGTGGTTCGAATCCCGGCCCACACGACTCAAACATGCCGAAGTGCCTTTGGGCAAGACACTGAATCCCAAGTTGCTCCCAATGGCAGGCTAGCGCCTGTATGAATGTGTGTGTGAATGAGTCACAGTGTAAAGCGCTTTGAATACCGTTAAGGTTAAAAAGGTGCTAAATATGTGCAGACCATTTACCATTTGAAACAGTCTACTTCATTTCATCCTCATAAAACACCTGTTACATGTCTAATTTCTGGACCATACAGGTATTTTTGTTTCTGTACTTTGTATATCAGTCAGTGTTAGTCTTGTTTGGGTTATATGAATTTATGTTTATATCCACATACTTAATTCATAGATTAGGCATACCTACCTACTGTATATTACACAGTCACAACCAAATTAGTACCAAGTCTCTTCTCTCAGGGATTCATATGTTTATTACATTCAGCTAAATAATCCCATCTTTAACTCAGTGACTAAATCTTTGATACTGTGTGTGAAAACACTACACATGGGCAATTGTTGCATGACAGCATGACTAAACGGGTGACCAAAAACATAATCTCCTCCATTGCCGGGGCCAGTGAAAATTTTGTCTGGGCCATCAAAATCTGAAGCACTGGCCCAACCAAGTCAGTACAAAAAATCCTTAGCATTGAGCCCTGTATTGTTTAAAATCTGGAAGTTTCCATGTCTGACTCATTTGCATCTATGAATGGAAAAACTTTTATTTTAATATTTGTGGCATGACATTATAATCAAGGGTGTTGGTGGTGCAGTTCAGGCTGTGTGAATGAATAATTTCTTAGTTCTGTGTTCAGAATAACTCTATGGTTCATACTTTTTCCCAATGAGATTTATGAAAAACTCGAATTATATGTTGTTGTGTTCTATTAACTCTTTCATTTCTAATTTTAAAAGTGTGATCAAAAGGAGGGAAGATCAGCAAGAGCAAAAGGTCTCATGGTGGGAACTTTGAACCATGCTGGATTGTCACAGGGCGAGGTATGAATTACAGACAGAAGACACAAGCAAACAATGCAAGACCACACTTTCACTTAAGGTTTAAGGAAGGAATCTGTTAAACATTCACATAAACATCAATTTTTAAAAGTTCAGGAGCAGGGTGCACACTGAATGGATAATTATGGACGTTTCTTACAAAATGAAAGAGACAACTGTCCCATTTATAACCACAGTGTTTTGTATTTCCTTAAATGTTAAAAAAAAATTTTTTTGCATTAGATAAAAAATATCAAAAGTGGGATATATTATATATACCACCACTCTGTAATGTTACGCTAATTTCTACATATCAGAATTGAGTGTGAAATGAGAATAATCAACATTAAACTAACAGCAGCAAAATACATTAATGGACTAACCAATGATTTATGTGATTTGTAAAAAATATATATAAATTAATATATCATATTTATATAATTAACATATACAGAACTTCTTAAAATAGCATTTTTGGTAACAAATCTGAAAATGAAAGGAAAAGTAGGTTCACCGATCCTAGACTATGGCAAAGCAAACCAAGTAAACTAGTAAACTCACCCATACTGCAGTCTAATACAAATTCAATATGAATAACAGCTAAACAGTCAGTAGCTGCTAAAAGATACCTAATGACAAGCAGAAAATACTGTCAGTTGGCTGCCCTTATTAAAGTAAACTTAATTAAAGAGTAGAGACTTGAATATGTGTGGCCACCAATATAAATGAGTGTTTTAGTCACCCTTGCCCCATTTATGCACATATATTTGTCACATGATGATTGCCATCTAATTAATTGCTTTCTACAAATTTAACAAAGTGGACCCTACAAATTGTTTCAGTTTTATCATCTATTCCTGTTAAGCTACTGTGTGCATTCTTATTGATCTTTGATTAATATTTATAGTAAACAATTCCAAGTACAAAATGCTTATTCATATTCATCTACTCAACATGAATAGTAATATTTCTTCTTTTTTTTAGCAATAGGATACCCCACTCACTGATGGTGACCACATGTCATACGTATGTAACTGTATGTATGCATCTGTCTGTGTGTCTATTTATAAATCAAACAACCCAGTTTGGACAGAGCCTTCCATCACCAAGGTTTTACAGCATGGCCTTGTGGGATACAGACTCTAGACCAACTAAAGTGATCTGATGGGACCAGATAAAGGAAGTCTTTGAACCAGTAATATCTGCTGATCTCACTACATCCTGCATATATAAGGAAACCCTTCAGTTCAAGCACTGACCACACAGGAAGACACACACACACACACACACATGCAAATAAGCATATGCATATGCACCAGATATATAAAGCCTCACATGCAAAGTAGACAACCATATTAAACTATGAACTATAACACTCTGTTGACTGTTGAGACCTTTAGACTGTTGACTTTTATCCTTTTGACTATACTAATGTACAGTAGGTGACATGGCAACCTCTTCTGACCTGTACCTGCTCAGATGAATAGTTGGACTCAAACCATATAATTTATTATGTGTTTGCTGTTAGATGTTTTCTTAGGGCCATGTGTGCAGACCATGTGTCCTATATCTCCAGCGGCTTTTCTCATCGCTTGTTATAAACTTGTCTGCACGTAGATGTAACCAAGTGGAATGAATGACCTAGACACGCAGCCAATCAGATTCCCTGCACACCAGGTTTTGCCTCTGGCACTGGAAATGTGGGTTAACATTGAGAGTCATAAAAAAATACAGCCACTCGTATTGCCCTGTGATCACATTCGATGCCAGCCTTTAATCGAATAAATATTTATATATTAGAATTACATAAAAATCTAGGAACACTCACTTTTCATTGATTTCTTGAACATGTTGTCTTGGACTTATATTGACACCTATGGTCCTGGATGCAGCATCATTCAAACGCAATAGTTTCACTTACCAATACCATTTTAGGAATTCAACCATGATTAATTGAATGTCCAATAATAGGGTGGTTACTGAGATTAAGCAAGAAGTATGCTGTTTGTCATGTGACCATAACATGGCAGCCCCCCTGAGGGGATCCTCTCCATGTAGAATAAAACAACATATATATTTCAAAATGTAATTTTTTTAAATGAGGAAAAAAAACTATAGAGAAAAGCTGCACTATGAATTTTTTTTATTTTTTTTTTGGTTCATAAGTAAATAATTGAGCGAGTAAATAAAAACAATTGTATGCGTCACTATCATAGAAGTATGCTTGAATATTCAACAGGAATGCAGTTAATGCACAAAAGAACATAATTCCATATTTCCATTCTTCTAATTCTTTGCATAAAGTCCATTTACACTACCAACTTCTTATGAATGTGCTGTCTTTGTTTATATTGCTGGTGCTTGATAGGGAATGGGCTATATAATAGGACGCAGTGCAATAACCTCAGAAGAACCTCAGAATTAAATTGCATTAGCGTTTGTGTGCGCATTTTCACCAAACTCATTTGCCCCTAAACTTTTCCATGCTTGCACGAAAATACCAAAAATTCATGGCCACACCCACTGACTTTACATGTATGCCTTATGCATAGCGCTGTGCTTAGAACTAGCACTCTTAAAATAGGGCCCATTGACCATAAAGATTTTCATTGGAAATCTAATAGCCTGCATACAAACTCTCAAACTATCTGCCAAGTACTGTATGGAACTACAGAAATTGCACATTTTCAGCAAGGTTTGTGAATATAAATAGTACCACAGAAATAGTAATAAAGCTTATGGATCTTTCGATATAAGATACTAATTTATATATATATATATATACACTACCGTTCAAAAGTTTGGGGTCACATTGAAATGTCCTTATTTTTGAAGGAAAAGCACTGTACTTTTCAATGAAGACAACTTTAAACTAGTCTTAACTTTGAAGAAATACACTCTATACATTGCTAATGTGGTAAATGACTATTCTAGCTGCAAATGTCTGGTTTTTGGTGCAATATGTACATAGGTGTATAGAGGCCCATTTCCAGCAACTATCACTCCAGTGTTCTAATGGTACAATGTGTTTGCTCATTGGCTCAGAAGGCTAATTGATGATTAGAAAACCCTTGTGCAATCATGTTCACACATCTGAAAACAGTTTAGGTCGTTACAGAAGCTACAAAACTGACCTTCCTTTGAGCAGATTGAGTTTCTGGAGCATCACATTTGTGGGGTCAATTAAACGCTCAAAATGGCCAGAAAAAGAGAACTTTCATCTGAAACTCGACAGTCTATTCTTGTCCTTAGAAATGAAGGCTATTCCATGCGAGACATTGCTAAGAAATTGAAGATTTCCTACAACGGTGTGTACTACTCCCTTCAGAGGACAGCACAAACAGGCTCTAACCAGAGTAGAAAAAGAAGTGGGAGGCCGTGTTGCACAACTGAGCAAGAAGATAAGTACATTAGAGTCTCTAGTTTGAGAAACAGACGCCTCACAGGTCCCCAACTGGCATCTTCATTAAATAGTACCCGCAAAACACCAGTGTCAACATGTACAGTGAAGAGGCGGCTGCGGGATTCTGGGCTTCAGGGCAGAGTGGCAAAGAAAAAGCCATATCTGAGACTGGCCAATAAAAGAAAAAGATTAAGATGGGCAAAAGAACACAGACATTGGACAGAGGAAGACTGGAAAAAAGTGTTGTGGACAGATGAATCCAAGTTTGAGGTGTTTGGATCACAAAGAAGAACAAATGAAAAGATGCTGGAAGAATGCCTGACGCCATCTGTTAAGCATGGTGGAGGTAATATAATGGTCTGGGGTTGCTTTGGTGCTGGTAAGGTGGGAGATTTGTACAGGGTAAAAGGGATTCTGAATAAGGAAGGCTATCACTCCATTTTGCAACGCCATGCCATACCCAGTGGACAGCGCTTGATTGGAGCCAATTTCATCCTACAACAGGACAATGACCCTAAACACACCTCCAAATTGTGCAAGAACTATTTAGAGCAGAAGCAGGCAGCTGGTATTCTATCGGTAATGGAGTGGCCAGCGCAGTCACCAGATCTGAACCCCATTGAGCTGTTGTGGGAGCAGCTTGACCGTATGGTACGCAAGAAGTGCCCATCCAACCAATCCAACTTGTGGGAGCTGCTTCTGGAAGCGTGGGGTGCAATTTCTCCAGATTACCTCAACAAATTAACAGCTAGAATGCCAAAGGTCTGCAATGCTGTAACTGCTGCAAATGGAGGATTCTTTGACGAAAGCAAAGTTTGATGTAAAAAAAAATCTTATTTCAAATACAAATCATTATTTCTAACCTTGTCAATGTCTTGACTCTATTTTCTATTCATTTCACAACGTATGGTGGTGAATAAGTGTGACTTTTCAGGAAAACACAAAATTGTTTGGGTGACCCCAAACTTTTGAACGGTAGTGTGTGTGTATGTGTGTATATATATATATATATATATATATATATATATTTGATAATCAATAATAAGATTATTATTATTAGATGGCAAAAATAATGGAGCTTAGAGTAAAACAGTTACTGATTATTTGAAAAATGCCAAAAGATAATAATAATAATCTTATTAACAGTGATCACGTATAAACTCTGGTCTTGCTTTTAGATTAGCAGAGGAGGTTTTAGTGGGAGGAGGTGGGGCAGAAAGAGTCTGTAGGTATTTTCAGTTAATTTAATCTCTTGCATCACCTGTGTAATATGTCAGGTTATTTATATTTCATGCAATTATATACGTTGAATGGTCTCTGGAGGAAAAGAGTATATTAAAGTCAAAAACTTTCCAGAGAGCAAGAACATATATAACAGCCACGTAAATCTTAAATGAGTGACAAGGATTCATCATACTGTATGCCTATTAGTCTAACACTTGATCTTCCATTTTTGCATACATAACGTTCGTTTTATTTTTCACACATAACCATTGCATTAACCTGAAACTTTGGGTAATTGATACTTTGAATAATGTAGACTTCAAAAAGGATAACTGCTTAGCCTTCAGCACCTCCTGCCTGCGGGCCACAGTTGCACGTGGATTTGAGAATACCAATTATGATATTATCCCATCCTAAATAGCAGTCATAGACTGCGCAAGAGTGCTAATCTTATTATATAATATAGCTGAACAAAAGAAACTCGTGAGTACGCGAAGGTTTTTATGGTAGCATTGCGCGAGAACCTTTAAAATAACAGAACATACTCAATATGAACGTATTACTGGAAACCAAAGGGTGTTGTGCGATTGTGTATAACGAACATACCTGGATGTTGTTCAGAGGAACAAAGCGTTTAAATCTACTGTTTAAAATGATACGCCCTTACTTCAACTTGTTGATTATTAAACATAACCTAATTAATATTGTATCTCGAATGATTGATACAGCAATTGCAAAAAAAAAAAAAAAAAAAACGCTATTGGAATCTTTTTTTTCTTTTTTCGGATGGGACGCCCATGTGCGTTATGAAGTGATCTGAGCATGTGTGTTCAGGAACATGCTGCAAACAGGTGGAGGAAACACGCACTACAGACTCATTTATTAATCTTTGTCGTCTGCATTGCTCACGACCAAAAAGGCTTTTGTGATGCACAATAAACAGACATAGGATAGACTGCATCAGTCGGGCCTAGCTGTACAACCATATGGCTCGCTGTTTTTGATATATTTTCTGTCAAGTGCTGCTTTACTGTAGAGTTTACTACCTTCACTACCATCACTGCGTTCATCGCTGTCTCAACATGGAAATGTCATGAAAGCTACTCACGTTTTCACGCTACCGAGGATTCAGACGAGTCATCCATTCCAGACAGGTCTTTCAATGCATTTCGGGTTGCTGTGCTTTTCTCAACACGTTGTTTATATCCGTGGACCCATGAGTAAACGCTTAGGCTGTAGATGTTGTAAGATGCTCATCGTTCAGATTAAGCAGCTGTCATCCAATAAGAGTCCGCCCCCCATGGCGCTATGCTGCTGAACCAATAGTTGTCATTGGTACTAAACCTTGATACTAGCGCCTGTATGACCACTTTTTAACGCTTATACAACCAACATCCTCAATCAGAAGGGTTTGGTATGGGTTGTGATCCTCTCCCAATCATTTGTTCCTCATTTCATTTATGTCAGGCAAATTTTGTCAGGCAAATTGTGTAAGTAAAACCCTTACAATAAGGATGGAAAACATAGTTGCCGCCAAAATACCAGATATTACAGTTATTGTTACTACAGTTAACTGTTGTAAATGTATCAGATATCACTGTCATAACAAAAAGTGAGATTTGGACAAATTTTTTAAAGGGGTAGTTCCCTCAAACAAAATGTTGTCATCATTCACTCACCCTTATGTTGCTCCGAACCTGTATGACTTTCTTATTCTTTTGTGGAACACACTGAGTGAGTTTACATGTACGTTCTTACTCTGATTATTCTTAATAATCCGACAACATCTTCGACAATGCAAACATTAAATGTCGTTCCTTTATCAGCATTAGAATTAACTGAACAATGTGAGTAGATTACCACTATTTCACGTTGCATGTAAACACCTTTACTGGCATTCTTACTGACTTATCCAATGTACGCAAGTGTTGTTCACATACCTCTTCACGGTTTGACGTTAAAAGCAGAGAAAACTTTTGTCAGATTTTTTAAATATGATTTTTGAAAGTTAACAGCATTTTGGTCTGCATGTAAATGGACTTAATGAGATATTAGGCTGAATGTTAATGATTGACAGCCTCAGTCGCCATTCACTTTCATTGTTTGGAAAAAGATTGTGTGTTCCACAAAAGAAAGTCATAGTGGTTTGGAACGACATAAGGGTGAGTGAATGATGACATAATTTTACATTTTAGGTGAACTACCTCTTTATTTCACTCTCAATGCACAACTTTATTATTATTTTATTTTTTTAACATTCCTAAACCATTCTTATATTTAAGAATAGAGATAGAGAATAGCCTATGGTATATTTGGACAAGAAAAAGTATAAATAAATGAATGTAAATGTACTCTGTTTGAAGGAGATTTTATGACAGCAGCAATAGATGTGCAGCCAATGATTTCAGTAAATATTTTATTTTTATTTTATTTGTACAGTAAACAATGTAACTCAAATAGCTGTTGCTCAGTTTCTGGTTGTCTATGGCCCAGTTTCTGTAGAGCAAGAGAGACATCTATCCACTTTAGTGGTTTGACTGCTTCTATCTCTACATGTGAGACGTTGCTTTTCTCAGGAAGTGAGTTATTCTCAGTGCTGATAAGCTGACTACTAAGTACTGTATGACTTGAGGCAAGCAGGTGCAGGTCTGACTTGTTTGAACAAATGTTATGGGTATATTTCTATTCTGTAGATAATCTAGTTTGTATTGAGGAGGGGAAAGATTGGATGGTTCCCTATCGATTCAGTTCACTCGACATTGTGGTAAATGCTTTTGGGGAATTTCTTCTACGACGACCTAGTTGAAGCCCTTGTATAATAATGGCAATCTTATGATAGGCAATGATGTTCTTCGAGAAAGACATCTTAAGGTAGGTTATGTGATAAGATCATTCATTGTGAACAAGAGTTTTAATATAAACATTTAACATTTACGATCTCACTTCTTACTTCATACAACAGAATACTAAAAATGGCATACGGTTAAGTGGATGATCCTGATGGATACCAAAACACAAGGGAAGAAAATCTTCACCAGGGGCCTAAATTAGCAAATTTATTTAAATAAAACTTCAATCATAATTACCTTTTCTCAAATAATAATATGCTTTAATTTAAATATGCGCATCAATACGGAGCTGTCAGGTCCAGTGGTGCTGAACAAGGCCAGAGCTTTCAGCACTATCTAGTTTAATAATAGTGTTAGTGCTATTCTATGCACAGAGATTAATGATGCATGCTATATAAATGCATGTTATGTGATTACATGCGATGTCATCATAAGGACTTCATAAGAAAGAACAGTCAGCTGTACAATTGGCGAGAAAGGGCACTATAGTTCCAAATTTGCTGTAACCAAATGCTTCATTCCATTATTCTATTAACACAATTTAACAGTTCATATGTGTTTGGGAACAAAACAAATTAACTTTCTGTTGATTGATAACATTGTGGTTACTGTTGTAACCTCCGTTCCCCGATGGAAGGAATGAGACGTTGTGTCAATTGTAGTGACACAAGGGGTCTCTTCTGAGAGCCTCACGTACCTCTGAACTTACCTCTGAACATGAGAAAAGGCCTATGTCAAATTGGCAGACAGAATTTGCATGTCTGCTTCCCGGACATAAGGTAAAGGGGGGAGAGCGAGCGTCTGTCAGACAGGTTTTCACTGAGGAGCCGAGAATAAGGTTACGGAGCATTACAGTGGTAGAGATAGTGACGTGGCAAGGGGAACACAACGTCTCGTTCCTTCCATCGGGGAACAGAGGTTACAACATTAACCACGACATTCCCCTTCTGTCACTCACTCGACGTTGTGTCGATTGTAGTGACACAAGGGGTCCCACTTCAAAACGCCATGCACAAACCTGTGTTACATGACTGCTGAGCCAGGTGCAAGCAAGCAGCTGCGTGCTAGAAGTAGCTGGGCCAGCTGCAAGTAACCCTCACCAATTCCCCCAATAAAAGGTGTCATATACCGCTCTTAGGTTCCCAGTACCCGTACGGAAACAGGCAACATGACTTGCATGGGAGCCAGCCTCTCGTCATAGAGTTAAAAAGTGGTTGGGGCTATATTAACACTATAGATGCATATAGATGCGTCGGGGAAGGCATCCATTTCCGTTCCTATTGTTTCATGGGGAAAAGGCCATGTGGAGACCACAACCTGCCCAGACTGGGGGCAGGTAACTTGTGGCTAATACACACTGGGGTTGTCAAGCCACCTGTGGACATGATGCGGTGATAGATCCTGCCTGACAAGGGAGGAGTTGCTACAGACACGGCGACTGGGGGGCAACGAGGACTGCCCAAGGGAGACGCGGGTCTTGCCACCAAGGGGACCGTACAGCAGGAAATACAACACAGGGAGTTGTCTGAAGCGGGAACTATGCCTGTGGAGCCCAACCTCAACACGGAGCACTCGACTCGTGGTGGGTCTGGTGGCAAATTCATCGGCCAGAGGGCTAGGGAGGAAGAGCATCCAGGTAGCGAGAGCTTAATGGCTAACTTGGGAAAGAAGGCGCACTGGATCAACTTGGTGAAGGGTGCAAGGTGCAAATGGAACACCCGTCAGCTGTTCCGTATTACCGAGTTCTACCGTCTTGACCTGACAAAACACGGGACGAGACCGACTCAACCCTGAGGTTGTAGAACCTAGCAAAGGTGTTGGGTGTTGCCCAGCCTGCTGCTCTGCAGCGGGCCAGTGCCCACAAGGATGCCATACTTCTCGTAGAGTGTGCTCGAACCCGCAAGGGGGGGGGGGGGGGGGGGGGGGGGCACGACCTGGGTGTGATAGACTAGGTGATAGCATCAGCGTTCCCTTTCCGCTGTCCACCAAAGCAGACAAAGAGCTGCTTAAAGCATCTAGAGCCCTGCGTGCGGTCCACATGGCTATGCAAAGCATGTACCGGACACAGCAACGAAGAGGCTGGGTCTGCATCCTCGCTTGCAGGTTCCCTGAAGGGGTCTTAGGAACCTTGGGCACGTAGCCCGGTCACAGTCTTAGGATGAGGTGAGCATCTGCCGGACCGAACTCCAGGCAAGTGTCGCTGACAGAGAACGCTTGCAGGTCCCCATCCCTCTTGATGGAAGCGAGTGCGATCAGGAGGGCCGTCTTCAAGGAGAGGGCTTTGAGCTCGACTGAATCAAGCGGCTCGAAGGGGGGTCTCTGAAGGCCTGAGAGGACCACTGAGAGATCCCAGGAAGGGAACAGGCTTGACCGGGAAGGGTTTAACCTCCGAGCACCTCTTAAGAAACCTGATAATCAAGTTGTGCTTAACAAGGGACTTGCCGTCCATTGCATTGTGGTGGGCTGCGATAGCAGGAACATACACCTTCAAGATGGAGGGGGACAGCCTCCCCTCCAACCTCTCCTGCAGGAATGAACGCGCTGACTGAACTGCACATCTCTGTGGGTTTTCAAATCTGGAAGAGCACCAATTTGCAAACAGATGCCACTTGAGGGTGTAAAGCTGCCTGGGAGTGCTCTGGCTTGGTTGATCATGTCTACGACTGCAGGTGGTAGATCGCTTAAGTCTTCCGTGTTCCGTCCAGGGGCCAGACATGGGGCCACACAGAGGTCTAGGCACAGTGCCAGATGGTGCCCCTTCCCTGAGAAAGGAGGTCCTTTCTCAGGGGAATTTGCCAGGGAGGTGCTGTCGCAAGGAGTGTGAAATCTGAGAACCAGGTCCGATTGGGCCAGTAAGGAGCCACTAAGGTGACCTGTTCCTCATCCTCCTGGGGGAAATGCGTACTTGTGCAGCCCCCAGGGCCAGTTGTGTGCCAGCGCGTCTGCCGAAAGGGGCCTCTGTTAGGGAGTACCAGAACAGGCAGTGGGAGTTGTCTTGGGAGGCAAAGAGATCTATCTGTGCCCTGCCGAAGTGGTCCCAGATCAGCTGGACCACCTGGGGGTGGAGCCTCCACTCTCTGCTGAGCTAGACCTGTCGTGACAGCACGTCCGCAGTCATGTTGCGGTCACCCGGGATGTGAGATGCAAGCAGCGATCTGAGTCGCGGCTTACTCCAAAGGATGAGATGGCGGACAAGTTGTGACATGTGACGGGAGCGTATACCACCTTGTTGATTTATGTACGCTACCGTGGTGGTGCTGTCTGAATGCATCAAGACGTGCTTGCCCCGAATCAGCGGGAGAAACCTCCGCAGGGCAAGTAGTACAGCCAACAACTCGAGGCAATTGATGTGCCAACACAGGCGGGGCCCCGTCCAGGAGTCAGCGGCTACATGCCCATAGCACACAGTGCCCCAACCCAGTTGAGAGGCGTCTGTGGTGACCACGACACATCTGGACACCTGCTGTAGGGGGACTCCTGTCAACAGACAAGTGTTTATACCCTGTTGTATCTCTTGGGGTATGACATCAAATAGTGCGGCATGATAGGACTTCGTTCCCCAAAAACATTTACCGTAATGTTGAGTGAACTGAATTGATATGGAATGTCTCCGGTTACACACGAAAACTCGGTTCCCTGAGATAAAGGGAACGAGACATTGTGAAACCTGGCTGCAATACTGTCCAAACGTTTTTGGAATTGGGGTTGTACATCAACAGTAAAACTAGTCCTATATAGCTATATCCTGAAAGGTTGCTCAGCAAGGAAGAAGCCACAGCTCCAAAACTGCCATAAAAAAGCCAGACTGCAGTTTGCAAGTGCACATGGGGATTAAGATCTTTCTTTTTGGAGAAATTTCCTCTGGTCTAATGAAACTAAAATGTAACTGTTTAGCCATAATGACCATTGTTATGTTTGGAGCAAAAAAGGTGAGGCTTGCAAGCTGAATATCACCATCCCAACCGTGAAGCATGGGGGTGGCAGCATCATGCTGAGGGGGTGCATTGCTGCAGGAGGGAATGGTGCACTTCAGAAAATAAATGGCATCATGAGGAAGGAAAATTATGTGGGTATATTGAAGCAACATCCCAAGACAGGAAGTTAATGCTTGGTCACAACTGGATCTTCCAAATGAACAATGACCCCAAGCATACCACCAAAGTTGTGACAAAATGGTGTAAGGACAACAAAGTCAAGGGTCAGTGGCCATCGCAAAGCCCTGACCTCGTTCCAATAGAAAACAAAGAGCCACAATGGTAAATTGGGAGTCAGAATTATTCATGATTTAATGGAATTGTATAAATTACACTCTGGTGTCATCTATAGGCAATACAATCTAACATCTACTGTACAATGTTTCAGGAGCATTTCAGTTAAAATTTGTATTGGTCTTATTATATTATTGTCAAGCTGATGGGAAGAACAAGATAAGAGAGTATGGATCCAAACACAGAATTATTTATTATTGTTACTCAGAAAATTAAGAAATAAAGATGAAAAATAAAACACTTGAGATAACCAAACGTAACAGCAGTGGGCTGGAGAAATAACTTGTAAACTCACAACCATACAAACAAGAATCGACGAGGAACAAGAGAAACATGAGGGTATAAATACACATGGATTAAATGGGCTAAACTAGATACAGTGGAAAAAAAATAGGAAGGGAACCTTGGAACCAGACATGACGAAGGCAAACATACATTTCAAAATAAGAGTCCACTGAGAATGTCAACATAAGTCTCTGCAAACATAAGGATGATGATGACAAAGGTTTCACACTGTGACAAAACCCCCTCCCCCATCCAATGGGGTGACTCCTGGCCGAGGAGACAGAGCCAAAGATGGAGCGTGCAGAGCAGCAGGAGGAGCAGGTAATTGAATTCCATGAGGAGGATCCGGAGGCGGAGAGGGTGGAGCCTCTGGAGGATCATGGATTTGAGACTCAAGAGGAGGAGCCGTAGGTGGAGCGGGCAGAGCTGCAGGAAGAGCAGGGATTTGAATCTGTCTGTACCGCTGGAGGAGGAGTCTCTGGGGGAGTGGGCGGAGACGTGGAAGACTCTGAGAGTGGAGTCACCGTGGTCTGAAGCACTGGCAGTGACTGGGAAATGGCCTCCATGACGGGGAATGCTGGCAGTGCCTGGGAAACAGCCTCCATTGTCATGGGCACTGGCAGTGACGAGGGAAAGACCTCCATATTTGTGAGAACTGGCAGTGCCTGGGAAACAGCCTCCGTGGTCATGGGCACTCAGGGCTCATGGAGGACGGCCGCGGCTCCACCCCAGACAGATGGCAATGGCGAGGATTCCACAACAGCACATCCCTCCTCCTTCCTGGGTTTCAGCACCAATGTAATGAGTAAAGGATGGGCAAGGAGGAGGGGGGAACTAACCTGCTAATTTACAGGTTCATAATTTTATTTTGGGGGTCTACTAGAATAAGTTTACATGCTTTAATGTTCAAAAAACAAACGTTTTCATTTCTTTTCCCCTCTTCATACTCTGGCCGAAATTCTCTGATTTACAGTACCTTCTGTCTCTTTAAAGCCCCCCTTTTTTTGATTTGTCAGCTGGCCTAATCTGTTGCGCTTGGTCAACCGCGTAGAACATGTGTCAGAAATGTAACACACCTTACCATAACAGAGTTACAGCTCCCGAGGTTTGTGAGCAACTCTGTAAACTTTAATGTAACTATGGTAACAATGGCGTTGATTTTTACCGCACCAGCTCTAGCCAGAGTTTGATAATGAATGAAATAATGAAAGTTTGGAAAGTTTGGACATTTCAAAGTTGTAAGTTTTAATTTTGTAGCATTCGTACAAGTACACTGTTGATTATTGTGAACCTAACAAAGCTTTAAAGACAAAAAATATTTTTGTAACTCCTGCACCATCCTTCGCAGTCGGCCTTTATCCCCCTCGGAGGCTTGATTAGCCTAATAAGGGACCGTGTGAGTAGAATCACGACCCGGCCCCACCCTCCGCCCTGCCACATGCATATTGCCATTTTTCTTCACGATATGAAATGCACAGTGACATATATTAGGATTCAATTCAAGTCGCGAGCCAATACATACTCAGAAAAATGCTTTTTGGTGTTTGTAGTTATTTACATGATCTGCTTCCGTATTACTGAACTTTAATAAAGCTATAACGCATTTAATATAACTGCATTTCAGATGTAATGTCGGAAGTTTTGCTTCAGCGGAGCGGCAGCTCCAGCTCCACTTATTCCACAACGAGAGCACTTCTGCATTTACTTACTTTGTATTTTTGCATTATAATTCCCTCATACTTTGCAATCTACATCACCTGACGCTGTTTGGAATTTTTAGAGTGCATCTGGACTGTGAGCTGTGTAATTCTTCCTCTCCTAAGTCAGGTGTGAGCTGCACTTGTGTACCATCATTAGAGTTTAAAGTGATCTCATGTTACATTAAATTAGATCAAACTACTTTTCGATAACAAAACTTATTGTCGACAAATTTTTTCCGTCGATGTTATCAATAAAGTTGACTAATCATTTCAGCCCTACTGTCAGCAGTGAGGGGTTTACATGTAAGGTATTAGTCTGGCTGACAGAGAAGTCTAATGACTTAGAGACACTCATCCGAATGCTAGTGGAGGTCAGTGAGAAAGAGAAGCCATGAGAGGTAGACACTTTTGTTCTGTCTGTAGAGCCCCCGCAGCAGGGCATTTGGGTGATGTCTTGGCTGTATACTCGTTCAGCAAAGTGACACCACTCTACCATTCTTGTTAGGGTTTCCAATCGATTCTCTCCACTCAGTATGCACCCACTGAGAATCGTGTTGAAAGTGCCTTGGTTTTAGGAGATTCAATTTTAAGGAACATGGAAATAGAGACTCCAGCCACTATTGTTAAATGCATTTCTGGTGCCACAGCATCTGACATCAGATAATATTTACAAGTGCTGGCTAATGCTAAACCTAGATTTTCTAAAATTGTTATTCATGTTGGCACTAATGATGTCCGGCTTCACCACACGCAGATCACTAAAAATAATATTAAAGAGGTGTGTGAACTTGCAAAAACGATGTCAGGTACTGTAATATGCTCTGGTCCCCTCCCTGCTCATCGTGGTGATGAGGTTTTTAGTAGATTAATGTCACTGAATGGCTGGATGTCTGAGTGGTGTCTGAAGGATAGCATGGGATTCATAGACAATTGGAAAAAATTTTGGGGTAGGCCTGACCTGCTAAAGAGAGACAAACTCCATTCCCCCAGAGAAGGTGCTGCTCTCCTCTCTAGTAATATGGCTCATAGTCTTAATAGTGATTGTATTTGACTAACTGGGGCCCAGGTCAGGAAGCAGACAAACTGGCTAACCGAACGTCAGCAAGCTGCCTTGAGACGTCACACAGGTCACATAAACAGCAACACATAGAGACTATATCACCTAGATATCACATAAAGTCTATGTCTGTTCCCCGAACTACCAATCACAAACCCCAGCTTAAATCATTTAGAAAACTTTTGATTAAGGTAAAACTTGAAAATAACAAAAAAATAGAAGATAAACATCATGTAAAGGTAGGGCTACTAAACATTAGATCTCTTTGAACCGAAGCACTAATTGTAAATTAAATTATTACAGTTCATTGTTTGGATGCGCTCTGTTTCACCGAAACCTGGCTTAAACCCAGATGAACATATTTGTTTAAATGAATCTTCTCTCCCAGGTTATTGTTATATTGGTTGAGGATAAAAGTTTAATTCTTTTGAACTAATAATGCTTAATGTGACATCATCAGATAGAATAAAAAAAATCTTTTGTCTTTTGCACTTGCTACAGTATATAGAGCACCCAGGAGTTTATCCGTATTCTGATCTCCTTGGTGAATTTGCAAATTTTCTATCAGATCTAGTAGTTACTGTGAATAAAGCTTTAATTGTTGGTGACTTCAACGTTCACATAGATAATGAAAATGACACATTATTAGCATTTATCGATATTCTAAACTCTATTGGAGTCAGACAAAATGTGACAGGACCAACTCATCTGCATAATTAAATGCTAGATTTAATTCTGTTATATGGATTTGATACTGATACTATACAAATTCTGCTGCAGAGCAGATCATTACCTCGTCTCTTGTATGATGCGATCAGCTAATTTTACTCAATCTACACATTGCCATCGTTTACGTAGAACTATTCTTTCGGCCACTAAAGATAGGTTCAGTAATAATCTACCAGATTTATCTCATATGCTCAGAATGTCTATAAGAACACATCAGTACATTCTGCTCTAGCACTCATGATAGCGTCGCCCCCCTTCGATTAAAGAAAATGAAAGAAAACAGCCCCACACCATGGTACAATAATCACACTCATGCTCTCAAGAGAGCAGTTTGGAAAACTCTTATAATCGACCAATTGGTGTGCGAGAAGGCGGGATTTACAAAGAGGGGTTAAAGCAATGCAAATATGTGCACACACACAATGACGTTTTAGACCAGATGCACATCATAATGCAACTAAAGCCGAATCCTGGACATTTTCGCAAATGTAGAAATCCCAGTCGGATGCTTTTTTTAAGGTCCGAAAAAGAGGACATGTCTGGGAAAAAAAGGACATATGGTCATCCTAGGAAATAAAAAGTAAATCTTTTATATTTCACCTAGATCAACCAACCAGTGGTGCTCTTGCTGTCGCGATCATTGTAATAAACACTCCTGTTCTAGATGTTGAACATAGGCTAAATATAGAAAATTACTCAAAAGTTTGATCAAGGACATCTCTATTTTTTACGATAAACATTTTGATAATTTTATCACCCAGCCCTATTGATAACATTGCAGTAATCTCTCACAGCTGCCCAATAATCTCAGTTATAAATAGTTCAATTACAGGCTACATTATAAACACACATAATCTAGAAAACAGAAATATGAAATTGACCTTGATATGTTTCTTCAAATTAGAGGCAGGATAAATGTTTATATCTGGCTTGAATAAGTTAAACTAACATGACACAGTCAAGCAAGTCCACCCCGATTCTGCGCCATACTCTTCATGTCAGTGACGGATGAGAGCACCGCCGTCCTCCGGGCAGAGATCGCAGTACTCATTCAGAAAGATGCGAAAGAGCCTGTCCCTACAGCCGAGGTGAGACAGGGGTGTTACAGTTCTTATTTCATTGTTCCCAAAAATGAGACTGCTACTGCACTGGCTCCAGACCCGAGGCACGCATGGCACGTGGCACACATCGCATGGCTCTAACACTCACTGCTTCCCGCATTTTCGGCCCTTGGATTGACCTTGCATTCTTGCGGACAGGAGTCCCTATACAGCAAGTGTCCAGGTGCACTGTGTTTACGACGGATGCCTCCAAGACTGGCTGAGGCACCGTGTGTAATGGGAATGCAGCTGCTAGCTCCTGGACAGGACCTCACCTGTGTTGGCATATAAACTGCCTCAAGATGCTGGCAGTATTGCTCGCCCGGCGGAGGCTACGGCCATTGATTCAGGGCAAGCATGTGTTGGTCCGGATGGACAACATGTCGACAGTGGCATACATAAACCACCAAGGCAGTTTACGCTCCCATCCCATGTCGCAACTTGCCTGTCGCCTCCTCCTCTGGAGTCGGCCGTGACTCAGGTCGCTGCACACCACTCACATCCCGGGCCACTTCAACGTCACAACAGATGCTTTGTCACATCAGGTAACGCTCAGGGGAGAGTTGAGACTCCACCACCAGATGGTCCAGCTGATTTGGAGTCGATTCGGCCAGGCATGTTTGTCTGCTTCGGCAGACAGCGGAAAGGGAACACTGTCTCCAAACAGAGGCTTGCTCACTGGATTGTGGACGCCATAATGCTAACATACCAGGTCCAGTCCGTGCCCGCCCCCTTGCGTGTTCGAGCATACTCAATGAGAAGTGTGGCATCCTCATGGGCACTGGCCAATGGCACCTCTCTAGCAGACATTTGTAGGACAGCGGGCTGGGCAACACCCAATACCGCGAGATTCTACAATCTCCAGGTTTAGCCGGTCTCATCCTGTGTTCTTTCAGGTACGAGCAGGTAAGTTTTGTTACATGGACAGCTGGCTGGGTGTATTGTTTGTGCATAGCGCCTTTCCCCTCCAAAGTAGGTGAAGCCATACGCTCTTTCTCCCATGTGTGTTCCCGACTTGTGAACCCTGGATGCTCTCACAAATTCAGCGGAGCATAGTCAGACCCAGTATGTGTGCTGACAGGCCCTGTACTGGGATAAGTGCTCCACAGGCCTAGGCTACCCTAGTGGAGGGAGAGATTGAGACATTGTGTCCCTCTTGCCACAGCCTGAACTGTACCGCTGTAATGTCCGGGACCTTGTCTTGGCTCCTCAGTGCAAAACCTGACTGAATCCGCATCCCGATCTCACTTTTATATCCGTATGTTAGGGGGAGTGGCATGCAAATTCAACACCTCAATTCGCCAACTTCTCATTGGCCTTTTTTCAAAGATCAGAAGGTGGATCGGGCTCCCAAGAGTGACCCCTAGTGTCACTATTCGACCATCAGGGAATGGAGGTTACGACAGTAACTGAGACGTTACTATTTTGTCTTGTGTCATATAGGTATATGAATATGTGTTATGTCCAATATAGCTTCTTCAGGGCAGTACTAATTAAAAACAAAATGCATTTTTTTATTAAAAAAACAAAACAATAATAATACCAAATAAACACCAAAATAGATTCACTGCAGTGTGTTTATTGTGTTTATTTAGAGTGCCGTAGACCCCCTACAGCATTCCCTACCCCTAAACCTATCCCTAACATACAAAACATAACGTATACAGTAGGCATGTATTTTGTAATAAAAGCATAGTCACCAAAAAATGTAACATGGCTACTATATTAAAACTATATTATTATAGTAACACCATTATTCAACATAATTGAATTAAAACTATGGCTTCTGCCAAAACACATAGTTTCCACAATACTACTAGTAAAACCATGGTTAATTTTACCCGGATCATACATTTCTCCCTGACCTTAACTGTGAATAAATCACAGTGGAAATCAACCTTTATATTCATTTTATTTATTATTATAAGTATTATTAAAGGAAATATTATGAGTGAAAACAGTAAACAGGATGGGAAAAAGTGGGACCAAAGGGGGAATACAATCTGGATCATCCACATGAAAATGCAGTCTTTCCACAGTGACACCAGGGGCCAATTTGTCTTAAAATTTTGACCACCAGACTATTTGAGTGTAAATAGCCATTCTGTGTATTAGGTGCTATGTACACCAAGTGCAAATAGTCACACATTATTTAAATCATTACTGACCAGCTTCCCGTTGATCCAGCACCTGGCAATGATAGAGTCCAGCCCACACACAATGATATGAATCTCTACAGGACAAAACAGAAACATCAACAGGTCAAAATACTCTATACATATTCACAAGAAAAACTGTCTGTTGAGACTGGAAATATTAATGATGTCCACATCCACATGAATATGACAAAAATCAGTGGTGTTGCCAAGGCTGGGCCTACCCATAATATTAGAGATTATTCTTTGACTTCAAATATATATTTATAAAATAAATATGATAAATAAATATAAATAAAATATAAAACAAATATGCATACATTCTGATTTCTGAAAGTGTGAAAGAACTGTTTGAATGCAGCAGTTCTCTGTTGTTAAAAAAATTTGGCCCATCCAAAAGTTATTTCCTGTATACGCCCTTGGCTCAAATCTGGCTACAGCTCTAAGATTAAAGGTGGACCACACATCTGGAGTGGTGGGGCCAGTGGTAGCTCAACGGTTAAGGCTCTGGGTTACTGACCCAAGCCCCAGCACCGTCAAGATACCACTGATGGGCCCTTGACCCTATCTGCTCCAGGGGCGCTGTTTCATGGCTGACCCTGCGCTCTGACCCTATAAAGTTGAATCTTAGTCTTAAAATCTTAATCTCTTAATGTGGTGCAGCGGTTAGCAAGGTTGTGTGTTCAAACCCCAGTTGCCCTGGCCTTTCTGTGTGGAGTTTGCATGTTCTCCCTGTGTCAGAGCACTAGATGTTACCACAGCCTCAAGTGCATGAAGCGGAAACGGAACGTGAGTGCATAGTAGATGCCACGTTGTGAGTGAGACTAAACAGTTTGCCAGCTTCACTCTAGTTTAGTCAGTTTGTTGACTGTTCATCAGCAGTAGAATTGAGTTTATCTTGGGATATTGTTTGCATGCATGTAAAGTAAGTGGACTCTCTTTTTGTCCTTAATTAAGATCAGCTATTTGATCTATAGTAGTTGTTCTCAACCCTATTCACAGAGGCCCCCAACACTGCATATTTTGGATATTTTCCTTCTGACACACCCAATTCAGGTCTTGGAGTCTCCACTAACGAGCTTATGAGTTGAATAAGGTGTGTTTGATTTGGGAGATATCTGAAATGTGTAATGTTGGGGGCCTCCAGGAACAGGGTTGGGAACAATTGCTATATAGCATCATAGTATTATCTTGCTCTGTTTCCCTCATTAATATTCATGTAGAATTTTCTGGAGTGACTGAAAACTATGGTTCGTTGTAACATTGTATTTACATTGCACACTATTGTTTATTATTGTTTATATGCAGTGCAAGGAAATATGTAGAAGATAACTGCATTATTTGTAGCCATTTGTCAAATGGACAAGTCTGCTGATATTCAGTTAAGCTATATTCATGGTCTAGTGGCGCCACCTGGTGGATTTGTAGAGAATAACCACTCAACAGCGTAATATAAAGCTTTATTAAGGCGTTTATTCTTTGTCAATTTAGACCTAAAACAATATTTTTTTATACATTCAATTGGGCATTATGTTTGTGAGATACTTATGTGAATGTATCATTAAGTTTATTTTTGTGTGTTAATTTGATTCAGAACCACACATGTATGCCCAACTAAGTTACATGCTGTAAACTCATTGAAAGACCTTGAAAACTGCCTGATGAATCTCTTCGATTAAGTGTCATTATATACATTTCTGACGACTGTCTGCAGCACTTCAAATCTAAATCTAAACCTCTTCTATTTCACAATATCCTTTGTGGAGCTTGAAGGTTTTGATCCACAATGACTTCCATTGCATTGGCAAAATTTGTCAAAATATCATTGTTTTCCACAGAAGAAAGTCATATGGGTTTGTAACAGGGCTAGAGTGGGATTTGGCTCTCTGACATAAGACTTTTTTCATAAGTCTACATAATCAAATATTAACACTACACAGAGCTGTAACTGTACATACATATTTCAATAGATAAAGAATAAAATTGTATTAAAATTCAGTGCTTTGTATTTAAGACATTTTAATTAACAGCAACAGATCCAGTGAAAACATGTGCAGCTATAAAACTGAAACTCAACAAAGCTCAAGAAACTACATGCCAATTTTACATGCCAATTACAAATCTGTACTTTTAATTTTTACTTGGAATGTCAATGTATAATTTTTTGAAAGCTGTAAAGTCATGTTATTTTGTTCTGTGTCAAACTGTTGCATCAGTATTGATTTACTTTTAAGAATTCTTATATTTTGTGACAATATGCATTGCTATTGTGAATATTGTTAACATTCTGCACTTGCAAAGAATGAGGATTTCTGTGATCAACTGATTGGGATTGTGATACAACAGTTAGTACTGAACTTGTGATGATCTGCTTCCTGTAAGCACATTCATCCATTCACCTATAGGCTATGTGTTCTCGCTGGATCTTCTGTGATTCTATCTTCCCCCACTGTCAAGTGAGGGAATGGTGCAATAACCAATGTTTCAACTCTTACAGCACACTCTCTCATTTGTTTGGTTGTGAGTCAATAAGGGTCAATAATGGTCACAGGGGCGCAACCCCTTAAATTTATCCTGAGAAGAAGGCTACTTAAACATGTAAAAAAATAGTTAATTATATATTGCAAAATAATTATGAAATAAAATGTAGTCGTACTATGTGCCTGGTAGTCATGTTAAAAATAAATAATAATAATTTAATAAAAACATTTATTTGGTTCATTTCTGTGTGAATACATACTACCGGTGTGCAGGGCGCCGGCCAAATGAGTGTGCGTGTAGGTCCTTAAACTTTTGGCAAGCAGGTGACCTGAGGCTGCTCTCTAATTGTTTGCGTCATATTTTCCCACACAGCTCTCTGCACCCTGGACACTCCTATATTTGTTGGTAGCATATCAGTATTTTTAACAAAAATTTTGTCTCATGTGATTTGACGATTCACTTTCCCACTCAAAAGCTCATTAGTTGACTGATTTTTAGATTGTTAGTTAACTAATTGTTAGATTGATAGTGGAGATTGTTTGATTTATTTGAGATTATTTGATTGTTAGTTGAGATTATTAGATTGTTAGTTGACTAATTGTTATATTGTTAGTTGAGTTTGTTAGATTGTTAGTTAACTAATTGCTAGATTGTTAGTTGAGATTGTTAGATTGTTAGTTGAGATTATTAGATTGTTAGTTGACTAATTGTTATATTGTTAGTTGAGTTTGTTAGATTGTTAGTTAACTAATTGCTAGATTGTTAGTTGAGATTGTTAGATTTTTAGTTGAGATTATTAGATTGTTAGTTGACTAATTGTTATATTGGTAGTTGAGTTTGTTAGATTGTTAGTTAACTAATTGCTAGATTGTTAGATTATTAGTTGAGATTGTTAGATTGTTAGTTAACTAATTGCTAGATTGTTAGATTATTAGTTGAGATTGTTTGATTGTTAGTTAACTAATTGTTAGATTACTAGTTGAGATTGTTAGATTGTTAGTTGAGATTATTAGATTGTTAGTTGACTAATTGTTAGATTATTAGTTGAGATTGTTAGTTGAGTTTGTTTGATTGTTAGTTGAGATTGTTCGTTGACTAATTGTTAGATTGTTAGTTGAGATTGTTTGATTGTTAGTTGAGATTTTTAGTTGACTAATTGTTATATTGTTAGTTGAGATTGTTAATTGACTAATTGTTAGATTGTTTGTTGAAATTGTTAGATTGTTAATTGAGATTGTTAGATTGTTAGTTGAGTTTGTTTGATTATTAGTTAACTAATTGCTAGAGTGTTTGTTGAGATTGTTATATTGTTAGTTAACAAATTTTTAGATTGTTAGTTGAGATTGTTAGATTATTAGTTGAGATTCTTTGATTGTTATTTAACTAATTGCTAGATTGCTAGTTGAGATTGTTAAATTGTTAGTTGAGATTGTTGAGCTAGTTAGTTGACTAATTGTTACATTGTTTGTTGAGATTGTTAGATTGTTAGTTGACTAATTGTTAGATTGTTAGTTGAGATTGTTTGATTGTTAGTTAACTAATTGCTAGATTGTTAGATTATTAGTTGAGATTGTTTGATTGTTAGTTAACTAATTGTTAGATTACTAGTTGAGATTGTTAGATTGTTAGTTGAGATTATTAGATTGTTAGTTGACTAATTGTTATATTGTTAGTTGAGTTTGTTAGATTGTTAGTTAACTAACTGCTAGATTGTTAGATTATTAGTTGAGATTGTTTGATTGTTAGTTAACTAATTGTTAGATTACTAGTTGAGATTGTTAGATTGTTAGTTGAGATTATTAGATTGTTAGTTGACTAATTGTTAGATTGTTAGTTGAGATTGTTAGATTGTTAGTTAACTAATTGCTAGATTGTTAGATTATTAGTTGAGATTGTTTGATTGTTAGTTAACTAATTGTTAGATTACTAGTTGAGATTGTTAGATTGTTAGTTGAGGTTATTAGATTGTTAGTTGACTAATTGTTAGATTGTTAGTTGACTAATTGTTAGATTATTAGTTGAGATTGTTAGATTGTTAGTTGAGCTTGTTTGATTGTTAGTTGAGATTGTTCGTTGACTAATTGTTAGTTGAGTGTGTTAGTTGACTAATTGTTAGATTGTTAGTTGATATTGTTAGTTGACTAATTGTTAGATTGTTAGTTGAGATTGTTAGATTGTTAGTTGATTGTGTTAGTTGACTAATTGTCAGATTGTTAGTTGAGATTGTTAGTTGACTAATTGTTAGATTGTTAGTTGAGATTGTTTGATTGTTAGTTGATTGTGTTAGTTGACTAATTGTCAGATTGTTAGTTGAGATTGTTTGATTGTTAGTTGACTAATTGTTAGATTGTTAGTTGAGATTGTTTGATTGTTAGTTAACTAACTGCTAGATTGTTAGATTATTAGTTGAGATTGTTTGATTGTTAGTTAACTAATTGTTAGATTACTAGTTGAGATTGTTAGATTGTTAGTTGAGATTATTAGATTGTTAGTTGACTAATTGTTAGATTGTTAGTTGAGATTGTTAGATTGTTAGTTAACTAATTGCTAGATTGTTAGATTATTAGTTGAGATTGTTTGATTGTTAGTTAACTAATTGTTAGATTACTAGTTGAGATTGTTAGATTGTTAGTTGAGGTTATTAGATTGTTAGTTGACTAATTGTTAGATTGTTAGTTGACTAATTGTTAGATTATTAGTTGAGATTGTTAGATTGTTAGTTGAGCTTGTTTGATTGTTAGTTGAGATTGTTCGTTGACTAATTGTTAGATTGTTTGTTGAAATTGTTAGATTGTTAATTGAGATTGTTAGATTGTTAGCTGAGTTTGTTTGATTGTTAGTTAACTAATTGCTAGAGTGTTAGTTGAGATTGTTAGACTGTTAGTTGAGATTGTTGAGATAGTTAGTTGACTAATTGTTACATTGTTTGTTGAGATCATTAGATTGTTAGTTGACTAATTGTTAGATTGTTAGTTGAGATTGTTTGATTGTTAGTTGAGTTTGTTAGTTGACTAATTGTTAGATTGTTAGTTGAGATTGTTTGATTGTTAGTTGAGTTTGTTAGTTGACTAACTGTTAGATTGCTAGTTGAGATTGATAGATTGTTATTTGAGATTGTTTGATTGTTAGTTGAGTTTGTTAGTTGACTAATTGTTAGATTGTTAGTTGAGATTGTTAGATTGTTAGTTGAGATTGTTTGATTGTTAGTTGAGATTGTTTGATTGTTAGTTGAGATTGTTAGTTGAGATTGTTTGATTGTTAGTTGAGTTTGTTAGTTGACTAATTGTTAGATTGCTAGTTGAGATTGATAGATTGTTATTTGAGATTGTTTGATTGTTAGTTGAGTTTGTTAGTTGACTAATTGTTAGATTGTTAGTTGAGATTGTTAGATTGTTAGTTGACTAATTGCTAGATTGTTAGTTGACTAATTGTTAGATTGTAAATTGAGATTGTTAGGTTGTTAGATGAGATTGTTAGATTGTTAGTTTAAATTGATTGTTAGTTGAGATTATTAGATTGTTATTTGAGATTGTTAGATTGTTAGTTGAGATTGTGAGATTGTTAGTTGACTAATTGCTAGATTGTTAGTTGAGATTGTTTGATTGTTAGTTGAGTGTGTTAGTTGACTAATTGTCAGATTGTTAGTTGAGATTGTTTGATTGTTAGCTGACTAATTGTTAGTTGAGTGTGTTAGTTGACTAATTGTTAGATTGTTAGTTGATATTGTTAGTTGACTAATTGTTAGATTGTTAGTTGAGATTGTTTGATTGTTAGTTGATTGTGTTAGTTGACTAATTGTCAGATTGTTAGTTGAGATTGTTTGATTGTTAGTTGACTAATTGTTAGTTGAGTGTGTTAGTTGACTAATTGTTAGATTGTTAGTTGATATTGTTAGTTGACTAATTGTTAGATTGTTAGTTGACTAATTGTTAGATTGTTAGTTGAGATTGTTAGTTGAGTAATTGTCAGATTGTTAGTTGAGATTGTTTGATTGTTAGTTGACTAATTGTTAGATTGTTAGTTGAGATTGTTTGATTGTTAGTTGATTGTGTTAGTTGACTAATTGTCAGATTGTTAGTTGAGATTGTTTGATTGTTAGTTGACTAATTGTTAGTTGAGTGTGTTAGTTGACTAATTGTTAGATTGTTAGTTGAGATTGTTAGATTGTTAGTTGAGATTGTTTGATTGTTAGTTGAGATTGTTTGATTGTTAGTTGAGATTGTTAGTTGAGATTGTTTGATTGTTAGTTGAGTTTGTTAGTTGACTAATTGTTAGATTGCTAGTTGAGATTGATAGATTGTTATTTGAGATTGTTTGATTGTTAGTTGAGTTTGTTAGTTGACTAATTGTTAGATTGTTAGTTGAGATTGTTAGATTGTTAGTTGACTAATTGCTAGATTGTTAGTTGACTAATTGTTAGATTGTAAATTGAGATTGTTAGGTTGTTAGATGAGATTGTTAGATTGTTAGTTTAAATTGATTGTTAGTTGAGATTATTAGATTGTTATTTGAGATTGTTAGATTGTTAGTTGAGATTGTGAGATTGTTAGTTGACTAATTGCTAGATTGTTAGTTGAGATTGTTTGATTGTTAGTTGAGTGTGTTAGTTGACTAATTGTCAGATTGTTAGTTGAGATTGTTTGATTGTTAGCTGACTAATTGTTAGTTGAGTGTGTTAGTTGACTAATTGTTAGATTGTTAGTTGATATTGTTAGTTGACTAATTGTTAGATTGTTAGTTGAGATTGTTTGATTGTTAGTTGATTGTGTTAGTTGACTAATTGTCAGATTGTTAGTTGAGATTGTTTGATTGTTAGTTGACTAATTGTTAGTTGAGTGTGTTAGTTGACTAATTGTTAGATTGTTAGTTGATATTGTTAGTTGACTAATTGTTAGACTGTTAGTTGACTAATTGTTAGATTGTTAGTTGAGATTGTTAGTTGAGTAATTGTCAGATTGTTAGTTGAGATTGTTTGATTGTTAGTTGACTAATTGTTAGATTGTTAGTTGAGATTGTTTGATTGTTAGTTGATTGTGTTAGTTGACTAATTGTCAGATTGTTAGTTG
Organism: Moxostoma hubbsi; assembly: GCA_032164185.1. NCBI lineage: Eukaryota > Metazoa > Chordata > Actinopteri > Cypriniformes > Catostomidae > Moxostoma > Moxostoma hubbsi. Next base: position 16,483,049 of record JAVLUX010000020.1, on the reverse strand, counting down.
AGATTGTTTGATTGTTAGTTGACTAATTGTTAGTTGAGTGTGTTAGTTGACTAATTGTTAGATTGTTAGTTGATATTGTTAGTTGACTAATTGTTAGATTGTTAGTTGAGATTGTTTGATTGTTAGTTGACTAATTGTTAGATTGTTAGTTGAGATTGTTAGTTGAGTAATTGTCAGATTGTTAGTTGAGATTGTTTGATTGTTAGTTGACTAATTGTCAGATTGTTAGTTGAGATTGTTAGATTGTTAGCTGAATAATTGCTAGATTGTTAGTTGAGATTGTTTGTTTGTTGAAATTGTTAGTTGACTAATTGTTAGATTGTTATTTTTTCTGTTTCAAAAGTGGCTTTTTCTTTACAATTCTTCCCATAAGGCCTGCACCCCTGAGTCTTCTCTTTACTGTTGTACATGAAACTGGTGTTGAGCAGGTAAAATTCAATGAAGCTGTCAGCTGAGGACATGTGAGGCATCAATTTCTCAAACTAGAGACTCTGATGTACTTATCCTCTTTAAGATGTACTTATCCTCCTACAATTTCAAGCATTGTATAGCCTTCATTCCTCAAACAATAATTGACTGACGAGAAAGCTTTTTTTTTTTTTTTTTTTTTTTTTTTTTTTTTTGCCATTTTGACCTAATATTAACCTTAAGACATGCCAGTCTATTACATACTGTGGGAACTCAAAAACAAACATAAAGACAATGTTAAGCTTCATTTAACAGACCGAATAGCTTTCAATTGTGTTTGATATAATGGCAAGTGATTTTCTAGTGTCAAATTAGTAATTTAGCATGATTACTCAAGGATAAGGTGTGGAGTGATGGCTGCTGGAAATGGGGACTGTCTAAATTTGATAAAAAATTACTTTTTTCAAATAGTGATGGTGCTGTTTTCTTACATGAGTAATGTCCTGACTGTAGTTTGGGATCAGTTGAATGCCAGTAGTAGTTTGGTGAATTAAATTAACAATTTCCTGCAGAAACAGCAAAATCTGCACATTATTCCAAACTTTTGGCTGCAAGTGTATGTACGTGTTTTGTTGATATTATTAATGAATGTGTACAGCAATACAAATCATTTGCTGAAGTTTCTTTTTTACATTTATAAAAAAACAAACAAAAAAAAAAAAAAAAAAAAAACTTTTTCCTCACAATCATAGCCAGAATAAAATACCATGTGTAACACGGGGTTAAGATGGGCAAGGAGGAGGCGAGAACCGGCTTGTCAATATAAATAATATTTTAATAAAGAACATTCCAGCGACATTCCAGCCCGGCCCCGCCCCCCTCCACTCCACACCATGTTAACTATATTTTTACATACAGTAATTAAAGGGATACTTCACCTCTGGGAAGATGAATGTGTATTTAAAATTGGTCATTTATATAGTATAAATGTGAAATTATTTTTGAATTTGAAGCATTCTAGACTGAGAAAAGGCAGAAAATGTATTTTTTACACATGTGGCTGAAAGACAACAACTCCCAGAATGCACTTGCTTTGCTGCCCTTACGAGGCCACTCCCAAACCACGCCTACCGGTTACAGGCGGCAGTATCTGAAAATATGATACAACTAGGCTTATACATCGTGACTCTATAAATCGTGAGTTAGTTGATAAATTGACTGACTACGCGGGAAGAACATTATAATTCCGGGTGTCCAAACTCTGTACATGACGTCTTAGTAACAAAAAGAAAAACAAACAAAATACTCACTTTACACTAAGCCGTCCGTTTGTCCCTGCGGGCTTTGGCTGGCGTTTCCAATTTATCTTCAGGATCCTAAAATAAGTTTCCAGGACTCCCCTGTCCATGTGTGATACAAAACTTGGGTGCTCAGTTATACATGCTCAAGTTAGTGGTGCTGTTTCATCAGCGGATTCAGCGATCTCGTCCAGAAGAAAATGGCATCGCTGAAATTCGCGACAGCAATAGGACTCTCTATCTGTTTCCATAGGCGCACAGCGAGAGCACTGACACCACCAGTCCGCCCCAACTCGAGTCTGAATATAATTTAACACTCTCTTCCTCCTGCCTGCCAAGCAGGTTTTGCTCCCCTGCTCCAGCAGCTGCTCCAGCCTCTGTTCATCGCTGTATTGCGGCTCGTACAGGTAGCGCGATCATCAGATTCTCGCAACAGATCTTCGAAATCCCCTTCTGCCATTTCAACTTCAAAACTACATTCCGCCATCGTGATTAGTCTACTTGTATACAAACTTTCTACACAGAGCAACAGCCTGTTTTCTTAGCTTCTACAGAAAGATGGCTGACACTATCTTCACATTCTGTGAGTGAGATCCCGCCCCATATGGGCGTGGTGAAAACATGCGGAATACTGGCTGTAGTTTTAAGCCTCTGGACCAAAAATCCTCCGATGACGCAAAATGACGATTTTTGCGTCATCGGAGGATTTTTTCCAGACTAAAAATAAATAAATCTCTCGTCTCAGGGGGATATGAGGGGGGGGGGAGCTCGGTAATTCGAAAATACTACTGATTTTCTACTGATACAAAGCTTAATGCTAAATCCTGAAGTAACCCTTTAAGAACTGACCTAATTTGGTTAATTATAGATTAGCAGACTTGTAATTGTTATTTGTAAGGTTTTCATTGAAGATAGCTTTGGTGAGGTGTGCAATGCATGTTGCAGTGGTTGCTGCGTCAAGTCGGTATGCAGGCCTGTAATCCTTTGTCATTTGGAGAAAGAAAAAAATATTGGTTTCAGTGCAGGTATTCAGGTGTACTTTTAATATTTAATGTAATGTTAAATGTATAGAACATCATACAGTTGCAAACATAAAATTTTTATTTTCTAAGATAAACGTGACAAATGTATATTATTTGCATTCGTTTTTTATAATATTTTTGGTTAAAAAATGTATTAATAAAAATGTATGTGTAAATTATATAAAATTAGATTATTGTACATTCGGTGTCCATCACAAGTCCATTCAGTGCAGCTTCTCAATGGAGCAATTCTCCATGGAGATCCTTCATGACGTATGATGTGTAACGGGTATCTATGTGGTTTCTTGAATGAATCCTCTGTTTTTAATTTTCTGATTTTCTGCTAACGATAACAAACTGGACTGAAAAAGACTATATTTTCATTGATATGGGAGTAGTTGGAGTTCTAACAGTGTGTGTTAGTATGCAGCCAACTGAATTGGCAAACGTAAAATGCATACAACATGTCTGCTAACTAGAAATAACTTCTTCAAATTCTTTAATTTGCTCTTGCGTTTGTGAAATCTTGATATTTCACTGTGTAACAAATGTGATAAACACACACACACACACACACACACACACACACACACACACACACACACACACACACAGAAATCTGAAAACAGTGAATTGAATTAGAATGCTTTTAAAGTATTACTAGTTATTGCCAATGTTTATGTGTTTGTGTATGTGAGGAGGAAGAGGACCAGGCTTATGAAGAGGCTTTCCCGTAGCTGTCTGTTAACACATTCACAGAAATCAGGTACATATGCACAGAGAGCGCATTCACATGCAAAAAGTTATTTTCATCACTATATATCTGTAAAATGACATGACTGTGTCAGCTGGCTAGAAAATAGAAAATACACACAATTATTTACTGCCCTCAAGTTGTCCCTCATTATGCTTTTTTTATTCTTAACACAAACTTTTCTTCAAGAATCATAATGCTGCTCTTTTCCATACAAAAACTGTTAAAATTGACCACTGCTCTCAAGATACAAAGAAAAAAAAAAAACTATTAATATACCATAAAAGTTGTCCATTCAACACATAGCTGTTTTGTGGCCCCAGAAAGCTTGGAATATAATGCACTTGGCATATGGACGTCTGTTATGATGTCTTTACACTGAACCTTTAAAAGTGCTTTATAGCATTTATCCTTTTTAAACTTGACAGCTCTTTCTCATGTTCCAAGCAAAAGTATTAGCATTTGGGTTTTAACAACACGAGGGGGAGTAAATGAGGGGGTAAAAGTAAATTTTCCATTCTTAGGTAAACTACTTAAACTGGTAGCTCATCTTCTTTCAAAAGAAGACTAATGAGATGCTGTACAACATTCAGAATTAATTAAAGACACAAATAAATTAAAGCTGACGATTTAACACGTTAATGCAGTGCGTTTAATTTGACAAAAAATAACGCGCTAAAAACATTAACGCAATTAATTTCACAATAATAAGGAAGATTCCTGAGAAATGCAAGCTTGAAGTACCACCTGTTAACTCAAGAGGGCAGTAAGTGAAATTTCAGCTGTATGAGCAACACACAGTTTATAAAGTGAAGAAAACACTGCAGTAGGCAGAACATCGCATGTAAACATGCGTTACATTCTTGCGCTCAAAACACTTGAAGGAGCGCAAATGCAAACTAAGGGATCTCAAGACGTGTTTAAAGATTGGGTATTAAACTATATTTAATTTGAAACAGTGACCTAAACATTTTATGTTTATGATGCAACACATCCGAGATGCTACACAAGCATGTCTGATGCAGGTGTAAATTGACGGGCTCTCTCTAACCCTCATAATAAATCTCCAACCAATTGGCAAATTCACTTGTGAAATGGATTGCTGTGAACTGTATGTCAATGATTGACTTGTGATCAATAATATGGTAGTAAACAATACATTGTATTCTAAAGCCGCTTTTTGTCTTATCAATGATTAACTCTTCTGCTACAGGAATGTAAAGCATTTAAATTATCTGAATATATATATATATATTTGTAATTTTTTAAATATTTAAAGATAACTATGTATAATTATATATTGATATAAATATGAATAATCTTTATATATTGAATTATTTTTATTTAAGGGGCTTTCTCAGAAAATATTTGTATATGCGATTAATTAATCGGGACACCATGTAATTAATTAGATAAAAAAATGTTATCGATTGACAGCCCTAAAATAAATTATTTATAAAATCTTACATTTATTTTAAATTCTTACCTAATAATATTTGCATTACAAATAAATGACATAATATATGGTAATTTGGCCATACTGATTATTGTGGGGGGGGGGGGGGGGGGGGGGGGGTGGACTTGTCCCCCTCAATCTATATTGTGATTTTAGCCCTGCACACATATGCACTCACAAAACACACACAAAACACATTTGCAAATCTGAAACACCAAAATATACATTGCATGCCCAGTTCACACAATACAAACACAAGCTGACAGTACACATAAGATGTTGATTATTATGTTTTTTTTATTGTAGAGATAAGTGCTTGTCATTATTATATTTGTTTGTCATCATGTATGTTATGTATATGTCTTTTCCAGATCAAAGAAAATTGGACATCTTGGATGACTAAAAACAGACTAACAAATTTTTTGAGAAGATTCTTCCCAAAGAATAGAAACCTCTAGACAAGCACAAGGATGGGCATCCAGGCACAGGAACTTGGAAGAAAGACACTAACAATGTATCAGGAAAACACAGAAACAGACTAAGAAACTTTGCTTTAGTCTGTGTATCTGTAATTCCCAAACAAACACAAAAGACAAAAAGAAAGTCTCAGGTACATGGGACTCAGGCAGGCACTGGTGAGAGTCACTGACAGGTGCTGAGGCTGGTGTCTGATATGGGCAGCCACAAGGGCCAGTGAAAGACACTCGCAGACACTCTGGCCAGAGACCGTCATAATCACATAGATGGTAGCTTCTCATCAGTGGCTCCTCAGACAAGCACACACACCAAGAGACAATTACTGGCACTCTGGCTGGTGAGAGACACTGGCTGGCACTTGGGCTGAACACAGACACTGGAAAGCCCTTGGGCTGGTAAGAGACACTGGCAGACATTCTGGCTGTACACAGACACTGGCAGGCGCTTTGGCTGGCGAGAGACAATGGCAGGCACTCTGGCTGGTGAGACACAGGCAGGCACTCTGGCTGGTTAGAGACAGTGACTGGAACTTCAGTTGGACAAAGACACAGGTAGGCTCTGGGGCTGGTGAGAGATACTGGCTGGCACTATGGCTGGTGAGAGAAACTGGCTGAACATGGGCTGTACACAGACTCTGGCAAGCACTGGGGCTAGTGAGAGCCAAAGCACCTGCAAGACACAGGCAGGCAATTTGGCTGGAATAAACACTGGCTGGCACTTTGGCTGTTGGGATACACTGGCTGGCACTTGGGCTGAAGACAGTTGCTGGCAGGCACTTGGGCTGGAGACAAACACTGGCAGGTAATTTGGCTAGAGATAAACACTGGCAGTCACTTTGGCTGTTGAGAGACACTGGCTGGCACTTGGGCTGGAGACAAACACTGGCAGTCACTTTGGCTGTTGAGAGACACTGGCTGGCACTTGGGCTGGAGACAAACACTGGCAGGCACTTTGGCTGGAAATAGACACTGGCTGGCACTTGGGCTGGAGAAAATCACTGTCTGGGACTGTTGCTGGTGAGAGACACAAAGTGACACTGGCAATGAAAACAAATACTGGTGGCAGGCACAGGGTTTGATGCTGATGGAGGACAGACACAGATTCACAAATAATATGAGGAGAGGACTCTGAGACAGATGCTGAAGATAACTCATCAGACTTAAATGTGTTTCTTTTTCAATTAGTACATTTCTTCTTTCATGATTATGTCTTTAGTGTGTCTTGTGTAAGAGGTGAAGTAATGGTTTTGTAGCCATGATCTGCCTTTTATGAAAACCATATTATGCAAAGCAAACTAAATAAAACTGGAAAATCAAGCTAATTCAAAATGATTCATAAAAAACAATGGGACACCCTATGGTGTCCTGGACTTTGCGCGAATGCGCAAATGAAGGCCACTAGACAGCAACACCACATCAAGTGTGCTGTTTGAGACATGGCTGGAGAAGATGGTTTAGGAGAGCTACATGATTCGTCCAAACGAACCGGTTTACTGAAATGAATTGGACTTACTAAATTTGAAAACTTCTTTAAGATGAAAGACCAGTTTACGAGAGCACATTTGATCAGTCTACTTGAATAGTCTGTATATAAACAAGTGCTCATGTGGATGAAAGCATCAGGAAAATTATAATTTGATATTTCCAGGACAGATGACTTAAAACCTGGACGATCCCAGGAAAATAGGGATGGGTGGCATCTCAACATGAGCTCTCTTTAGAGCACAAGCAGACATACACACACGATGAGACTTTGAAAGCAGCCAAAAAACTGCACAGGTCCCAAACGAGTTAATATTATTTTTTCCATTCATCATCATTCATGAACAGGGTTGGGAGGGTTACTTTTGAAATGTATTGCACTACAGATTACAGAATACATGGTGCAATATGGAAATTGTAATGTATGTTACTCAAGGTCAGTAACGTATTCTCAATACTTTGGATTTCTTCTTCAGCACTGGTAGATTTTTTTTCACTTGTTTTGACCATAAAAACTCTGCCAAAATAAACATGTTAAAAATACATTCTCTGAAAAACCTAAATATCTTATGTAGTTTTGTTTTTAAAGCAAGATCAATCAAAATGATCTTGTTTTTTAAGGATTTTTTTAAAAAATATTTTTACAGGAAAACAATACAAAAATTATCAAGAATATGATTTTTGCCCTAATATCAAAGGTCTTACTAGGAAAAAAGAATGTGTTTTTTTTTTTATAAAAAAATAAGAACTTGCCTGGTAACGTGCATGTAGTGCATATTTGCTAGAAATAGCATTTTATCTTAGCGTAAAGATGACAATTTACACAAGGTTTATTTCTATTTCTTCCAAACTTACTTCAAACGTACTTCTCTGTCTGCTCATATGAATGCAACACATCATAAGAAAGTGTTTCACCGTTGTTCAAATGCACTTTTGATCGCATCATTTATATGTATAAATGTTTCCATCTGAAATGACTAAATATTAAATGAAACAAATGACAATAAAATGCAAAGTAATCTCTTCAGTAATCAAAATACTTTTTGAATGTAACTATTCTACTTACTAATTCCACAGCATCAAAACACACTGCGCTCTGTTTATAAGCTGCTCTCTGCCCTCTTTTCGTACATATTGAAACAAACTTTTTTAATCTGTGTAACGAGTAATGAGAGGGTCTGTATCAGATTATACACTATTTGGTTGGCTAAAAAATTTAGCAAAGTAAAAGTTGCAACACATTTAAATACTCATGAAAGTACAAATTTTGAAAAAAGCCTACAAGCCTACTTAGTTACTTTACACCACTGTTTATATATTTAGGATATATTTGTCAGGATCCTGCCATCTCAGTTTGAGCCTGACATCCTTTTTTATACTTTATTTTGTATTTTGTCTCTCCCATGTCTTTCTCTGTCCTGCCTGTTTCTGTTCTCTGTCTCATTTTCTGGCCCCGCCCCCTCGATTACCTGATTCATTTTATACACCTGCTCTCCTCAATTGCCTCCTGATTTTTCCCTCTTTATATTCCCTAGAGGTGGGGTACTTGAGTTACATGACTCAACTTGACTCACAAATTTTAGGACCTGTGACCAAAAATGAAAATTTGCTGATAATTTACTCATCCTCAGGCCAGCCAAGATGTAATTTCCTTCTTTATCAAAATAGAATTTAAGATTTTTAAGATTTAATTTCATGCCTCTGAATCGTGTTACGTGAACTGCTGATGCAGGTGTAAGCAGGCTGTTGCGTGCCAAAGGAGACAAAGCGATGTGCCAAGCATGGGAGCAGGCCGCGCCAGCCGCAGCCTTTTCTCTCTCTTTGTTCACCATAGGGCTGTTAGAAGCGGCTGGGGCCATCTAACGCTATAACACACATCGGGGAAGGTGTTCTTTTCCGACTGCTATTCTTTCAGGGCAAAACGACCCCACGGAGACCACATCCTGCCCAGGCTGGTGAGGACACATGTGGCAAATACGTCACGGGTCCACCGACAGGGAAAATACAACACAGGGGTGATCATGATGACCGATACCTGTTGAGCACCTATTCCAGTACAGAGTAATTAGTACCCATAGTGGGTCTGGTCGGGAATTCCTCTGCTGAATTCGTGAGCCAGAGGGCTATGGATGAAAAACATCCAGGGAGCGCAAGCTTTTGTGGACTCACCTGGGGATAAAAGCGCACCTCTTCAAGTAGGCTCACTGGGGGAAATGCGTATTTACGCAGCCCCCAGGCCAGCTGTGTGCCAGCGTGTCTGTCCCGAGGGGAGCCTCTGACAAGGAGTACCAGAGTGGGCAGTGTGAGTTCTCCTGGAAAACCAATCATCTAGCTGCGAGGGTTGAGGGGAGGACAGAGTGTTCCAGTCCAGCCCCACTCTCACGGCGGCCCAGGCAAGCATATTGGCCATCTACATGCCAGCCTCAAACTGAGCAGGCTGACCTGAAGGTGGCAACCCAGTCGAGTCATCCACGTCAGTTTGTGAAACTTCTCTCCTGTGTCATTGATCTCACTGTGTAAATTCTGTGAATATCAGTAAATGCTCTCACACTTGGTTTCACTAACTACAACTTGTGTGGCTTGAATTCCTGACAGTCATATAGCCTATATATTTCTGCTAAAGAAAAAGCACAAGTAGATGACGCAATGGCATTGCACCGAAATATAGGATGGTTATTTACTGCAGTAATGTTTTTTTTATTTTGGATTTGGCTTTTATTATTTGGAAATATTTTTTATTTTATTTTATATTGTTTTGAAATAGTTTGTGACTGTTTTGGTTTGTGAATAGCGCTGGAACTGCACTGGTCTGTGCCACATTTTTCTCTTGTAAGAGGCTTCCTGCCTCCTCCTCCACGCTTGACCTTACCAACAAGCTTATGTCATCCTGAAAGTTAATTACAGATGTTCGGGAGGAACATGTTAATTTTAAAATGACAAATCACAGCCCACGAGTAGGAGCATATAAGCCGCTGCTTACCTGCGTCCCATGACAATTCTCCTGACATGATAGTATTTCTGGCATTCAGCCCCACCCATTGTCCATGAACAGACCCAGGCAGTCAGATCATGGGATGCAACTTCGCTGCAAAGCATTCACCTTCATCAGAACATTACTTCCATCCAAACAATCTCGTTATTTTATAGAAGCTCCCACAGCAGCTCACTATTTTCAGATATAATATGGCGGCTGCCACTTTAACGCAGTAGGTGTTTTTTCTACTCAACCTTTCTTCCTTTCTAAACATTACTCACCGAAAAAGATCCAATTGCATCGTGGCTGAAAGACCGGCCACTGCTTCACCGTGCTACTGTTTCATAAGACCGAGCTCCGGTTATTTCATCATAACTGTAGCCATTCATTCCCATGCTCCTGATTGCATTATTCCCGTTCTAGTGCACAGGTAATTGCTCTTAGCTTAACTGTGCCGCTTCAACTGTCTCCTCTCTCAGTCTCGCACAACTCCTGGGAAAACTCCTCACATACTGGAGCTCAAGGAGCCCAGTGTGAAAGCTGGAGGAGCTGATCACGCAGCACCAGCTGAAGCCTGTTCTCTGATTCTCCGGGGATCGAGTGGATTATCGCCTCCACACAAAACTATCACCGTGCGATGCATTACCTATGCAAAACATATACCGTATGACAGGTGCAGTCAAGGAGTGAGTGGCCACAAGTGAATCCTGCAATAATGATCGAAAGTCCATTTCTCCTGCATTTCAGTATGCAGCGCAGAGCCAGAAGCTATTTTTTTTCTCAGATCATTTTATGATGATTTTCACACTGTTTATTTAGATGAAGTTCCCAGCACATTTCTCCTGCATTTCAGTATGTGGTGCCGAGCAAATGTCTTTTTTTCTCAGATCATTTTATGCTGTTTTTTCACATTATAATTATGATGTATTTTCCCTACACATTTCTCCTGCATTTCCGTATACAGTGCAGAGCTGCAACTCTCTTTATTCCTAGATAATTAATGATGTTGGTCACATTATTGTTTCTAAATGTTACTAATATATATTTTCTCTTCTTTCTAGACTCATTACCCCAAAACGTCGACTGCATGCTTTCCTCCCTATTAAGCATTATCAGTTAAGCATTATGCATGTTTTCCCATCAAACAAGCATTAGCAGTCTCAGGTTACTCCTCTACTGGTGCAATGGTACACTCCAGTGGCCATGGATCTAACTTTCCAAAGAGTGCCATTTGCAAGGGTTTCACCAATATTACTTCCAGCAGGTCTCTATGAGAACCCATCTAAAATTCCTTCCACGGGATTGTTTTCCTCCTGCTTTCACTATATTGGTATCATAGACTTCACTGTTCCTTTCCAAGGAGCCTGCGTCTTATCTTAAGTCTGGGGGCATAAATATACAGTATGTACACATTGCAAACAACAACTCTGCAAAGTTCTCTACTCTGCGCCACCTGCCATTCGAATGGTGTGTAAGATCTTCCATTCGGACGCAGTGTGAACCTACTCAATTTGGGCCAGAGGTTCTCCCATTCAAATGCAGTATAAGCTCTCCCATTTGAGCACAGTGGTGGTGCAGTAATCTCCTGTTAACCTTCGCATTGGCAGTTCCTTTGCACATGGTTGAAACACAATAAGGTGTGCATAAAAGTAATAAAACCATGTGTACCCTTTTTGATACTGCAGCCGAAGTGCCCCACCAGATAATGTGTTGCATCGCCCGCCCACGCTAAATACTGCCGCAGCATTATCTGTATACTCTCGATAATGCCACAACAGTACCCCTTTCGCATTTTGATACTGCTGCAGCAGTGCCCCGCCATGACAAACGTAATAAAGTTGTTTTCTTAACTAACCTTTTGCTTTCCTTAAAGCCACATATAAACTTAATTTACATGTTTTCCTTAACTAACCTTTTGCTTCCTTTACAGACGTGTATAAATGTAATACGTTAACATATTCCTTACTAACCACCTGCTCCCCCCACAGAAAGTACAAATTAACCTTTGCTTCCCTTACAGGTGTTGATAAATTTATAAAGTCATTTGTGCCCTACTTGATACCGCAGCAGTGCCCCGCCCATGCCAAATATAATTAAGTCATGTATTCCTATATAACCACTTGCTTCCCCTACAGGCGTGTACAAATGTCAATGTCATGTTTACACTAACATTTGGCTTCCCTTGCATGTGTGTAGAAATATACTGGCTAGGTTTTACTAATTAACCTTGTGCTTCCCTTAAAGGTGTGTACACAGAGTTATTTCTATTTTCTCCACAGGCAGTACTTTAAAGTTTGCTCCTGCAGGAGGCCCTCTTTCTCTTTTACCAGGCATCCGCTGAAGCCTTTTATCTTCACTTCTCAGCAGCTGCAATTAGAATTACAGGAGATGTGGTCACCACCCCTCCTGTTCTTTTCAAGCACCATATTTCCCCATCCCTGGGTAGATTTTTACAGAGGCTACCTCCGCAATCTGACAGTATACCTATGGTAGGTGCAAAATATCAATGGAACTGCCCCCTATAGCCGCATAAAGGTCCTTTGTCCAAACCTTCCACCCAGAGAAGGCTGTCACATGAGGCTGCCTCCAAAAGATGTTCCAATGCAGTTTTAGCACTTCTGTCAGCCTTCGATTTGGTGTTTTTATTCACCCAATTTGGGGGGGGTTATATAGCCCTTAATAATGGTCTACTAATCTACTACAGCATATTATCCATTTCACCATTCATTTAATTCCTAAACCATTTTAAAGGCATTTAACCAGATACCAGCTAAGGCTATCTGAGTTGCATCCTTCTCCATATATATGTATTCGGCCCAAAGTCTACCCCAGCAATCAATAACCCCTACATTTCTCTGCTCATTAAACGCTCGGGCACCAGACTGCCTCTAACCATCAATGTCTTAACAAAATGCCTAACCACCCTCCGCCTCAGTTACCATACAGTAAACACAGCTTGCACGCTCTACGCTACGTTTCTCCTAGCCTTTTTTCGGCTTTCTGTGTTGCTCAGAAATCACTGTCAATTCCTCAAATCAGACCTCATCTAATCTGGCATCCCAGCAAATAACAGATTCAATCTCTCTGGTCGTTGGTCCTCAGACGCATATCACACCTACATCAGATCTAATCGTTTCCACATCAGGAAAGCTCACTAATCCACTAATCCCCTTATCAGTACCACATGCGCATATGTGTAAATGTTCTAATGTGTATGTATTTCTTTGTGCAGGTGCGTGCAGATGCGTATGTGTGTGTGTGTGTGTGTGTGTGTGTGTGTGTGTGTGTGTGCCCGTGCGTTTATGCGTATGTATGTATTCATATGTGTGCATGCACATACTTCTCTTTACGTACATCTACAAATCTCTTTCTCACCTTCCCCATTCAATTGCAGGCTGGGCTTAACCGTTCAAATGCTGTGAGCTAAACTACTCTCTCTTTAGAGCAGTCTCCCATTCTGATTGCAGTGTGAACCCTCCCTTTCGAACGCAGGATGAGCCAACTCCCCTTCCCTTTCAATTGCTTGCTGGGCTTAACCGTTCAAATGCTGTGAGCTAAACTACTCTCCCTTTAGAGCAGTCTCCCATTCTGATTGCAGTGTGAGCCCTCCCTTTTGAACACAGCTCTCTGGGCTCCCAAGCCCAAACTCTCATTTTCACCTTCCCCGTTCGAATGACGTGAGCCCATCCACTTCTATGATGAGTGGTGGTCTCCCATTTGAATCGCAGTGTAGCCCCTCTCGACCAACCATCATAAAAGAACGTAGCTTCAAACATATAGAATTGTCGCCAGCTTGCTGTCCTAATACTTCCTGCCATTGTCATAGTACTGATTTTCCACCTTAAAGCCTTTTTGGGGGTAATCAGGAGTCGAGTCTCGAGCTCCGAGCCCTCCAGTATATGGACAGCAAGCCATATAAATAAATAAATAAGTTTACCTCTACTATGCAAGATTTCTTTAAAGTACAAACTACTGAAACTGAGTTAATTAACAAAGGTTCGGGAGGAGCATGTTAATTTTAATCTGACAAATCATGGCCTGCGAGTAGGAGTATATAAGCCACTGCTTACCTGTTTCCTGTGACAATTCTCCTGACATCCCTCCTCCACCCCATCTCCACTTATTCTCTAGTATATGGACAGCAAGCCATATGAATAAATATATAAAAAGTTTACCTCTTCAATACAAGATTACATTAACATACGAACTACTGAACTCTAAAATTTGTGTTTTAGATCAATCTTATGAAAACGTATATATAATATAAGTTATATATATAATATAAAATATATTTCTGGATTCATAAGTACAAGTAGATGAGAATGGAAGGGGAAAGGCTGGGTTGTAATGACCCTGTCTCTTGTGAATTAAAGGTACTGTAAGTGAATTCAGTTGTTCTGCTTACTTTCCCTTTTGCAAACTTTCATCCTCATGCCCTCTGTCCAAAACGTCCTCCACAGACAATTCAGAACACCCAAAAACAGTAAATGATTTACAGAGAGCATTTCTAACTGGCTCATTTTCTGAATGGCTCAAAATGTGCAGGTTGCCCTTCTCACTCTTTTTGGTCGTTTACAATTTTTGTGATTTCTCTAGACACCTATTACAGCGATATCTGTAAGGTAGGAATATTTTATGCGTGGTATTCCCCAAGTAACTTTCCAATCATTTAATTAAAACAAGACAATTTTAGAAGCAAGGCAGGTGCTGATTTTTCACTGAGGCAGATATAAATTGTTGCTGTATCAGACAATTGCTAAGCACAAGAGTCAATAATTGTCTTGGGGCAAAATGCCAGCAAAAGTGAAAAGAATGCCTTGGATATTTCAAAAAAATAGTTTTTCCTCAGATTTTTAAAAATTATTATTGATTTTTTTTGTGCTTTAGATTGTTTAACAAACATCAAGTTTTTTTTTTTATGTTATCTGCAATACGTCTATAAAACATATGTCTATATTTGCCTTGGATGTCATTAAGACAATCAGCAGATGTCTTTGAGACTTTAATGTTTGTAAATTTGATCTTTTTTTAGATTATTAGATGTTAGTTAGATTATGATGCTTTCCAGATTAAAAGCTCTAAAAAAAAAGAAAAAAAAAAGACATCTCTGAGACATGTGCTGCTATCTGGTCAGGGCCATAGCTGGGTATTTTGGGGCCCCTGGCTGTATATTGCTTTGTGCCCCTTTCCTATTAATTTTTTTCTTTATTTTAAAACGGTAACGAATAAACAAATCTACGCTTGTCTAGTGACTCAGAAGCTAGAGTTGTTGTGTGTGTCATCTAAAATGTAGCTATTCATAGAATCAGCTGCAAAAACATTTAATGTAAAAAAAAAAAAAAGAAAAGAAAATCCTCCCAACAACTCCAAAACTTTAAACCGCAAATTCAGCAAAATCTGTTGTGATGGTATAATTTAATCTATTTAGAGCTGCATAATCTAACATAGTGACTCTTGTTGTGTTATGATATACAATATACATTATTTACAGCTACTTTTGCATTTTATCATGATTTTATTTTATGAGTAACAATTGTAATTGTTCATATTGACAATTTATTTAATTTAATTGATTCAAGGAATGATTCAAAACACCTGGTAACCTTTGGTCAGTCAACACCCTGTAGGGGCTAACTCAAGCGTAAATATTCTGTATTGTCTGTATCCAAAAGCTTAAGGTATGTGTGTATTCAACTTTCCCCATTCCCCTCCTCCTGTCACCAGAACATTTTTGGTCAAAATAAAAACTTTTGTCTTTCAGTAGTAGCTTAGTTAATGCACTCTGCCTTATACAGCAACGTCTGCAATGCATTGTGCCCTAAGTCACCACTAGAGGACACACTTGCCTGATGGTACTAATGTAGACAAAAACGGTGCACACAGAGATAGTTAATTACTTATGTGTACTTTGCTGCTTAAACTGTTCCCTCTTGGGAGTCAGAAAACGGCGCATTGAATATTGAAAACGCTGTCTTTAAAGTGCATCTGTAATATAAAGTAGGAGGAACATTGTTGCAGAATTGATCTGTGTAAAGGAAAGTGGTTGTTCTGCATTACTAAACCGAGGCAGAAATGAACCCATGTCATTGTGTTTAAACTAACAGAAGTCTGAGTGGATGTCACAAATGCTAATAAACCACTGATAATCTAACCAAAGTAATTACACACAGGGGCACCGTGACGGGGGAAGGTTAGGACAATTCTAAGGGCCCTGGACAGACAGGGGGCCCAGAGGAACCCCTGAGTCTTTTCCTTCATGATTTTGTTTTAAGTGGCCACTTCACACTGGTTAGAAGACTGGAAGACT
Organism: Moxostoma hubbsi; assembly: GCA_032164185.1. Taxonomy (NCBI): domain Eukaryota; kingdom Metazoa; phylum Chordata; class Actinopteri; order Cypriniformes; family Catostomidae; genus Moxostoma; species Moxostoma hubbsi. Next base: position 16,466,872 of record JAVLUX010000020.1, on the reverse strand, counting down.
TCTCTTCCTTGATAATAAAATATGCTGTAGTGTGTGGAATCCCCTTTAAGACATTCAGTGGTTTAAACACTAAATGCACATCCCAGTTATACAGGGTGGCATGACTCGCACATCCCCTGCGCTGGAAGCGTCATAAACATGATTGACTGGCTCGTGTGCAGAGTTAAACAGTGCGGCACAGACCACAAAACCTAAATTAAATCCAATATTTTCATTAGAAACAGTCCCACTACCAGCTGACTAAAATTACATGATAAAAACATTCTAATACACACACACACACACACACACACACACACACACACATATAAATATATATTCAAACACATTTTTTTGTGTGTCTCTTATTGAATGTGCAACCATGGTTATGTTTACATTTATGAATAATAATAACTTTTAATAAGCAATAAGATACGGGCACAAAGTGCAGTTGTAAGGGGGCCCAAACATCCTAACGGTGCCCCCTGGTGGCACAGACCATGACTGCGAGTACATTTCCATACTTTCAAGTTATATACTGATAGTTTATTTATTTATTTATTTATTTTCATTTTTCTCAATCTTTTCAAATATGATGGCTCCTCTGCTCCTGTGACCTTACAGGGTATCAAAATGCCCACCGGTTGCACACATGACACTCTCAGCAGATGCAGTACTGTATGCCATTCAGGTATTGTTCACATTACTGTATGATGCATACTTAGTATTTCAACATTCTAGTAATTGTTATTCCCTATCTGTCACTTACTCAACGTTGTGCCAATAAGTTGATACTAGAGGTCACTCTTGGGAGCCCAGAAATATCTGATCTTTGAGAAAAGGCCAATGAGAATTGGAGTGTGGAATTTGCATGCCACTTCCCGGATATACGTGAATAAAAGGAGTGCCACTTGCAAACACACACTCAGATTTCTTCTTCGGAGCCGAGCAAACGCATTCACTGAGCTGAATCCTTCTTGCCATTCCATTCATCTCTCCCTCTTGCTAAAGCTGCTGGATCTATGCCGCATTACGTCAGTTCTCCCCCTCGCACACTATGGTTGTCGAGCAACACCTCTGGGTGCTTCGGCAGTACAGCAGAACCTCCTATATATATGCCCACCGGTTATATATATATATATATATATATATATATATATATATATATATATATATATATATATATATATATATATATATATAAATATATATATATATAAATATAAAAATCACAAAAGAGTTATATTTTCTCTAAAAGAGTGGCACAAACGAAAGCATCTTTTTCAAGATGCCTCTGAGGCTCTCATCCAGAGACTGTAGGCTGACGTAGTGCTCCTGGAAACACTGCTTCCGCCTTGCAGACCATGGCACTCCTGCGGGTGCACTAAGCCAAGGCACTTTGAGAACTGCACGAGGGTAGTCCTGACCTGGGACTAATGCAGGAGCTGTGCTTGGCGACCAACTTCGCCTCCAAGCGACGAAGGTCACGGCGCATGCTCTCGGGCAGGTCGATGTCCACCCTGGTGGTCCAGGAATGCCACCTTTACTCAACCTGGTCGAGTCGCGAGAGGTTTGTTTCCTTGACGCCCCCATCTCCAAAGTTGGGCTGTTTGGGGACACCTTTGGAGAATTCGCCCGGCAGTTTTCAACGGCAATAAACCCTCCGCTTCTGCGCGCCCAGCCGTGGCACAAAGCCGACTATGCAAATCAGTTCGCCAGGTGCCTGAGCAGCTCTTTGTCTGCATCGGCGGACAGTGGAAAGGAAGCACTGTCTCCAAACAGAGGATAGTTCACTGGGTTATCGATGCCATTACTATGTCATACCATGCCCAGCATGTGCCACCCCCTGCTGGCCTGCGATCCCACTCTACCAGGGGTGTTGCAGCTTCTTGGGCGTTGTCCCGCAGTGCCTCTCTAGCGGACATCTGTAGTGCTGTGGGCTGGGCAACACCTAACACTTTTGCAAGGTTATATAACCTCAGGTTTAAGCCAGTTTCGTCCCGTGTGTTTTCAGGTGACACAAACAGGTAAGTTCAGGTCAGCAGCCTGGGTGTACCGCTTTTGCATTGCGACTTTCCCCTCCCTTGAGGCGAAGACGTGCGCTCTTCAAATTAACAGGCTTCTAACAGATAGTGTCCTCTCAACATGATTTTTACTGCTTTATGAATTTACTTAATTAAATTGAGTTAATCAAACACAATTTTTTAGCGTTTGGTCTCCACTTCATTTCATTATTTACAATCCAACAATGTTTACTTAATCCAATTGTGTTGGGACAATGTGAAAAGATTTATTGCATGAAAGTATATCTGAAATGTGATGGGGGATTTACATTTCCCAGCATGCTTTGCATGAGACTGGATTGGGAAAGTACATTTTTAAATTAAGTCTTATTTTAATGTATTTCTACACAAAATGAAAGAAGAAGACTTGTTAGTGTTTATTGTTCTGTTATGATGGGATTTGGTGAAATGTCTTTCATGCTGGATATTTTTCAGATGTTACAATTGCAGAGAAGAGTAAAGCTAATGGTTAGGTTGAGGATGGGTGACTTACTACATTGTACTAACAATGTTTTACTTTAAAAATATGTGTATATTGCTTTGTTATGAAGCAAAGACTGAAGGATAAATAGCTAACAGAGTGAACAAGAATCAGTAGACCCTCAGCAGAACCATCCTTGTCATTCTGAACAAAAATATATCTATATACTGTATGCTAATGTGTATTATTGCTAGTTAGCAGCAAGCTGATAAATTTAATGGAGTAATTTGGACACATCTAATTTAAGTGAGATTAATATAAACTGGGTTTATGCAACATAAAACATTTAAGTAGAGCCTACATTTTCATTTAATATTAAGGAGACTCATTTTCATTATGTGGAACCAATGTCCATAATTTAATGACATAAAACCAACTATTTTCTTTTTTTTTTTTCTTCTTTTTTTTTTTTGTTGTAGTGTACAGTCCAATCACATTGCAGAATTGTGATTGAGCTATGACATAATTTACTATGACAAATCACTCACTGGGTTCACATGTTATGTCTTTAGTCCAAATTGCATCCCTTGTGCTCACCTCAGCAGTTTTATTTGCCTGTCTGTCTCTCTTACGCTCTTGTACACACTCTCTCATTAACTGACTATGGTGAGCTAGAGCCATACATTATTGTCCTCTCTCAAGCCAGACGGTACACAGACAGGTTGTTAAAGGCAAACATTGATCCTGAGTGCTGCTGCAGTTTTTTAAACTGATAAGCCCTTGGTAGCACATATTCAGATAGAGCAGTTTATGCCTTTACATGAGAATTTATGTCCTTGGCTCTAACATTATTATTATAATGAACAAAAAACAAACAATAAAACTAAATGAAAAGATTGTTTACTGAAACATAATTGTAAAATTAAAACTAAACTAAAATAAATTTTCATGACAGCAAAACTAACTAAAATGAAATAAAAATGACCACAAATTAATTTGTTTTTGTTTTCGATACATAGTTTATATTACAAATAGGGCTGACGACTTAGCACATTTATTTAGTGCATTTAATTATTGAAAAATAATGCTAATGTATTTTTTTTTCAGAATTAATCATGACCCCTTAATTTTATTATATTGTTTTATTAAGTTCTGTAATAAAAGTATGTTTTTTCCTATCATCAGATAATGTAGCTCCCTGTTATTTTTCAGAGCCGTGTCAGCAGGGGGAAGCCAGCACACTGCAAAAAAAAAAACAAAAACAAAAAAACCTCACAAGCAGTGCAATGACAGAATAAGAGCTGAGTGTGTTCTTGACAACCGAATGAAGCACAACAGACTTGACTTTCAAAGTTTCAACTGCTTTTTTATTGCATTTATGAAGCTGAAACCCACAAAACACTCAAAGGATCCATCTGACACACGTACATAAACCAAAAATTACAAATTTCACAGACAGAGAGCAAGAACACGTTCTGTGAGAACAGAACAGATTGACCAACTCAACTGCAAAATGGATTGCTGTCGACTTTAGGCTTGTTCAATAATATGGAAATAAAAAAAGCTATATTGACTTCTAATGACACTTTTTAGTCAACGCAATATATTTCAATCTAAATATTTTAATGTATTTATTATATACTGTATATTAAAATTATGTATTATTTATTTAGAATTCTATTTCAGGGCATTTCTCAGCAAATATTGCGATTAATGCATATGCAAATGCATATGCGATTAATTATTTAATTAATTGGCATGTCATGTAATTCATTTGATTAAAAAATTTACTTGATTATTAGCCCTAATTATTAAATTTGAAACTTTTACATTCTGCCTTCATTAAGCTAAATAATTTCACCAGACTAACTAACACTAGACGGCACATTCAATTCATTATACATATTTCAATAATATCAGTTTATGAAAAAAGCTGAAAAACTACAGTAAATCTAAGAGTGATAGAGTGGAAAATAATGCAAACAAAACAAATGTTGATACTAAAACAGAAATAAAAATTATATTAAAAACTATAACAACCTAGAAGTGTGCATTGGTCATTACGTGTGTTTATCATGGTCTTTGCATGATACCCCCCCCCCCCCCCCCCCCCCCCCCTCACTGTCTCCCTTGCTCTCACCACATTGAACGAAGGAGGTTATCCTTAAACTTATTAGTGCAGGTGAAGTGCATTGAAAATCCATTCAGCTGTGCTGTCACAGCAATTCTGTTTCATTGAATTAAGTGGGGTCAATCCAGCAAATCAAAAGATTACACTGGGCTCTATAAAGTGTGGGATCACAGAAACATATTCACCACACATACAAACACTGAACACACTCAAATACAAACACAGAAATGGAGCAATTCCACAATCCCTCGTTTATAATTGGAAATGTACATACACTTGGTTAGCAAGTGTCCCAGTAGTGATTTAGTGTTTTTTTTTATAAAAAAGTAACCCTGTTATGTTCATTATAATACTGTGACCTTGAGCAACCTGTACAAATTCAACGTGGGATCAGCTGAATAAAAAGAAGCATTGTGTACAACAACACATAACCATGGTAAAATCATTTATTGCTTAAATAAAATGGCAGCAACAGCAATATGATTAAAGACACCAATGCTCAATAAACAATTACATTTTATTAAATGAGAACACAATAAACAGGTACTTTTTTGACTGTTTTTATGGTAGCCATTATGGTTTTAATGGTTTATACAACCTGGTTAAACAAGTTGGCTCGTAAAAAAACATATGACTTTTACTCCCATAGAGAAAATTAAACGAACAAACAATGTTATTATGATTTTTCCTAAGTTAACCCTAATCCAAACCTAACCATGATTTTAATAGGACTATCACTGTTGTGTACCATGGAAGAAAGTGAAACATTGGGGTTTTAAACGAGCAGTCTTATGATTTAAGCCTAAACTATGTTTAAAGTCTTACCCCTTAACTATGAATAAACATTTATACAATTCAACCACATTTTGGTAACCAAATTTTTTCACTGATGTTTTCTTTATTTAAATAAATGATTGTAGTTTATTACTATTATTGTAAGATACAATTTGATGCCTGTATTGTACCAATTTGAAATTCTGTTTGTTGATTGGTTGGTCTCTATGTGAATAAAAAGTTGCACCTTTTCATATGAGCCAAGTCTTATTAGATCAACAAAATATTTTTTAATGTATGTTCCTGCTCTTGTAGCCCACAGTTCATTGGTGCATGTTTTTCCAAATAATAATAATAATAAAAAAATTAAAAAATATATATGTTATTTCTTACGCTGCTTCTGAAACTACTTTTCTTTTTTAGGCAGATGTCACAAGTCACTTCCATTCTGGTGTTTCATTTTTCATGATCCAATCGATTCCCGATTCCCAATGGATACAATCACTCTACATTGTTTCTCACTGAATATCCTGTATCACTCCGAAATATGTATGATTGTGAAAGTGAATAGTTTGCAAATGGTGTTTCATGTTGACTTAAATATTGACTTCAATAATATCTGCCATATATGTACATCGTACAACAGGTTCAAATGTGGCTCATCCAATCAGTTTTTACAGTCTGAACTATCTACTTTACCTTAACTGAAACCTAGTTAACTGATTTTTTTATTTTTTTTTTGGCCTAAACATTTACAGTTCTGAAACCAACCATAAACATAATTTTCCCTGTAGAAATGAAAGCATAGAGATGTTATTCTAACAGCATGCTGATTAGTGTGAGTGTGTGAGTACACAGTGACCTTTAGGACAGCACCATCAGCAGATACATCCACCTGTCTGATTACTGCCGCTGTCATTTCAAAAAACTAATGTGCTACTCTCCAAGAGCTGTTAGGAGGACACTGTGTAGCATATGTGTATTTTGCCTTGAAATTCTGGATCTGTCTGTGTATTTGTATGTATATTAGAAGAGCAGCACAGCTGTATATGTATTTGTATGTGTGTGCAGATACAGTAAAGTATGTGGGAATATTGGCTTGCTAGGCTCAGTGTCCTGGTTCATTGATTATATGCTAATTCTAGTCTGATCTCACATACTGTATTTATCTGCCTGACAATGGGACAAATTATACTATTATTACTTCAGGATTTTATTACATATTCAATATTTGTATGTAATATTTAGTCACCTGTGTGTCTCAAAGTGTTGCCGGTTTCTGCAACACCTATGAGTATAGCAACACAATGACTTTGTTAAACAAGTTAAAAAAAATACTTAAAGAGGTCATGAAGTGATCTTTATTATATAGTTTTATTAAATTCCCAGAGGTCCACTAATAATGTTAGTAAAGTTTATTTTTCCATTAAAACATTGGAAATAAATGATCATTTTCCACCCTGTTTTTGGCCCTCTGTCTGAAACACTCGTTTTGGGCCTAAGCTTTAAAATTTCAAAGTACACACCCACTGATTGGCTAACATCGTGCAGCCCTTTGAATAGAGCTATTTTTTTAATGAAATCGGAAGAGAATGAACCAGCTCAACAACATTATAAAACTCAATTTCAGCGGTTATCCATAATGCACATCCAACACATTGCATCCGAATATATTATTATACTGTTTATCTCAACCACAACAGTTAACAATCACACCCTGTCTACACTGGATGTGAGTCACGTCGAACTGATAACAAGGTAATTAAACCATGAACCAATGAAAATCAGACACATAGACATGGAGGGAAAACTGGACATAAGACAAAGACCAGGAAACAGGAACTTAACAATGATTTCAAAATAAAAGACAATATGGAACGTAACAGGGGCCAGAAACTTAACAATAATTTCAAAATAAAAGTACATAAACAAAAGACAATATGGAATGTAACAAGAATTCATTATAATCAATGATGTTGTCAACCATGGAAGCGTCCGTTGCAGTGTGGTGCGCCATGTTGCGCTGCGCCGTGTTGCACTGACAGTAAACAGATGTCCCTTTCCATTTCACGCTGCATGTGGTGGAGCAAACTAGTGGCAACAACACGAATAAACAGTATAGAAAGTTTGTGTCAATGCAACTGGTGTTGACAGCCTCAAGGGTGCAATGATGGAAAAATAGGTGTTGCATATGCAGATGTATTTAGTCCTTGTGATGTCACCAGTTCTACAAACTCCAAACTAGCTTTTTTTGCACTTGGTTTAAATAAATGCTCTTTTTCAGTTCTGAAACTTACATGTTTTTATAGTACAATGACCTCTTATATGTCAAAAGATCAAGGAACATTTTGTCATGACCCCTATAAACACGTATTTCTTAGCAAGAGACATAATTGTTTACTTGTCTATGCTTGTCCAATCTTTTAACTCATGCCATGGCCATGTCTGTCCGTTAACTTTCGCATGAAATTATTCACACAAAGACACAAGGAATGGGTAACACTTTACATTAATGTTCCCTTTGTAAAGGGTTTATATAGGGGTTCATTAATGATTAATAACTCATCTACAAATGCATTATAAATAATTTATATGCAGTTATAACAACATGAATAAATAGGGCGACTTTAATGCAATACCTGCCAAATAGGGAGCCAATTTAAACTCACATGCTATAAATGCTTATGTAATGAGTTCAAGCACAGAGATGGAAGGGAGGTGATGGAGAGCAGTGATGCAGTCAAGTAAGTCTCTTAATTTCTCTGCCTTCAACACTCTGTGTCCTCTCTTGTCCTCTCTCGGTGCTTTTCTCAGTTCAATCAGATCACTGTAACACAAACTTTGTCAACATAAAGTTCTCTGAGTCTTCAGCTTCACAATAAAATAAAACACTCAATAAGACACACAAGTCACTGGTCACTCGTGTCATTCTCTGTCTCCCATCTGGCAGTGGTGTGGCCATTTATATGCCGCTCTCCCAGTGCTCAGTGGAATTAGAAACAGGTGTTAGACATAATTTAGCTCAGGCGCAAACACTCTAACCGCTTTCTCTCTCTGTCCGGACAGGTGCTCGACCACGCCCCCACTGCCACATACCCCCACCGCCCGACTCAGGCCGGGGTGCCTTCCGGCACAAATATCCTGTAAAAGCCAGCCAGCCCCAGGAACTGTCTCACCCCCTTTTTGGTCTTGGGACATGGGCAGGTCGCAATCACAGCAGTTTTGTCAATTTGGGGACGCACCTGCCCATGACCCAAGTGGAACCCCAAATACTGCACTTCCACCTGCCCGATCGCACACTTCTCTGGGTTTGCTGTGAGTCCCCCCTGCCAGACTGATCTCAGGACAACCCTCAGATGCTGCATGCGGCATAAGCTGTATGCAGTCTGAGGATTAGGTCCATTAGATGCTGAGACGTAGCTGGGGCCCCAAACAAACCGAACGTAAGCTTGGAGAAGGCTGTTTTTTTCATGGGAAATTGGTGTCAGGTTGATCTGCCAATAACCCTTTTTTAAATCCAATGTCGAATAAAATCGAGCAGTACCTAACTGATCAAGCAACTCGTCCACATGGGGCATCGGGTACGCATCGAATTTAAACATTGCGTTGACTTTTCTTTGTCTCTTTGGAGCTCGATGTGGGGAGATATATGAGTACCTTATCTCCCGGTGCATATTCCAACAGCTGAGCTCCCCTTTTATACAGTCGGCTATGTCATTCTTGAGCTTGGAGCAAATTCTCCTGTGTTCGTTGCCCCAAAGTGTGGAGTTTTGCTCTAAGATCAAGAACGTACTGAATTTCATTCTTGCTATCTGAAGGTCCATCCTCCCAAACTTCGTAGATGATGTCAAGCACCCCACACGGATGCTGCCAATATAGCAGCTTGAATGGGGAAAACCCAGTGGAGGCTTGCGGGATCTCTCGTACAGCAAATAACAGGAGGTTGAGCCATTTATCCCAATTTCTAGCATCCTCGTGCACAAACTTGTGAATCATTTTCTTTAGGGTTTTACTAAATCGCTCCACCAGGCCATATGTTTGTGGATGGTAACGATGGTGTGAATTGCCTTAATGCCCAATAAGTTGTAAAGTTCATGTAGTGCACGTGATATAAAAGTTGTGCCCTGAGGGGAACACACAAGAGGAGGGGGGAGAAATAGAGAGAGAGAGAGAGAGAGAGAGGAGGGCTCTTCAGCCCTCGGGTACACCACCATAGGGTCCTCCGAGAGTTGGACAGCTTCCTCCAGCGATGCAGAGCAGTGGCACTGGACCTATTCCGCCATTCCTTTTGGCAGACTAAGCTGCTCCAGTACCACCTGGCCACCTGGTCGAGCACTCCCACGATGTTGCGGTTCCCTGCCAGCAGCCATTTCAGGCACGCAACTCTGAACCATTGGGAGAAGGCAAACGGGACTTCCCCAGCTTCAAGGGTTTATACAGGTATAAATATCACTGTTAGACCGAACGTTGCTTTATCAATAAATAAAAAAAATAACTTAAGCTACAGCCATGTGCATTAAATTATTCTCTCCTCTCTTGATATTTTATAGACACAGTAATTCTAAAATCCTCTTTGAAACAACAATAGCAAAGGTTTAATGTTAGGTTACTTACTTTTATGAACATAAAACTTCCCCAAGAAAATCTATTCAATAAAATGAATAGGAGTAATTCCGTATCTCTGGAAAAGTTTTGAACCAGTTCTACATGAAGTCAGAAGTTTACATACACCTTAGCCAAATACATTTAAACCTTAAACTTTAAACAGTTCCTGACATTTAATCGTAGAAAACACTCCCTGTCTTAGGTCAGTTAGGAGCACTAATTAATTTTAAGAATGTGAAATGTCAGAATAATAGTAAAGAGAATAATTTATTTCAGCTTTTATTTCTTTCATCCCATTCCCAGTGGGTCAGAAGTTTACATGCAATTTGACTTTAAATTGTAGCCTTCCACAAGCTTCTCACAATAAGTTGTTGGAATTTTGGCCTCCTTGCTCGCACATGCTTTTTCAGTTCTACCCACATATCGGCTTGAGGTCGGAGCTTTTTGATGAATTTTCGAGGTATGCTTGAGGTCATTGTCCATTTGGGAGGCCCATTTATGACAAGATTTAATTTCATGGCTGATGTCTTGAGATGTTGCCTCAATATATCCACATAATTTTCCTTCCTTGTGATGCCATCAATTTTGTGAACTGCACCAGTCCCTCCAGCAGCAAAGCACCCCCACAACATGATGCTGCCACCCCCATGCTTGCAAGCCTCACCCATTTTCCTCCAAAAATAATGACCATTATGGCCAAAATGTTACATTTTTGTTTCATCAGACCAGAGGATTTCTCCAAAAAGTAATATCTATGTCTCCATGTGCACTTGCAAACAGTAGTCTTGCTTTTATATGGTGGTTTTAGAGCATTGGCTTCTTCCTTGCTGAGCAGCTTTACAGATTATGTCAATATAGGACTTGTTTTATTGTGGATATTGATACTTGTCTACCCATTTCCTCCAGCATCTTCACAAGGTTTTTTGCTGTTGTTCTGGGATTGATTTGAAGTTTTTGAACCAAACTATGTTAATCTCTAGGAGACAGAATGTGTCTCCTTTCTGAGCAGTATGATGGCTGCATGTTCCCATGGTGTTTATACTTGCATGCTATTGTTTGTATAGATGAACGTGGTACCTTCAGGCATTTGGAAATTGCTCCCAAGGATGAACCAGACTTGTGGAGGTCCACAATTGTTTTTTCTGAGGTCTTGGCTGATTTATTTAGATTTTCCCTTGATGTCAAGCAAAGAGGCACTGAGTTTGAAGTTAGGCCTTAAAATACATCCACAGGTACACCTCCAATTCAGTACACCTCCTTTCAGAAGCTAATTGGCCAATTGTCTAAAAGGCATGACATCACTTTCTGGAATTTTCCAAGCTTCTTAAAGGCACAGTTAACTTAGTGTATGTAAACTTCTGATCCATTGGAATTGTGATATAATCAATTAAAAGTGAAACAATCTGTCTGTAAACAATTGCTGGAGAAATTACTTTAGATGTCCTAAACAACTTACTAAAACTATAGTTTGCTAACATTAAATATGTTGATTGGTTAAAAAATTAGTTTTAATGATTCAACCTAAGTGTATGTAAATTTCTGACTTCAACTGTATCGGACTTAAAAGTGATACTATATACACATGATGAGCAAGTGATCCGCTGTTGACAGTCAGTACAAAATTATCACTCAAATCTATTTTAATCCAAGATTGACATCACCTCTGTCATGTTTTTTCATCCAGCTCTGAAAATCCAATCCGCTGTGATTGGTCAAGAGGATCAGTAGTGGTGACTGTTGGGTAGTAGTCTGCTGTGGAGCTCGCAATGATGCAGGCTCAAAAGAAGGGCACATTGAGGGTACAAAGGGGGTGCTCTGAGCGCTAAAATGTCAAATGTGACACCATACAGTCTCATGGACTTTGTGGGAACGAGCAAATTAAGGCCACGAGACCGCAAGTCCACATCAAGTGTGCCATTTGCGACAGGGTCTTTGTATCGGATTACATTTATTGCTAGAAAAAATTATAATATATTCAATCTCACTAAACAACTAGTTGATCGTTGGACCAATAGTCAACCATTGAGACCCATCCCTAATGTCTTTAGTGAGAGAGAGAGTGTGACAGAGGGATGATAAAAAGTTTTGTGTCTCACAGAGGTGACATATATTCAGACAGACACAAAACAAAATAAAATCAGAGTACACGAAAAAGAGGCAACATTTAAGTGTCAGAGAGTATGCTGTGAGTGTGTACTCTACTGTATGTGCGTGTGTGTCTTCAGAGGATGAGCCGACACCGGAGCAGCGGCAAAGGCTGTATCGGTGACATGGTTTGTTGAATGGAAACAGGGAAAGTAATGGGAAGAATTTCTCCAATTTGGCTCCCTATTGATTTCTCCTCTATCTCCTTTCTCTGTCCTCTCACAGTTGCATATGTGTGTGTGTTGACAAGAACCACGGGCCTTTTCTTCAAAGAGGCAAGAGAGGCAGTTCCTTCTCAAAAAAATACAAATAAATCAGGTGAGATAATAACGCACGCACACACACAAAAACTAATATTTTAAGTAATACTGTCCAATATCGACACCAGAGGATAAAGTTTCAGAGGGAGTCAGCATCTCTTTTGCCTCCCTTGAGCTCAATGAGACAAGGATGTGACTTTATTCATGAATAGTTCGATAATATAAATTGTAATGTAAAAATTATAGTATTGTTTTCTTGTTGATCGTGTATGGTGAAAAGAGTTCTGTATCCCTCTACCCTGAAACATGCAATGTAAAACGTGATAAAAAAATTTGTACCTCAAGGATATACTTTATTTCTCCTTTATCTAACCCTAAATAATTACTTTTGTCGGTGTAAACTAATGTAGTCAGGTTTATTCATTCATTAAAAAAAAATTTTTTTTGACGATGACAATAACCCTTTTTTTTTTTTTTTTGCAGTATGTATAAACATCAAATGGAAAATGAATTTATATTGGACTTAAAATCAAACAAACACATTACCATCTCATTTCAGAAGTCAACCACACGCCATTGACAAGAGCGAAGGGAAAATACAATGAAGCCGTAAGGAAGTTGCCTGACTTGAGCATTAATTTAATTTATTGCGTTAATTGTCTCACAAAGAAAAGGTTCATTTACAGCAGTGAAGTAACTCAGGCCTGCTCCCTGACAGTGGATGTAGAGCACGGTTGGAGTTGCAGTGTCAGCAGTCTTGCAGTCCTGCTTTAAACACTAAAATATCGGTCAGTTCAAGAACTCATTCATTCATTCATCTTCAACCGCTTATCCTGTACAGGGTCACGGGGGGCTGGAGCCTATCCCAGCTAACATTGGGCGAAAGGCGGGGTACACCCTGGACAGGTCGCCAGTCCATCGCAGGGCCACACATATACAGACACACACTCATACTCACATCCACACCTAGGGCAATTTTTTGGAGACACCAATTAACCTAGCCTGCATGTCTTTGGATGGTGGGAGGAAGCCGGAGCACCCGGAGAGAACCCACGCAGACACGGGGAGAACATGCAAACTCCACACAGAAAGGCCGGGGCAACCGGGGTTTGAACCCATGACCTTCTTGCTGTGAGGCGACAGTGCTAACCACTGCACCACCGTGCCGCCCCAGTTCAAGAACTTGATTAATTTATTATTTCACTAGTGAATGTGGTCTGACAAAGGTGAAACACATTCTGACCTACTGCAGGTTTGAGTCCTTGCCAGCAAAAAAAAAATCAGCAGTTCTTAAAGCCATTTCACCCAAGTAATCTGAAAGAAATAATGCAGGCCTTGTGTTTCCTTGGTGACGTTACCAATCAATATGAGGAAAAAAGTATATTTCTGATTTGAACAATACAAACAATATTCATATTCATTTTTGGTTTATGATCAGTAAGTCTGCCGTCACTGGTGCCTATTAGTACACTGGTCATTAGCAGTTGCTCAAGAAAACTCGGAAAAAAGGATGAGCTGCCTGATTAAATTTATTGTATAACCTCAGGTTAGGATATAAAAGGGGAATAAATGAGTCTGGTTTACTTGGCTTGATCATAATTCGGTAACATGATCCTTTACTCAAAGGCGGGGAGGGGGGGAGGGGGGGGGGGGGGGGGGGTTGCAATCAGTTGGGAGAGGGATAAAGAGGAGCCGGGGATGCCAGTTCAAGAGAGAGATGCACACAGCAGAGTTTGTGTGTGTGCACTTTTGTGTTATGTTGGAAAGCAGTTTTTGTTAAGTTGAGCTATAGTCTTGTTTCCACAGGGGGGCAATAGAGGGGGATGGAGAGAGGGTGTAGGAAGTAGTGTGGGGAAGTGAAGTTAGTTGGTGTGTGGATGGTGCAAATAAACGTTTGAGACAAACGTATGGCTGCTGGTAACTGGTAAGCAAGGGATGCCGCTCTGGAAATTTCCGTGGAGGAATTAAACAAAGATGACGGTATGAAAACCATTTTAGAAAAAATGGACTCGGTGTTCTTAAAAGAAGAAAAGGATTGGCAATACGATGCATACAGTGAGTTTGATCAGATCACAAGAGACTATAGGATTCCAATGACTGATTATATCATCAAGTTTGAACGTAAATATAACAAGTTGCGTAATTTTGGTCATGATTCTTCCAGATGCTGTGTTGGCCTTTAAACTTGTAGACACAGCGGGCCTTGATATAAAAGACAAACATTTAGCACTTACTGCTTGTTCTGCTCTTACCTTTTCAAACATGAAATCTGCTCTAAATGTATTTTTGGCGAAAAGCTTATGCATGGAAGTCACAATAACGGTGATTCAGCATATTTCACTGATTCCTGTAAGAAAGAGAATTCACATTCACAAAAACAATCAAAAACACTGCTTGGGAAAAATCCTTTTTGATAGATATGGTAGGTGTTCCAAATGTGCAATTTGTCAAAGCACGTATCACTGGGCTAATGATTGCCCTCACAGAGATGAACATGCCAAGCTGACAGAGGACGTAGAGCAGTGTAACATCACACTGTTTTCCAGTGATTCCTTGTCTAATGCAGAGATATTCATGGTTGAATCACTTGGATCAACAGTCATTGATACAGCTTGCACAAAAACTGTATGTGGACAGAAATGGTTTGATCATTATGTCAGTGGACTAAAACCAGCAGAGCTTAAGAAAATGATGCACAGAGATAGTGCAAGAGCTTTAAGATTTGGCGATGGCAGAGTTGTACAAATCTACAAAGAAAGTGAAAATTCCAGCCATAATTGGAAACACTAAATGTCACAGAGACTGAAGTAGTTCCAGCAGATATCCCTTTGCTTTTGAGTAAAGCTTCACTAAAAAAGGCAGGAGTCATTCTGGATCTTCAAAATGACAAAGCGATAATGTTCAAGCACCCTGTAAGCCTTGAACTTACATCATCAGGATATTACTGTGTGAACCTAATGCAGAAGAATCTGTCATGTGACACTGAAAAGTGTAGTGAAGATGAAGTTCTAGCGGTGACAGAGAACATGACTACAAAAGAAAAAAGGAAAGTCCTATTGAAATTGCATAAACAGTTCGGACATGCCTCCTTAGACAGATTAAAAAAGCTGCTGTCCTGTTCAGGTAATCATGATGAGGAATGCACCATGATCTTAAAGGACATAGTAGACACCTGTGAAACATGTGTTAAATAAAGCAGACCCAATCCAAAACCAGCTGTAGGATTCCCTATGGCCTCAAGTTACAATGAAACGGTGGCTGTGGACCTGCATGACCTGGGCGCAGGAGTATGGTCCTTCATACATTGCTGGATTAGCATGGTACATGGTCCACCCAAAAGGCTGTTCAGTGGCAATGGTGGAGAGTTTAATAATGATGACATGAGGGATATGGCAGGAAAGTTCAACATTAAGGTAAAGACCACAGCCGCGTATAGCCCTTGGAGCAATGGTCTTTTAGAGAGACACAATCAGACCCTCACAGAAATATTAATGAAAGTAAAAAATGACAACAGATGTGACTGGAAAACTGCCCTAGATTGGGAACTGATGGCAAAACATTCTTTGCACAATGTGCATGGATATAGTCCCTACCAGCTTGTGTTTGGACAAAATCCAAATCTACCATCAGTCCTTACTGATAAGCCACCAGCTCTGGAAGGTACTAGTAGAAGTATGTGTGTAGGACAGCATATTTCAGCTTTGCATGCTGCAAGGAGAGCATTTAAAGAGTCTGAATGCTCTGAGAGAATTCAAAGAGCCCTTCGCAGACGACTGCGGCCCACAGACGAAAAATATGAAACTGGGGACAAAGTGTACTACAAACATGCAGATACTGCGCAGTGGAAAGGTCCAGGTGTTGTCATTGGCCAGGATGGGGCAGTGATATTTGTAAGACATGGAGGAACTTACGTTCGTGTGCATCATTCCAGGCTCCGAAAAACAGAGAACGATCGCACAATGCAGGAAGAAATAGATGCAGATAAACAGAACGTTGTTGATAACACTATTTCACAGCCTCCAGGGTTATCTGGAATGGACTATGACAGTGAAACTGACAGTGCGGTAGAAGCACCTGTGAATCAAGGTAATGAACTTTGCGAACAAATTGACACTTTAACCCAGCCAGGGGGAGAGTTGGAAAGTAATGTTACCAGACTGAAAGCAGGACAAAAAAATTACATATACTGACAGAGAAAGAGGTGAATCACAGACAGCACAAATTCTTGGCAGACAGGAAAAGCTACAAGAAAACATAAAGACTTGTACAATCTACAGTACATTCACCCAGAAACGGTTATAGGCACTACTGGGTCAGCTGACCTGACACAAGTGGATGACCTTCGGGTTGTTTCCCCAGATAGCACGTTGCCAAGTAGTAATCACCATGAAAGTGATGTGTTGGCCATCGAAGATGAGACTTTTGTCACAGCATAAAAGGCTGAGCTGAACAATCCAAAAATAAACGGTGTATTTAAGGAGGTAAAAGATGACGGTCAAAAATGCATCAGTACAAGGTGGGTATGCTCAGTTAAAGAAACACCTGATGGTTTAGTGCCAAAGGCTAGGCTAGTTGCAAGAGGTTTTGAAGAAATAAATGTCAGAGACCTTCCTAAAGACTCTTCCCTAAGGACTGTGATGGCAGTCATATGTCAGAGGAAATGGCAGCTGAATTCCATGGATATTAAGGCGGCCTTTCTACAAGGAAAAGTGTTGGTGCAGTGCAAAGGAACACTATGGAAGTTGAATAAATGCATGTATGGGCTGGCAGATGCCTCTCTGTACTGGTACAACAAGGTTAAATATACTATGCAGCAGCAGCTTGGGGGGGTTGGGGGTTTGGGGGGGGGGGTCGAGTGTCACATATTGACCCTGCAGTGTTCTACTGGATAGATGACAATGGTGAATTAACTGGAATTCTTGCTTCTCATGTTGATGATTTTTTGTGGGGAGGTTCCAAAACATTTTCCTCTTTAGTCATCCCACATTTGAGATCTGCTTTTCAAGTCGGACGTGAAGAGCACAACAGTTTCAGTTATGTAGGAATAGAGATCTCTTCTGGACATGGTGAAATACATGTACATCAAAGCACATATGTAAAGAGTCTTCAGTTCATTGTTATGGATCCAGCCAGAGCTGTGCAATGTGAGGCTCCGCTGACAGACTGTGAGACTGACATACTGAGGTCTAAGATTGGTCAAATTCTTTGGGTTGCCAGACAGAGTAGACCAGATGTAATGTGTGACACATCAATCCTTGCTTCTACTACAAAACATGCTACTGTTCAGACTTTACATGATGCAAATAAGATTGTCAGAAAACTGAAGTTGGAGGAAGTGACTCAAAATTTCAGAACCTAGGAAGTGTCAGCTCCCTAAAACTGTTTGCGTTCAGTGATGCCTCGATCTTTCAGATGGTGGTACTCAGGGTGGCCATCTTATTTTGTTGATTGGAGAAGATGGGAAATTCTCGCCTATCTTCTGGCAGTCTAAGAGAATCAGAAGTATTGTCAGAAGTACTTTGGCAGGAGAAACCTTGGCACTCGCCAGTGGCATTGATAATGGGATGTGTCTGTCTGTATTTTTCTCAGAAATTAAAACAGTTGACAGAAATTTCAGTAACTTGCCAATTATTTGTGTGACTGATAATCATTCCCTTCTAGATATTGTGAAGTCCACAAAGTCTGTCACAGAAAAGAGACTTCGTCTTGAAATCAGCAGCATAAAGGAGCAAATTCATTCTGGAAGTGTCCAGAAAATCCTTTGGCCTGCCACAAAGAAACAGCTTGCTGACTGTCTAATTAAAAAGGGGGCATCTACATTACTTCTTCTGAAGACTTTAAGTGAGGGTGTATGGGAGCATGGAAAAGTTAAATAACAAAACCCAAAACCTTTTTGAGATGTTCCTGTAATATATGTATTGAGTTTTTTTTTTTTTTTAAAAAAGGGGAGATTGTTAAATTGAGCTATAGTCATGTTTCCAAAGGGGGGCAATAGAGTTCAGGGGATGGAGAGAGGGTGTAGGAAGTAGTGTGGGGAAGTGAAGTTAGTTGGTGTGTGGATGGTGCACACTTTTGTGAATCATCATTTAAAGTTGACAGTTTTATGTTGTGTTTTGTTTACTAAATATCTTGTGAGTGTTAACCTTTCCCACTTACTCCTTATCCGAGTGAGTCAATTAATATAAATCCTTTAAATGTCCTTTAAATGTTTGTTATAATCATGTACAATGAAATCCCAGAACATACTGTTGAATGATGAATAAAAAAAGTTATGTTAAAAGTTTTTATTGGAAATATGCTGTGAAAAACATGAACTTTCACCTTTATGTCATTTTGTCTGTTGGATAATAAAAACGAACAATGAGCTTGCCTAGCTTCGAGTTTTTACATATATAAAGGCAAATACATTTATATAATTATACAATTATATAATGAATAAAGGCAAATATACTTTGTGACGAGGAGGAGGGTGTGGCCGGGCCGTGATGGAGCACGGCCAGCACTGAATCAGCTGATCAGCGGGAGAGTGAGATAAAGGGAAGCTGGAGACGCTTGTTCAGGAGAGAGAGAGACACACGTGGCCGGGTTGTGTGTGTCTGTGTCCGTTTATGTTTTTTGTTGTTTTAAGTTCATTTACATCATTAAAGTTTATGTTTATGGTTCAGCTCCTTCCCGCCTCCTCCTTTCCCACCTTCACCTGTTAGAGTGGTGACAAAACCTGGGAAAAAGGAGTTGGACTGCTGTTGCAGAGTCCTCACTGCTGCCATCTGCCAGGGGAGCAGCCACGGCTGTCTGCCTAGGATGGGGGGGGGGGGGGGGGGGGGGGGGGGGGGTCGCTGCACAATGGACACGTCAGTGCACTTTGTCCCTGCTTTCGTTCAGTATGGCTGTCTTTTTCCTCTAAACATGCTTTCTATAACAGCTATAGCTGTTATGCACACTCAGATGCTCACAAAACTGCCATGCTTACAGAAAGTACATACTGTTATTACCTGATCAAAAAGGTGTGTGCTTGTGTGTGGTGTGTTTGCCTCAGTAGCATTGAGCAGTTGGTGTGTGAAGAATGATGGTATTATGGGAGTGGAGCGACAGGATTTTGTGCTTGGTTACTCCTTACCATTTCCCTCTCTCCACTCCTATTTCCCATAGGGTCCCCTCCTAAGGGAGAGAGAGAGAGAGAGAGAGAGAGAGAGAGAGAGAGAGTGTGAGTGTGAGTGTTGATCTGATTGTTTTTACAGTTCCTAAACCAAGAATGCAGCACTGTGTGACTGCAGTTGAGTCAGCTTAACCGTGCAAACCAACCTCAACACCTTCAGGACATTTACCATTCAGAAACCTCTAGCAGGACTAAATAAACAAGATTATGTTTTTGCTTAATCAAACCACTGTTATAAATAAAAAATAATCAACACCTTCACACTTTAACTTCACTTTCAGCCGGTCAGTAGGAAAGCTTAATGCTCAAAAGAGGAATATGGATCATGAGGAATCAACTATTACTTGATACTTTGAGAAAAAAAAGAGTTTATTTTCAGTACTGTAACCTTCAGAACTCTAACTTCAAGTGAATACAGTGCTCTTTATCATTTAACAGAAGAGTTAACAGAAGTCTTTAATGCAATGCAGCGAAAACTGATTGTTAAAGGGTTACTTCAGGATTTAGCATTAAGCTTTGTATCAGTAGAAAACCAGTAGTATTTTCGAAATACCGAGCTCCCCCCCCTCATATCCCCCTGAGACGAGAGATTTATGTATTTTTAGTCTGGAAAAAATCCTCCGATGACACAAAAATCGTCATTTTGTGTCATCGGAGGATTTTTGGGCCAGAGGCTTAAAACTACAGCCAGTATTAGTAGCTAGTTCCACATGTTTTCACCACGCCCATATGGGGCGGGATCTGTCAGCCATCTTTCTGTAGAAGCTAAGCTAACAGGCTCTTGCTCTGTGTAGAAAGTTTGTATACAAGTAGGATAATCACGATGGCGGAATGTAGTTTTGAAGTTGAAATGGCAGAAGGGGATTTCGAAGATCTGTTGTGAGAATCTGATGCTCGCGGCTACCTGTACGAGCCGCAATACAGCGATGAACAGTTGCGGGAGATGGAGGAACAAGAGGCAGCCGGAGCAGCTGCTGTAGCAGGGGAGCAAGACCTGCTTGGCGGAGAGGAGGAAGAGCCCGGCCAGACTCGAGTTGGGGCGGACTGGTGGTGTCAGTGCTCTCGCTGTGCGCCTATGGAAACAGATAGAGAGTCCTATTGCTGTCGCGAATTTCAGCGATGCCATTTTCTTCTGGACGAGATCGCTGAATCCGCTGAATAAACTGCACCGCTAACTTGAGCATGTATAACTGAGCACCCAAGTTTTGTATCACACATGGACAGGAGAGTCCTGGAAACTTATTTTAGGATCCCGAAGATAAATTGGAAACGCCAGCCAAAGCCCGCAGGGACAAACGGACGGCTTAGTGTAAAGTGAGTATTTTGTTTGTTTTTCTTTTTGTTACTAAGACGTCATGTACAGAGTTTGGACACACGGAATTATAATGTTCTTCCCGCGTAGTCAGTCAATTTATCAACTAACTCACGATTTATAGAGACACGATGTATCAAAGCAAGAATAGTTGTATCATATTTTCAGATACTGCCGCCTGTAACCTGTAGGCGTGGTTTGGGAGTGGCCTTGTAAGGGCAGCAAAGCAAGTGCATTCTGGGAGTTGTTGTCTTTCAGCCACATGTGTAAAAAATACATTTTCTGCCTTTTCTCAATCTAGAATTATACTATATAAATGACCAATTTTAAATGCACATTCATCTTCCCATAGGTGAAGTATCCCTTTAAATTCTAAGGGTCAGATAGAGAGTGGTAAATGGCCATGAAAAAAAAAGAATAAATTATGACTGCTTTTGGTTTAAAAAAAACTTTACTAATATTATAATGGGACCTCTGGGCAAAAAATTAATTTATGACTAAGCATGGAAATTGTAAGGAATTTAAAGGTTCTGATTCCATTTACTTTTAATGATTTCGGTTCCTTAAAGCTGGCACCACACTAGTGATCGCCATCCAGTAGGTTAGAGACGGCGCGCACATTAGTATCTGCCAGCGTGAGGTTTTTAATCCCTTGACCGTCAGGACTCCCTACTGATTTAATTGTTCCAGCACCTGGAAAAGCACATCAAAATGGTTAGAAAAAGACATTCTTTCTCCTGAGTGGGCTCCAGTGTTCTTGTCATGTGACCAGTGAGCTTCTTCTTTTACTGAAGAACTGACAAGGTATCATACTGATCTGGCATTATATTTTAATCAGCGATTGCACTCAGCCGCATATCATCACAAATGCAGATTATAATCCAAAATAATTCTGTCATCAAGCATTTTCCTTGAGGTTCTTTTACACTAAAATGACTAATGAAATTAGAAAGCTGAGGCACTACCGTCTGTTTATAAGGAAAGTAATTTCTTTATTCACTGAAAACTACATATGGACATATGTACATTCCGTGTTCTACAGCAAGCCTCGAGGGGATAAGTACACAATCACACACATTCACTAGCTAAAATTACTCAATGAATCAAATCCTACTATAATTGTTTTATTCACAGTTGTACTCCTGTTGTAATTTCTTGAGCTCCACATGACAGGGAATCATAGAGAGAGAGAGAGAGAGATGTGGGAGTCATTATGTCTTTCACTCTTCCACCATTTTGTATGTGACTTCTGTCTAGAGCTTGGCGATATGGCCAAAAATATTATCACGATATTCTTTTTCATATCATTCAATACAATTCACATTTGCACATTGCCGTTTTTTCCCCAAGTTTGCAAAAAAAAAAGAAGAAAATAAATGATAAACAGTCAAAATAGACTTTACAAAACTGCATTTTTACATTCTAATTATTTTTATATTTTGGTACATTCAGATACCCAATTATGGGGGCATAGAAGCCCTTGTGAGTGAGGAAAGATACTGTTTAGGGGTTCAGGGGTAACCCTGAGATCAAATGTAGAACATTTAAAAGTCTGAATAGACCATTTTATATTTTCATTAAGTGAGAAAGACTAGGCTACAAAAAGTAATTTTATTGTCTTTCCTTGCCATCCATGCCAGAGATGATGACATCTGAGGACACATCTCTCAGGAGCCATCTCTGCTCTTCAGGACTGTTTTGAGTGTACTGACTGGCACATGTTCAGGGAGGCTGCAACATATGGCGACTCTACCAACTTGGAGGAATACACAGCATCGTGACCAGCTACATCAGCAAATGCATTGATGATGTCACTTTCTCCAAGACCATCACCACACGGAGGTGCACACGCTGCTGAGGATCCGAGACTCTGCCTTCAGAGCAGGCGACAAGGCAGCCCTAAGAACAGCGAGGGCCAAATTGTCCCGGGCCATCAGAGAGGCAAAGTGCGCACACGCCCAGAGAATCCACAGTCACTTCCAGGACAGCGGTGACACGTGGCCCATGTGGCAGGGCATCCAGGCCATCACCAACTACAGGACAACATCAGTTGCCTGTGACAAAGCGATCTTTGCACTAATGTGTACTGGTCGGCGCTGCACTGTCTCTTACTGTGTCTATTGTCCTGTTCATTGTCAGTCATTTATTGTACTGTCCCGTAATTTTTGGAACACGTTTGCACATGCACTTTATATAGGTGTGTTATTTAGTCTGTGTAGTCTCATGTGGTTCTGAGTTTGTCCTATGTTGTTTTATGTAGCACCATTGTCCTGGAGGAACGTTGTCTCGTTTCGCTGTGTACTGTACTAACTGTATATGGTTGAAACGGCAATAAAAACCACTTGACTTGAGTTGACTTGATCTGATTAATGTCACAAAATGAGAACAGAAAATCTTTTTGTTTATTATTAAAGGCTTGCAACTGGCTGATTAATAAAGCTACATTTAGAAAGAACATTATCGTCTAAAGGCGCTCTGGAGTCATGTTACCTTATGCAGTGCCTCATGTCTACTCACATGCAGGGAAAAGAGGCGACACGCGCAGAGCTAGACAAGGCATAAATGAATCGTGTTTGGTGCTAGACAAAAATATTCATGAATACAGCACAGAAAGATCAGATCTGGTGTGCACTGCACGTTGCGCTCTCATTACAGACAATGAGAGGGTGCAACCATCGTCATGATGTCTTGCGGTCTGGATGGAATCAATTAGCAAGAATCATTTGCAGGGGCCTGGGTAGCTCAGAGAGTGTTGACGCTGACTACCACCCCTGGACTCACAAGTTCAAATCCAGGGTGAGCTGATTGACTCCAGCCTGGTCTTCTAAGCAACCAAATTGGCCCGGTTGCTAGGGAGGGTAGAGTCACATGGGGTAAACTCCTCAAGGTTGCGATTAGTGGTTCTCGCTCTCATTGAAGCGCGTGTTAAGATGTACTTGGATTGCAGAGAGTAGCAGATCATCCAAATTCTGGGTGTCTCCATGGTGTTATGTACAATGAGCCACATGATAAGATGCGTGAATTGACTGTCTCAGAAGTGGAGGCCACTGAGACTTGTCCTCCACCACCCGGATTGAGGTGAGTAACTGAGTCACCATGAGGACCTACTATGTGAATTGGTCATTCCATATTGGGGGGAAAAGGGGATAACATTTTTTAAAAAAAAAAGATTTGTTCACACGGCAGCTAACATTAGCAACTTCTTACAGTCTGAGACACGCACCTGATTGTCTAGATGTAGAACACTGGCTAAATATAAAAAATTACTGAAAAGCTTATCATCGATATTGCAATATTTTATTGCAATAAATATCAAAATAGTTTTATGGCCCAGCCCTACTTCTACTACAAAACAGTCAGCAAATGTTACAACCTCAGCTGAATCAAAATGTTTGGAGTCTGCTAGTGTGGCGTTTGCTTAACGCTACTTTTATTACTTTTGAGGAAGAATAATTTGGAAATAAGAAATGCAACTCTTATTGCATTTACTTTCCTCAGCAGCTTTTTACCAAATGATGAGACCATTTCAGATTTCGACATAGCAGATATAACAAAAATAAAAATGTATTTAATACAATTCTTGTTATAGGTGTGTTTACACAGCCTTTTTAAAGGCATAAATGCAACCCAATAACTGATCTTAAGTATAGGTTAAATTAAATAAAAATTCATAACAACCAAAACAAATTATAACATTTTCCATTCATTTATAACACCTTTCATTCATTAAATGATTTTGATTCACTAAAAAAGATCTGATACTAGGCAGAAGAATTGTTTATTCCAAAAAGTATTGCTCACCTTTACAAACAAATAACTGGATGTGTTCTGGATTAATCTAAAACCTTCAGTCTCTGTCTATCACTCTGTTCTTTTATTCTCTGTATCTTTTTCCTCAGTTTTATCACTGCAGAGTTCACCCTATGTCCCTGCCAAAGTCACTGTTCAGTTCTTTAGCTCCCTGTCTTTCTCATTCGCTCTCCCTTTCTTTCTCTCTGTGCCAGTTTGTCTCAGGGGATGCTTTGTTGGTGGCGGTCGGCTGAAGGACGTAACATGGTGCTCTGCTCTCTCTTCCTGGAGGAGCTGTGTGTGTGTGTGTGTGTGTGTGTGTGTGTGAGAGAGCGAGAGAGAGACATATCTCTTCTCTGTCAGGACAAGCTGTAGATACAACTCCATGATTGCATTAGACGTAGTCAAGATGGTTAATTTTCAGTGTTGTAGTGATGTGACAGGCAGTAAACACAGGCTTTGGAGCAAGTTTGTGTGCAGGCACATTATATACAGATGCATTTGAAAAGCCCTGTGCTGTCAGGTGCTGTATGCTGTCTCAAAGTTGCATGGAAGTTTAGTGTTGACTTCGGTATTACGGTTGAATTTTTATATGGGAATAAGTATTAAAGCATTGTACGAACGAGGGTTCCGCAAAACAACCCTGTAAACATCTAATAGTCACATTCTTTATTACAGAGAGTTCAGGTTCCTTGTTACATACAAATAACAGCACATATAGATGTGTAGCTTCTATAAACTTTTTGGCTTGTTTTTGTGTGCTAAATCATTAAATGATTAAGTGACTGAGTATGGAAGGTACTCATTCATCTAGGTCAATGTAGAATGTCAGACAGAGTTCATTCATGTGTAAATTAATTGGTTTTCTTTGCAAATTAAGTTATTTTATTCATATAATTGCATTTGAGCATGATACAATTATTGCTGGAATATGCTAAACTTACCCAGATAAGCATTTTTGCTTGGATGTGAAACTTTTCTTCTGAGTTCCCGAAGCTGTATCCAGCCCTCTCCTCAATCTCCTCATTTATTTTCACATTAAGCTAATGCCTAATTAATTAATATGGACTCCAATTAGCAGTCAATTATTCAAGCAAGTGAAAAAGCTTATGTGTTGCACTAAATTACACTGCAGCATCATGCAGACCACACTCAGAGGCTAACTGAGGTTAATCACAGCAGTAGAAATAACTAAAGGGAACGTTAATGATGGTAAATAAAGCAGACAAAGAGGAAGTTATTTTAGTTTTTACTTCTGTTGGTTTCAAGCAGAATTATGTAAGATTTACATAAATATATATATATAATTTTTTTATTTATTTATTTTTTTACCATTTATATTAAACACCCCAAGGCTGTTAAGGAAATCAAAGTACTTGAAGTACAGCCACTTAGGAGAGTTATCAGTCTCATGGGCATTGTGCTAAACAGTAAATGACTGCAGGGTACTGTAAGACTGTAAGACCCTGCAGACCACAGTAACACTTGTAAATGTGTGTTTGTTTGGATGAGGATGTCTTCAGATGAATAGAAATTAGCAAGAAGCTATCATGAAGATAATTAGCAAGTAATCATCAAGATTAATTGAGCATTAGAGAGCGAGCATAAGCAAAAGTGTTCATAAGCAATGACAAGTTTCAAACATAAAACAGGTTTCCATGTTTATGTGCTTTTCCATATTCTATATATATATATATATATATATATACACACACACACACACACACACACACACACAGTACATATACAGTGTGTATATATATATATATATATATATATATATATATATATATATATATATATACACACACAAAATAAATATATTTTTTGCGTCAGTTCACTCAACAAAACAAAAGCTCTTCCGTGTTATCTCTTCTCAATATAACACAAAGATACGTTTTTTAAAATAAACAATACAGCGATTTACATACTAATCATCTCTGTTCACAACCTTTCGTCTCCATTCTTTCTCTATTTCACATCGCTTCTCGTCTCTATATATATATTCATGTTTCACACACTCCCTTGATTGACATGCCAGGGCACTGTTAAACATTTAACATGCATCAAAGAAGGTGTACGCGAATGTAAGGGTAGCCAGCTGGTAAATAGCTGTGCAGTGTGTAGACCTCACTCTCCCGACCTCAAGAGGTGCACTAGCGACTGACGCTAGAGGCTGTAGCCTTTAGCCTCCTCGTTAGCGCACCCGCCTCCCACGCCGGAGACGTCGGTCCGAGTTCCATTCGAGCGGAGGCGGGAAGGACCGGCAACAGTGGTGCCGTGACCCGGATGGGAGTGAGGTTTAGGGGGGTGAGTGTAACGGGAGCCAGCTGGTAGATAGCTGTGCAGTGTGTAAACCTCACTCTCCTGACCTCAATGGGTGCACTAGCGACACACACACACACACACACACATACATATACATATATATATATATATATATATATATATATATAGTAACTTAATAGGGTGTGCTAACTTCACTCACTTATATTTTGGAACCCACACGAATAGGCTATTATTTATTAGGCTATGTCCAGTCAAACTTATTATTATAATATGACACTGAATTATTATGATTATTATTTTAAGGATTTTGTTTATACAATTGTGATATATTTCTGTCGTGTTTACTTCGCCTTCACCTGGAGCTTTTATTTTGACGAACGTTGATAGAGCACAGCTGTATTTGATGGTTTACGCCTTACAAATCAGGTAAAACGCTGTTACCTCGTACTTTTCTGTAATACTGTGTTGCTTTTAAGATTTGTATAATACTGTAACGAGGTTCTTAAGATGGGCAAGGAGAGGAGGCGGTAACCAGTAGGATAGGCAATGTAGAACTTGAATAACAAACTGAACTCATACATGACGTAAACTGCAAATCAAAGTCGCACACACAGCTTTGTGCGTCTCTCTCTCGAACTGAGTTCAAGGTGTTGCCGTGACCTCACAATTCCCCAGATCTCAATCCGATTAGGCATCTGTGGGATGTGGGCTCCACCTCACAATTTACAGGATTTGAAAGATCTGCTGCTAATGTCTTGTTGCCAGATGCTACAGCACATCTTCAGGGGTCTTATAGAGTCTGTGCCTTGGCGGGTCGGCGCTGTTTTGGCGGCAGGCTTAGGACCAACAGCATATTAGGCAGGCATAATGGTCATAATGTTCTGGGTCATCATTGTATATTACAGATGAGTTTTGTGTTGATCCAAAGCTGGTGTGTTATTTCAATAAACCACCTCCACTACTCTTTTTATTTATTTTTTTTATTTGTATTTTTTCCCCATATACTGTATATCTGTAATAATGCTGCACATCTTTTCTGCTGAATGGCAAAAAAGTGAACTCTGCTGAATTAGGGGAAGTCTCACCTGCACTAAAGTGACTTCAAATATCAGAAGACTCCAATGCAATCAAACTGCCCATGCTATTGTGGTGATGTTTGGATCATTTGACCTTTGCAGCATCAGCACCTTTGCTCTGTTTCATTGGCAGAGCTCTTAAACATATTTTTCCTTCATGTTTCCTACCGACCCGGTGTTGTGATGATGAGTTGAAAAGATGGTTAAGATGGGATATACGGCTGCAGGAATATGATCCCTGAGCTAAATGCAGACACAACTTCCTGATTCAGTGTTTGTTTTTAGGCAGCAAGGCATTTATTCTCATTTAAACTCACAAAGGTGTTTTTCTGGCAGTGTTTTTTTTTTTTTTTTTGTGTGCGTTCTTTTTATGGTTTTTATTTGTTTAGCATTGTCAGCATTGTGTAAATATAACATTCTAGAGACATTTGGTCAAAGGTGTGCCAAAAATGTGCTCATAACTTCTTAGATTAGATTGTTAAAAGTGCTTTATGCTGATGGGTCAAACAGATGGTAAAGAACAATTGTCCTTATTTTCCTTTTTTTGCTTTGAGTATTTAGGTTGTTTTCAGTGTCTTCTGTTGACTGGGAAAAGCTTACTAATTTATTTGTCTAATGACTATTTATGTGATTTATTTTTTATCTTTCCTCTTGCAAAGCTCTCCCTTTCCAAAAAGGGTGATGGAGAGACACTGTGCTGCTGTACGCATGGTGCTGCCTGCTCTGTCTTGTCTGTCCATGCTCTGTCAGTGTCCTCTTTGCACCGCAACGTTATCACAGCATGAGAAAAGGGACGTGTGATGTGAGAGTGTGAGAACAGTGTCAATTGTGACTCGCACTCAATTAGTTCTTTGAAAGATGTTTCAACCGGACATGTCCGTAAACGATCTCTCTCTCCCGCACCATCCTCTGAGATCGGCCTTTATCCCTCTCGGAGGCTTGATTAGCCTAATACGGGACCGGGTGTGTAGGATCACGACCCGGCTCCGCCCTGCCACAGACATTTTTAATGCATGTTACAGTGTAAGTATTTTTAGCAGTGGAAGCAAGTAATTATACACATTTCTAACAAATATATTTTTTTTCCATAAATTAGATAAAAGTTTGTATACACCTCATATGACATATAACACAGAATATGCGCTCCTGCCAGTTTTGCATTTTTTTACTTCTCAAAACTGTGTGGAACTTATTCCAATGTACTGAAATCTAGCTAGATTGTACTGTTTTTGCATATATCCATTGAAAGAAGCAGCGAACATTTTAGATTTCAGCTCCGATCGGTCATCAGAAACGGAAGAAAGCCCTGAGCGTAATGGTGGCCTTAGGTTCTCTATTCAAACAAACACTAGGATGACATCACCCTTCTGGAATGAGCAAGGCTAACCCCTGTAATCATAGAAACATCATACCAATGGCTACAAATCTGTCAATCAAATCTTGACTAGCAATCCATTGGCTGGATCTATTTACTGAAACAGCCAATGCACATTTTGGAAAGGATATGGAGGCTTTGATCTGGTTTGATTGACAGCTCCAGCTGAGAATCTTATATATACTGATGGGTGGGCTCAAACAATGCAGAAGTTTCACCAGAACAGCAGACACCTCAAGACATCGATGCTAATAAAATACATTTCATAATCAATATTTTATTGATAATATAGATTTTAATTCGCATGAAACGCAAGCAAAGGATGATCAGTCATTTTTTTTCCTCAATTTTTGCTGTTTTGGATGAAATGGTGGAGTCTAATTTCAATCGTGGACATTCACCTTGGATTGTATGCTTGAATTGCCTACCATCATCCGCTCAGATCATGACCAGAAGATATAAAATATAAGTACTACTGCTCACATGTTACATGTTTTAAAATCCACTCTTTCAGTACTTTCTTTAATTACTGTAATTACGTCATTCAGATCACAAAACAGTGGGCATATTACAAAGCTAAAGACTTGTAGCTTTCAAACTACATAAGGTTTGTCAAGATTAAAGTCGGTTATGAAGGTAACATAGTCCAATAGAAATAAAAAAAAAAACTCTAAAAAAGCGTCCCATATATCTTTGCCAGTTAACGGGCTAAATTAGCTATTGAGTGTACTTACTGCCTGATTGTTCATATGACAAATAAAGAAGAAAAAATTTGCAACATTTTGTAAGGAATTTATTTCAATTTTAATTTATAGTATACATTTGTTTGATACATTTAATTATGTTAGTCCAATTAGCACAACATTTGGTATACATAATCTACAGACCCCCCCCCCCCCAATAAAATGTATCAAAATAATTTTGATATCTCAATTCATTCCGAAGATATTAATGATACAGTTCCTTTGGTTTAATGCAATTTGATTAATTGATCAATATTTACTCAATGCAAACTCCAAACATAACCAACCTTGATATACATAGTGAACAGGATGTTTAGAAGATGTCAGCATCGTTTTAGGGGGTACTACAACTAAAAAATAATAATTTTGTAGCAGCTTGAGGGACACCGTTCAAATTAAATATACATCTTTGGTTCAAATGCTAACATATTATAAAAAATAGATTTAAAAAAAATTACAAAAATGGCCACCAATGGCCAATCAAATTTCTGCACCTTATAACTCGTATTCAGAATGGCTGATGGTTATGGAATTGACTATACATAAGAAGGGTGTCAAATTGAAGCCGCATATAATTTTTTTTGACAATTGGCCACATGGTGTTTTTGCTAATAATAACAGTATAGACTGCAATAAAAAATTTACAGAATCCACCAGTGCCCTCAAATAATATGGTCACATGGATTTCCTTTCCACATGAAATGTTTTTATAATGTATAATTATTTGAAAAACCGTATTTTTTAACTCATCCTAGGCCATTTTCCCATTTCGCACGACACTTGACATAAATAGTCTACAGACCCTCCTGACAAAAGTTTTAAAAATGATTTTGATATATCAAATCCTTCCAAAGATATAAGCAAATATATTTTGGGGCTTGGCTTACAATGACTAATTAGCTTGTATCTTTTGAGCACAATTTAAGGGGGCGCTATAACTTAAGAAAATCATAATTGTGCAACTGTGCTCAAAGCAGTTGAATTAACCCCAGAACTGTATATGCTAAAAAGATATATTTCTGTGAATCCGTCAGTGCCTCCAAATCATTTGGATACATGAATTTCTATTTTCATAGAGTCAACAAGTTTGATTTGATTGAAAACCTACTTTTTCAAACTCATCATAGGCTGTTTGCCTGATTCACACAAAACTTCGTACACATGATCTACAGACATTTCTAACAACATTTTATAATTTTGATTTGTCAAATCATTTAGAAGATATTAGCTGATAGGTTTTTGCATGTGGCCTGTTATGACCGTTCAGCTAAACCAGGTTTGTGACAGGACAACCTGCTTCCACAGCGATATTACTAGTAGTATAGTGGAGTTCTCATGAGAATGTTTCCATTTTTTATATTGATACTCCATTTATAGGCCTACTTAACTTTAGCTAACAGTATTTTTAGCTTTACTATTGTGATGTACTTTATTTGTTGCTGGTAATTTTTCACTTTATGGAAAATATAAAAACGGTCCATTTAGACTTTTACATTGGGGGTGCTGAACCCCCATAATGTATCTTTCTTTTGTCACAAGTCCTGCTATGCCCCTTAGGGATCAATCACAAATACTGGACTGGTGTCATTCAGCTTCAAACAAACACTTCATTTTATCTTTCAATTTTCATATCAAAGTGCACTCGCAAACCACAGTACTTTAGCTTTGTATCTGGAGCCCTAATATAATAATCCTTGCCTAATTTTGAACAGACTATTTTGACTTTATTATTTTTTTTTCTTTTACATAGTAACATTGCTGACAACTTGTACATTTACAATAACCATTTCTTAAAATTGATTAAGCATTCCTTATGTCATTTCATAGCTACAGTATACTGACAGCTGACACCATGTAAGTTATTGTCCGGAACTTTGCTGGAAAGGAAATTTAGAGACTGGACCTCTAGGAACTTTAATATACACCAATAGATGAAAAATTGTGTGCATGCTAAAAATCCATGTTTAAATAGAGCAGGATCATAGAATGACAAACAATCTTTTAGTATTGGGATGTAGTATTCGTAGGCACCTCTGCTAGGCATGCTCGTTCACGAGAACAATTTTACATATTGCGTTGTCATGCAGGACTATTTGCGGAACACACTGCAAGAGTTATAATGTTTTATATTTTTGAGTGTCATTGGCTAAGTTCTGTTCATGGTTAAAATGTTTTATGGAGAAATAATGGGTATACAAAAGCAACATTACATACTTAATGGATTTCCCATTTATTTATCATCAAAGGGGTTTCTTGTCTTCTCAATTTATTATTTGTTTTAGATCTGCATACGAAAAGGTTCATTAGTGTTTGACAAAGAAGTGCTTGGTGCAGATGTAACCTGATACCAGTACTCGTTCGCTCAGCAAAGCTAATAAACAAATCCTATCTGATCGTATCCAATTTTTTATTTTTTTTGTCTTGCCTGCTTTCACTTAAGACATATTTGACTGTGTTTAAAGACTTTACAGCTTGTACATTCCCACACTGGTAAAAAAATAAAAAGCATTGTTTTTTTATCTACTTACTATAAACTGCCCTGTAATAATTAACTTAAATTTATTGCTGCTTGTTATTTTTATTCATGCAGACCAATCTATCATAAATATCATAATAAAATTAAATAAAAATAAACAAATCATTCCACATTCCTACTAGGTAAAGTGCAATGACACACCACATGATGTCAGACTTCCAACTTGGAAATTCCTACAAAAAAATTGCACTCCACTTTTCCCAAGATGCAGAAGCTTGTCATCACATAAATATTCCAATGCCAGAAAGATGCATAAACTTGATACAACACCTTGCCTTTTATTAAAAAAATATCACTCCGTGAAGTAAAGGTTCTGCATTAATTGACAATAACTCTTGTATATCAAACATTTGCATGTTCTAATCATGCTACATTGTACTCATTCTATAAGTACCTGTAATGCAAATGCATCAGCATCATCAGCATTGCAGCATCATTTATAATATGGTTGCAAGGCTCAACGCTAAGAATTTTTTCTACTGGCCTGGTTGGGCCAGTACTTCAGATTTTTACTGGCTCTGCCAAAATTTTCAAAGGGGCCCAACACAAAAATTACAAATAGCTATATTTACCATCATGCTATTAATAAATATGTCCGAAGATATATATTTTTTTACATATCTGATATTTTTAATACAATTTGTCCCCCAAAATTTAATCACATATATAATTTTCAAGATATGATTTATGCCTTATGTAATCCCATATATGCACTTAATAGATATTTTAACCTCCATTTACACATGTGTTTTTAAGCCAAGAGTTATGTGGAGGAGATGATGGGTTTTTCATTCACCCGTTTAGTCATGCTGCCATGCAACGTTTGCTCATGTGTAATGTTTTCACAAGAAGGATCAAAGATTATTCACGGAGTTAAAGATTTGATTATTGGCTGAGAGAACAGACTTGCTACTAAATTGGTTGTGATGTGTAATATACAGTAGGTAGTTATTAGGCCTGATCTGTGAATTAACAATGTGTATATAACATGAAATCAGACAACCCCAACAAGACTAACACTGACTGATATACAAAGAACAAAAACAAAAATACCTGTATGGTCCAGAAATGAGACATGTAACGGGTGTTTTATGAGGATGATATGAAGTAGACTGTTTCAAATATTCATCTTCACCCTGCAGCTGAACAGCTCTGATAATAATAGCCATAGTGATCTCGCTTCTTTTCATATCAAACACTATTATCATGTCGAGTTAATGTTTATGTTTTGAAACATTACCTAATTAAATCTATACTTACATTTGGGTACGGAAGCTAAAAGAGGCCTTGCGTTATTATTTTTTTTCTGTCTCGTTTTCTCGTGATCTCGACATAACTAAGGTTGTTTTCTCGTGATCACGACTTAATTTTCTCGTGATCTCGACATAACAAAAGTTGTTTTCTCGTGATCTCGACATAACAAAAGTTGTTTTCTCGTGATCATGACTTAATTTTCTCGTGATCACGACATAACAAAAAGTTGTTTTCTCGTGATCTCCACATAACAAAAAGTTGTTTTCAATAAGGATATCTGGTTGTCATTGACAACTTCCAGATTAGTGTCAAACACCTTAGAAGACTATCATGTCTACAACTTTGTCGTAGACAATAAAGTGACCCTGAACGTTTGGTCAATTTCATTGCAAGCCAACTTGATGGACCGGGACGTCTGCATGACTGCGGTCAAGCCAGCCGCGATTTAGATCCGAGTGCGCGCATATTGCAGTTCTTGACACCTGTTGAGTGCAGAAGAAAGCGAGTCTTGCTATATTGATGAAAACGCGTTTATTAAGTGTTTGTGATGTGCTGCCTGGCGTTTAGTAATATATTTGATTTAGCCTATGTGAAAGGTGCCTAACTTTACATTTATATATAATAAATTGTACTTTTCTGCCAAGGATCTCTCATTGTCCTTCATACCTTGTAGGTCAATTAAAAACTGTATATAAAATTAAAGGGAAAAACAACTTTTTGTTATGTCGAGATCACGAGAAAACAACTTTTTGTTATGTCGAGATCACGAGAAAACAACTTTTTGTTATGTCGAGATCACGAGAAAACGAGACAGAAAAAAAATAATAATGCAAGGCCTCTTTTAGCTTCTGTATTTGGGATATTGAACAGCTCATGATTTCCAAACACGTTTATAACTGGGGTTTAACAAAGTTTATTACATCTCATTCAGCATTTTATTTTTTAAGGCGAATTAATGCGAGAAAATGAAGTAGTTTTTTACAGTGGGAATAAAACTAGCGCTCTGTCCCTTTACAAGAGCACATGCATGTTAAACAGACTATGCTGCATGGAGAGAGATGATGATGAGATATTATGCATGGAGAGACATGGATTTTCAGTCATATAGAAAGAAACTGTTGATTTCTGGTGTTCCAATGTGTGGATTACTAATTTTCACCAACATGTAAAAACGTAAAATGTAGGGATTTCGCGCTCTGCGAACACAGAATGTTCGGGGATACTTAAAATGTAGCACAAGACATTAAATCCCACTACGAAATTCATTAAGTGTTTTTTTTTCCTGCTGTTTTCTACACATTGGTAATAGCTGCTGCTAAGACACTTGGAAAAGAGCGAGGTCAGTGCTAGGAGCGTGCGCTCAGTGTCTGCACGATCTTATGCGTGCACACGACTGTGCCTTGGCGCCTCCAGTATATTATGCTTTTGTGCGTCTTTGCGATATAAATATACTCACGCTTGCCGTGTAATATAATTTTTGTGCTCTCTCACTTATTGCTTGCACTAATGTTATAAATGCAGCACTGGCCCGATCAGGCAAGTGACAGTTCACGCTGGCCCCGGGCCATCGGGTAGTCCTTATTGTTGAGCCCTGTGGTTTCTCTGACATTTTTTTTAATAACAGTTTAACACCTGCTAGGCTTACAGGATCATTCCAATATTGTTTTCTTATAATATTATGACCATCATGCAATGGAATGCCATTATGAACAGACATCAAAAATATTAAATAGTAATACCTCACATCCAAGATTCTAGACTTTAATTCTGATAACAGTTACATCATGACAACCAAAAAAATACAATTCCTGCATTCATATCCAAAACATCACATTCTGTGTCAATACCAGTCCATTATCATAACATACAGATAACTTTTTACAACAGAACTTGTCTATTGAACTTGTTTTGACTATTAAAAACTCTGCCAGTACAGTAAGACAAAATACATGTTAAAAATACATTCTCTGAAAATCCTAAATATCTTATGCAGTGTTGTTCCACGTCTGTCTCTCACTTCAACGTTGTGTCGAATGAAGCAACACTAGCGGTCTTTCTTGAGAGCCTCGCATACATCTGAACTTGAGAAAAGGCCTATGAGAAATTGGCAGACAGAATTTGCATGTCCCTCCCCCGGACATACGGGTATAAAAGGAGGGAATCATGCATCTGTCCATTAAATTTTTTCTTTGGAGCCGAGCGGTTGTGTGATAAGCGAGCTGCAGTCACTTACTGTTCCACCCATCTCTGTAGAGCGTATGCTGTTTGATCTACAGGGCATATCAGTGGCTTTCTCCTTCTCTGCACGGCAGTACAGCTTTGCCACTGGGCGCTTCGACAGCATTTCTAAAAGAAAATATTTTTCTAAAAGAGTTTAATTTCTCTAGAAATAGAGCAATACACAGCAGCGCTGACTGTCCTTTTCAGGATGCGTCTTTATAAAGATGCCATTCCGCACCTGTGTAGTTCCTGGATGCGGTTGATTTCTCTCCGCTCCTGATGGTCACAGACGCTGCCTCTTGTGTCTGGGCAGTGATCATACCGAGGCAGCATTTGTGGATGGTTTGTGTTCTCACTGCGAGAACCTTTCCATGGCAACGTTGCTGTTGTGGCTTTCCTTTTTAAAGAGTAATGCCACTCCAGCCACCCCCTGCATCACTCCTTCTTCTCACACGATTGAGGATGACCCGGCTGGCTTTGGAGGCGATTTGGGGATGACAGTGGGTTCGGTTTCGCCGGGTAGATCCCCACTAACCACCCGTCTGATGCTGACGCCTAGATGACCGACATGCTTGCCCGGGCCGCCATCAGCGTGGGGTTAGACTGGAACCCTCCGTCCTCCCCACAGCCTTCATGGCTAGACAATTGGTTCCTCGGGTCTGGGCGCCGCTCAGTTCCTTTCTTCCCGGAGGTGCATGATGAGCTGACGAGGTCATGGAGGGCACCTTTCACTGCCCACACTAACACATTTTTGTTTGAAAATGCCTCTTTCAGCCTTCCATCCACATTGAGACTGTGAGATGTGAGAGCTTTTTGAAAATGCTAGCCCAAGTAGATCAATTTGAAAATGCCATCTTCATGTTGTTGTGTGGACCGGGAAAACGGAGATATATGAAAATGATGATGTATTTTTTGCCATGTGACACAGTCATGTGATCCATTCTATCCAAAACAAATCAAGATGGCGGCCCATGTTGTAGCACCATTGTTTTGTCTGCTATTCACTTTGATAGCATTGTTAAAGATAAATATTACTTTGTACAACCTTCACAATGCATTCCTTCAAAGTTGATGGGAAAGTTTACTTAGAATTGTTGTCCCATGAAGGAACATGACGACAACTGCATTTCAGACGTACATGTAACTGGGATTTTTCGTAAATGTACAGTAATGACATTTAAGTGTTTGTATACTTTCTTTGTGGGTGAGCAACTTTTGTTAAACATTTGAAAATGTATCCAGATTAATCTGGAAGTAGACTTACACAGTTATTGAGAATAATTCACTTAGAGAGTAAAACACATCAATGAGCCTGTTTACATTTACAGAAAAAATCTGACAAGGCAAGAAATCCGTGTTTACATGACATTTGAAATAATTGCGTTATTCTCTTCTTT
Source organism: Moxostoma hubbsi (assembly GCA_032164185.1). Lineage (NCBI taxonomy): Eukaryota > Metazoa > Chordata > Actinopteri > Cypriniformes > Catostomidae > Moxostoma > Moxostoma hubbsi. Next base: position 16,429,347 of record JAVLUX010000020.1, on the reverse strand, counting down.
TGACGTCAAACCGTGAAGAGACATGCGCTCAACACATGTGCATATTGGATGAGCTGGTAAGAATACCGGGTAAGGTGTTTACATGGCACGAAAATCGGCATAATGGTGAAAAATCTACCCATGTCGATCGGGTTATTCATAAGCCTTTTATCGCCTTTAAGCAGATAAATGAACATGGTTTATTACATTTACATGACCGCACACATTGTCGGCTTATTAAGCATAAATGGTGTAAGAACTTGCATGTAAACATGCTCACTGAGTGTTTTTACATACCAAAACGTCATACATGACAAAAACGACATACAAAAGGCCAATGTCAAGTTGGCAGACATAATTTGCATGCCCCGCCCCGGACATACAGGTATAAAGGGAAGCAGGGCAGCAAATGCCAGTCAGGATTTTGCACTGATGAGCCAAAAATAAGGTACGTCATTTACATTGCTAGGTCTAGTGCTGTGGCAGAAGGGACACAACGTCTCGTTCCCTCCCTCGGGGAATGGAGGTTACAACAGTAACCATGACCTTCCCCTTCTATCACTCACTCGACGTTGTGTCTAATGAAATGACACAAGGGGTCCCATATAAAAGCGCCCACACACTGACAGTGTTACGTGAACTGTTGAAACAGGTGCAATTGCTCTGCTGAATTCGCAGGCCAGAGGGCTTGGGAGGAAAAGACATCCAGGCAGCGACGCTCAGTGGCTAACCTGGGACAGAAGATGCACTGAATCAACTTGGTGAAGGGCGCAAGGTGTAAGTGGAACACCCGGTCGGTTGTGCCGCGTACTGTGTTCTACCGGCTCGGACCTGACAAAACACGGGACGAGACCGACTCAACCCTGGCCTGTAAAATCTGGCAAAGTTATTATAATATGTTATAATATAAAGCCCGCTACTCTACAGATGTCTGCTAGGGAGGTGCCATGGGCCAGTGCCCACGAGGATGCCACACTTCTCGTGGAGTGTGCTCGAACCCGCAAGGGGGCGGGCACGGCCTAGGTGTGATAGGCTAAGGAAATAGCATCAACGACCCAGTGATCGAGGAGGACCACTGAGAGATCCCAGGAGGGGAATAGGCTAGGCCGGGGAGGATTTAGTCTCCGGGCGCCCTTCAGGAACCTGATAATCAAGTCATGCTTACCTAAGGACTTGCCATCTACTGCGTCGTGGTGGGCTGTTATAGCAGCTACATACACCTTTAAGGTGGAGGGGGACAGCCTCCCCTCCAGCCTGTCGGTGGCAGAGCGCAGTTCCTACAGCACGTCGGGTTGGAACTACCCAGGAGCAGATCTTTAAGTGCCTTGGCTTGATGGACCTGCAGGAGAGCCATCTGCGCGTCAGCCTCAGACTGGGCGGGCTGGCCCGTCATATGCCTGGACACACTCCGATGCAGCGGTGATGTCATCATCCAAGCCCAGGGGCTCAAGGGAGAATGCCGGCTGGGCGTAAGGCGAGTCGCAGTCATCCCGAGCTCGGACGGAAGCGAGCGAGCGTGTCGGGGGCGGGTGGTTCGTGGGGATTTACCTGGCGAAACCGAGCCCGTCATGGGAAGAAGGAGCGATGTGAGAGGCGGCTGAAGTGGCATTCACCTTCAGGAAGGAGAGCCACAACCGCAACGCTGCCATGGTCATGTTCTCCCAGTGAGTACATGAACCATCCACGAATGCCGCCTCAGTGTGATCGCTGCCCAGGCACACGAGGCAGCATCTGTGGCCGTCGTTCTTAGAGAGAAATCGACCGCATCCGGGAACAACAATGTTAGCGAGCTCAGTAACGTTAGCTACGTTAGTTGACATTGACGCAAAACCGCCACAAGATCCACCGCGGTAAAGTTGGTTTTATATTGGACGTTGGATATTCGACACATTTGAAAAATCTATTATGCAGCTTAATCTTTTGACCTACCCTTGTCAAAACACTTTTGGTGAACTCAGCTAACTGCCTTACACATAACACAAAGCTTCTTTTTTCAAAAAACCCACCCTTTGATTTTATAAATATTTTTTAATGTTAAAAAATGCTGTAAATCTATAATGCGGCTTGACCTTTTGACCTACCCATGTCAAAACACATCTGGTGAACTCATCTAACTACCTTACATATAACACAAAGCTTCTTTATTCAAAAAAATTTGATTTTATAAATATTTTTTAATGTTAAAAAAATGATATAAATACACTCACCTAAAGGATTATTAGGAACACCTGTTCAATTTCTCATTAATGCAATTATCTAATCAACCAATCACATGGCAGTTGCTTCAATGCATTTAGGGGTGTGGTCCTGGTCAAGACAATCTCCTGAACTCCAAACTGAATGTCAGAATGGGAAAGAAAGGTGATTTAAGCAATTTTGAGCGTGGCATGGTTGTTGGTGCCAGACGGGCCGGTCTGAGTATTTCACAATCTGCTCAGTTACTGTGATTTTCACGCACAACCATTTCTAGGGTTTACAAAGAATTGTGTGAAAAGGGAAAAACATCCAGTATGCGGCAGTCCTGTGGGCGAAAATGCCTTGTTGATGCTAGAGGTCAGAGGAGAATGGGCCGACTGATTCAAGCTGATAGAAGAGCAACTTTGACTGAAATAACCACTCGTTACAACCGAGGTATGCAGCAAAGCATTTGTGAAGCCACAACACGCACAACCTTGAGGCGGATGGGCTACAACAGCAGAAGACCCCACCGGGTACCACTCATCTCCACTACAAATAGGAAAAAGAGGCTACAATTTGCAAGAGCTCACCAAAATTAGACAGTTGAAGACTGGAAAAATGTTGCCTGGTCTGATGAGTCTCGATTTCTGTTGAGACATTCAGATGGTAGAGTCAGAATTTGGCGTAAACAGAATGAGAACATGGATCCATCATGCCTTGTTACCACTGTGCAGGCTGGTGGTGGTGGTGTAATTGTGTGGGGGATGATTTCTTGGCACACTTTAGGCCCCTTAGTGCCAATTGGGCATCGTTTAAATGCCACGGCCTACCTGAGCATTGTTTCTGACCATGTCCATCCCTTTATGGCCACCATGTACCCATCCTCTTCCAGCAGGATAATGCACCATGTCACAAAGCTTGAATCATTTCAAATTGGTTTCTTGAACATGACAATGAGTTCACTGTGCTAAAATGGCCCCCACAGTCACCAGATCTCAACCCAATAGAGCATCTTTGGGATGTGGTGGAACGGGAGCTTCGTGCCCTGGATGTGCATCCCACAAATCTCCATCAACTGCAAGATGCTATCCTATCAATATGGGCCAACATTTCTAAAGAATGCTTTCAGCACCTTGTTGAATCAATGCCACGTAGAATTAAGGCAGTTCTGAAGGCGAAAGGGGGTCAAACACAGTATTAGTATGGTGTTCCTAATAATCCTTTAGGTGAGTGTATGTCTCTGTTGATAGTTTTTAAAAACAAAGATTAAACATAAGCTGATTGTGTTCATTCAGAAGCTGATTGTGTTCATTCAGACGCTGAATAAACATGAAGCGGACCCTGGAAGATTTTTTTTTTTGGGGGGGGGTAACTTAATGCTGCAATTGCCATATCAAAAGAATGATAGAGATTGAAGTTGAGTAATTACCTCCCATGTGAGTGTGATTAAATCAAACATAACATAAACTGCCAAAGAAATTGGCCCTGATCCTTTTAAAGTGCTCATAATATACTCATTTTCAGGTTCATATTTGTATTTAGAGGTTGTACCAGAATAGGTTTACATGGTTTAGTTTTCAGAAAACACCATATTTTTGTTGTACTGCACATTGTTGCAGCTCTTCTTTTCACCCTGTGTGTTGAGCTCTCTGTTTTAGTGACCGAGTGAGGCATCCCACTTCTGTTCCATCTTTGTTGGGAGTCGCACATGCTCAGTAGCTAGGTAAGCACTGCTAGCTAGTCAGTTGCAGAGTATGAGGGCGTGCCATGCTAGCAACTAGTTGAGCATTATAACGTGTGTTACAAAGTGACGCACGTTGGTCATGGAAGTAAAGGCTGGACTACAAGAGAGCTGTTTGGAGCAGTTTGTGAAGTGTTTTCTGGTGGAGATAGTAAGTCCTTTGGGCTGGACTTTGTAAACCTATAAAATGCACAAAAAAGATATATAACACAATAAAGGAAAGGGAAAAAGCCAAAAAGCATAATATGAGCACTTTAAATCAACATAATTTTTGTATAAAATGATGTTTACATATTTGCCAACCAATATTTTCAGACATGCTCATTTCATACATTTTCCGAGGGTGAAAACCATTGACAGCTTGTTAACAATCAAGGTAAAAATAATAATAAAGTAAGTGAATTGTAAAGTATTTGTCTTTGTTTGAATAACTACTCAAACCTACCTTACACATTAATACTGGAAAAAGAGCCCCTTTGGTGTAAAAACACATTAAGTCATTTTACGGCAGGATTTTGAATGATGACGATTCACCGAAAATAAGGGCTCCCCCTCCCTACAAAAGCCAATTTAACCACTGTGCACAACCATTCGGCTCTGAAGAAAAATTCTGACTGGCATTCGCTGCCCCGCTTCCCTTTATACCCATATGTCCGGGGTGGGGCATGCAATTTCTGTCTGCCAACTTGACATTGGCCTTTTCTCAGATTCAGAGGTATGTTCGGCGTTCCAGGATGACCCCTTGTGTCACTTAATTCGACACAACGTCGAGTGAGTGACAGAAGGGGAGCACTGATAATTACCAATAAATTGTGTTCAAAAACTCAATGCACGAAAAAGCGTATGTGTGCAGAAGTATATTTTTTTATCTAAAAACATTTATGACCTTTTATGAACTTCATAGAAGAAAAACGTTTAAGGCATTACATGAACATAAAGATTGTCTGCTTATAAGGCATAATTGGAGCATGTAAACGCGCTCATTGTGTCAAAGTTCCTACGTTAAGCTACATGTTAAACCTTATCAAACACTTACAGACACGGGTGTTTAAAACACTGAAAATATTTTTTATAAATAACTTTGCACAGCATCGTTTATCATTTGGGTTGCTAAGATATGTACTGTATCTGTTGACAGTTGAACTATCCAAGCTAATCAAGAGTATTGCAATTTAGTACGGTACATCATCTCTGACCAACGGGTGGTGCAATGTCTTTATCATTGTAGATCCTAGATATCGAGTTGGAATATCCTACATCCAACTTTGAATGTTGCCAACACTGCATACTTTGGATGTCTCCCTTATCAAACACATCTGATTCAACTCATCATCTAATTCGTAGGGGTTCTATGACCTGAATTGGGTGTTCAGATTAGGGAGACATCCAAAATGTGTACTGTTGGATGAACAGGTTCCAGAAACACTGGTTTAGAGGTCAAAGGTGTGTTTTTAGAAAGGCAGACCAAAGTGGGAAGTTGGGAGAAGGACAATATCTGAGACCCCAGAGGGACATTTTGTGCATGCTCTCATAGTTCACTGGTCCGTGCCATAATGCGGGTGATAAATGTGTTCAAACATCAATACAGTGTGAGAAAAGAGACTGGACTCTCCAGTCTGCTACGTTGACGTTTTTGTTTTTCTCTGCCCTGTCCTGTTCCGCCCCACCCTCCCTCTCCATCTCAATATTAAAATGTCTTCTATTGTTTTATGTTGCTTGGCACACCGCTCACCACTCTTCCAATGTCAGCCACTACATAAATCCTTGTTGTGCAAAGAGCTGCCTTATCATATTATATTATGGTTGAGATGCCGTGTTTGTCAGCATGTGGAAGTGTTGTGCCTGGTTGCATTCTCAAGTTGAGAAGGTGGTCTATTCTGATGGCAACAGCTTTGTTGATGCATTATTAACATTTATGGTGAATAATGAAGTATTATGCCATGCAATGAGACAAATAATTTTTTATTGGTTAAATACTAAAGAGTACAAATACAGTATATGTTTACGTTATTGCTGTGTATGTTTGTCTGCTTACCTGTTGCAGATCAATTGAAGTGCCTTTTGGACACCGTTTATGCGTGTGTGTGTGTGTGTGTGTGTGTGTGTGTGTGTGTGTGTGTGTGAGAGAGCTTGTATTTATCACTTTGTGGGGACAAAATGTCCCCATAAGGATAGTAAAACCCAAAATGTTTGACTATGTGGGGACATTTTGTTGATCCACATGGATCATTAGGAAACATTAGTATTAATTAATTGAGATATCTGCTTATTTGCAGACGGTATAATAGAATTTAATTTAGATTTGCCTTTTATCATTAGAAAATTGACAGGGAACTGTTGATGAGAGGGTATCAAAATACGTGATTTATAGGAAGATAAATGAGCACTCCACAGGATGCTGGATCTGCTGAAGTTGTTCAAGTTTGGGCCGTTACATCTGTTTAAACGAGATATGCGAATATCTGTATATGATATAAGTTGTATTTATATTTGCCTTTTTATCATTAGACAAGACAGTTCAAATTTACAGGGAACTGTTGAAGAGAGAGAGGGAGAATGAAACAAGCAATAATTTAACATCTGCTGCAGCTCTGATATGCTGACTGTTTAAAAGAGACTGTGTTGCACGCGGGTCTATTATTGTGGTCAATTCACATGCAAGCAGCAAATTCTCGATGCCCTCAAGAAACAAATTGGCCGATGCTGATCATTTTTCGGCCTCTGTTGTATCGGTCAACCACTAATACAGATATTTCTAGATATTTTATTATCTACAATATTAAGCAGAGGTGCAGGAAAAAAACATAATAAATGGGCACAACAATTAAACAGCAAACTCTTAAAGACTAATCAGATTTGACTCTATTTACTTTCTAACTAAGTGTCCCTGGTCTTATTGTGTGCAATTCATCAGTGAAGTTTACTCTAAAGAAAAAAAGATCAACATTTTACTTAAATTGAAACTTTCTCCACCTCTGAAATGACTTTCCATTTCTACTGATATCACCAAGGCAGTGTGAAGGGAAAATAATATTAACCAATAATATCATTGCCTAATGCTTGAAAACCTCAATGGATAAAAAAAAACACTTCAGCAGTTTATGAACTTTAGGATGAGCTTTTATTGATCACACTTGTGCATTATGAATCATGACAAGTGTATAAGAAAAAGAGAGATAGAGAGAGAAAAAAGGAATTACTGTTTTATTTATTCAACAGCTTGACATGCAACACCCCCCCCCCCCCCCCCCCCCCCATTCCCTAACGCCATCCTGCTTGACTCATCTCCCTTGCTTACACTCAGCCGAGAGGCAAGAAATCAATGGACAGCCGTAAAGAGCCCCGAGCCCACTTTCCAATGATAGTGATTTGGGTTGAATACATAATCAAGAATTATAGCTCATAAATAATAAATGGCTTGACATTCATAATACTCACCTGGGTTTTAACAATGCACAATGAGTGTTTCATCATGATATTAATGCTTTAAGGAAAATGCATTCAAGTGCTGGCATAAGAATACAGCCGGTCCTGAGTTGAATTCAAGGCAAGAGTGCATCAGAACTTAGATCCACACATAAAAAGTGAAAAATGTGGGGTGCCGAATGGTGGGGGTGTACGGTTGTACTGGTTCAAACAGCTCACTCTCTTTTGTCACAGATTTACGGGGTGATCAATGCACAGCTACAGCTGGTTGAAGGGGACCAAATCCATAAAACAGTTGATTTGGTTCCATTTTACCAGCTTTAGCAAAGCATTTTAGGATGAGACCTCTGCGTGTGCCAGAATTCCAAACTCAGGCCAAGAGAAGGACACACGATCAGAATCTGCAGAAGAAAGCAGAAAAAGTAAGTTGAGAGGAGGTGTATATGTAAAGGTGAACTGTGTCATTTAGAAATATTTTCTACTATGTTTAATATGCAAAGGCATCTTTAAATTTACCATTCGAACTTGGAATTTTTCGGAAATGTACCTGGAAAAAAAAAAAGTCCTGGAAATGTATAAAATGTTAAAATCTCATAACAAAAATCATGGACATTTCTATTGTGACTATACATTTCTCTTGTTATGTTCAGCTTTAAAATATTTAATTGGCTAGAAATTATTGCCTTCCCAGTATTCAGTATCCAGTTTTCACAATGTTTTTCACAGTTTTTTTTGTTATTTTGACTTAACAATGGACTTGAGTTGGTGGTGGGACTATGGGCTTGTCCAACCAGTAGCAGAGAGGCGAGTATTTTGGAAACCTATTAAGAAAATGTAAGAATTGTATTTTTTATAAAAAAATGTTGCCACTGTTGGTGCAGAAATTACACACTTCCCCTTTAAATATCTGTCAAGCAGAACCACTGATGTTAACAAAAAGAAGCAACACTTTATTACTCCGCAGCACAGAAGCAGTTTAGAGACTTTAGACAAATAGATTACAGCTTGTGCCAGCGTAGACAACACATGCAAGAATTAAGTTGTTTATGAATATAGAATGAAGATGGACACTTCATTGCTCATAATGAGAAGTGGACGGAAGGAACAAAAAGAGTTGGAGAGGAAAATAGGAGTGACCACTGCGGTAATTGACGACAAAAAAAATGTGTAAATGATGGCTGCAGACAAACTGGAGAAATTAATTTATCACAGGCCTGCCAATATGGCTAATGAAGCCAGAAGACAACACACTGCTAGAATTAACTCCCATTGACCCCCTCACATTTCTTTCCTCTCTGCTTTTGTCTATTTTTATGTCTCATTCTCCCCTGTTGCCTTTTTAAACTCTCTCTGTCTGTTTGTTTACTTTAATTCTGTCTAAAGTCTGTGCTTTTACAAGGCAAGGCTTTGTAGTTTAGGCTAACTCATTGTGTTCAGTTCTTTATGTGTGCCATTTAGGCTCCTCTCTTAAATGAACATGAACGAATCATTTTGCCATTTGGAAAGTTGGCTACATTCATCCTGGACTCCCTGAAGAGAAAGGCACGTATTCATAGTGTGTGTTTGATCTGGCTCAAGGCAGCAGTGGGATTATATTTGTCTGATGGGCTGTTTGTTAAATCTTTCCTGCATCCACTTCGTTTTTGCTGTATACCTCACAGCAACCTACATACTCAGTGCAGTAACCCCCTCCCTTCCCTCATTTCCTTTTCCTCCACTTCTCTGCAATTCATATTTGAGGACAAGTGACTTATATAAGGTCAGGATAGTCACAAATTCACACTCAAATTTTAGATGCTTAATATTTCTCTAAACATACACATCATATCTACATTTTGACAATTAGATTCAAAGTGGTTAATGCAAGTCTAAAAATCCAGTAAAAATAGTTTTTGAGTGATTACGCAAGAGTTATGAATGAGTTGAAACAGGCAGTTTGAATAGGCAGACTTTCTCACAAATGAAAAGGTTAAACATTCAAAATAATGTTAATCAACCAACTAGAACAATTGTAACAGAAATGCTAAAGCATCTCTGTTTTAATGCTCTCATACTCGCAAATCATAAGTTACTCAATGGCCAAATATAAAGTGCATTAAAATCATCGTGATATTCAATATGTTACTTAATGTTATATTGCAAGTAAAACCAGTGGGCATATATCATATTTGATATTTCTGCCTTTCATATGGCAATGCAGTTTAAAACTTTGTGGCCATGTGACTTGTTCACGGATTTAAAAATAAATGCAGATGAAAGGACAAAATGAACACCTGTACGTGGACACTGTTGGTGCCTCCAAACAGCTAACCTGGATTCCACCTGTAGTGTATGTGTGTGTTTGGGGAAACATTAGTGCAATACATAATTTATTGTCACAGATCAATTTAGAGGCAAAAAAAGTCATGCAGTTTTGAAGTCATGCAATACACGTGTAGAGCACAATAGACATTTACCTGTCTGTCTATAAATGTCCTGTCATAAAAGCATCAAAAGTCCATGAATAAAATAAAAAAGCAACAGAGGTGCTGACAGAGTGTGATGACATGTTTTTTTAGAGCTTAATAAAGCAAGTAAAGAGAGGAGGAAGACAAGGTCAAGAAGACAGGAAGTAGAACACAAATAAGGGCATTATGAATACACGGCCCCATTGCAGAATACTGTATATTCTTTAACTCTCTTTTTGGGACTGTTGCTTTTCTGTGTAAATATATCACATTAATAAGAAAAACCATAAAGCCTCCTGTTTCAGTTTAAATATAAATCCTAATACATAGGATCTTAGTACCGGTAATAAGTGTGTACAAGTATTCTACATATTAACTGTTATATGTAATCTATGTCCACAGTGTTTAACTTACATTTGGCTGTGAATCAGCGCACACATAGGTGAAACGGTCTGTGACGGAGAGTTGAATAAAGACTTGTTTCACTGCTTTTAATACCATTATGACATTACAGTGAGAATCCCAGTTTACAGATACCCCTAAATAAACAAGAGCACTAAAATCTTACAGTGTTTCAGTTTAGTTGCAGTGAATAAGCTTGTTGAACCCATCCTTGGTCTTAGTTACGCCTTGCGGGTCATTTTGACCCATTTTAAAAATGGTTCTAAATGGGTCTGAAAGTTCTCCAAGGCAAAGGAAGGGTTAAAAATGCAGGGGAAAAAATTCAGTACATGTAACTTTCTTGTAATTTGAATTAATATATTCAAAGAGTTTACATGTGCTGTCCTCTGGACAGAATAAAAGGCACTGCCCAGGTCTGTGTTCGTTGGTCTGTGCATGTTTAGGTTTAATGTTTGTGCAGACATCTAAAACCATCCAGTGCTTTATCTATTCAAAATTACATTTCAATAAAAAAAAAGAAGAAAACTTTCTATCTTTCCCTCTTTTTACCCATCCTTTCTTCTCTCTGCCTCTCTTCCTGTCTCTTTATCTGAACAGCAGTACTCATGGTGTTTCTCGGTTGCCCGTGCAAGGATGCTTTCACACTAGCACTTTTGGTGCACACCCAGGGTTGAATTACACCAAAGTTTGGTTTGTTTGTATAATGTGAACGTTGTTTTCCGAACTCTGGTGTTCACCCATGAAGCACACTCGGGTCCGCTTGAAAAGGTGGTCTGGGGTGCGGTTCATGTGGACTACTGTGTATGGCAAGTTTTCATGGTAATACTTCACTTAACACAGTGACATCTTCTCAAGTTGTTATCTAGTTACAGTAGTAAAGAGCTGCTGCTTGTACTCATGTTGATGACATAATCGGACCGCTGATCGGACCAAAATAATATGATGTGAATACAGAAAATCAGGACATTAATACAGACCAGCATGGCCAGCAGGATGGGGAACTCTTGTTCCACTCTTGTTCGGGGTGGCTGTGGTTCAGGTGGTAGAGCGGGTCGGCTGCCAATCGCAGGGTTGGCATTTGATTCCCGGCCCACACTGCTCCGCATGCCGAAGTGTCCTTGGGTAAGACATTGAACCCCAAGTTATTCCCAATGGCAGGCTAGCACCTTGCATGGCAGCTCTGCCATCATTGGTGTATGAGTGTGATTGTGTGTGTGAATGGGTGATTGGGACACACTGTAAAGTGCTTTGGAAACCTCTAAGGTTAAAATAAATTAATCACTTTTATCAGTTAATAAGTGCAAGAAATAAAGAAGCATCAAACTAAGTTTGAAGCACCCTAAGTGAAACTCCCTGCCCCAACAGGAGCCCAATGGTTAAAATGCGACAATTGCACGACCATGTCTATACCACTGCATAACTTCCTGTTGGAGTCCCTCAGCTGTTTTTATTCCTTGCTTCTGTAGGTGCACTTACATTAACATGACAACATTACGGAAGCACTTTTAAGCTGCAGTTGATAACAGTGACAGAGATTTACGAGTTTTCAAAGATAAGACTTAAAAAGTTCATTCATGAAGGTTTCCCTCTCATGAAAGGCACATTGAAGCAGGCAGAAATGGATTTGTCTGCCAAAAAAAAAAGAAAAAAAGAAAAGGGATGAAAAAGGTTTGAAACAACCTGAAAAAACAAAAAATTATTTGAGATTTACAGGAAACCTTGTAAACTTCTTGAGGCTTTACTTCGGTAGTTAACATCACATGTAATACTACATGCTATGTCAGCAATATCCTATAGTTTTGCTAATTACAAATAATCACTTTTAAACATTCATATGTCAAGCTCCGGCACAGTTTAAAGGAATAGTTCACCAATTTTTATCTTTAACACCCATTTTTATTTACTCACCCTTATGTTCTTCCAAACTCGATTGTCTTTCTTTATCTTGTGAAACACAAAAGGAGATGTTAGGCAGTATAACAGCATCAGTCACAATTCACGTTCATTGCATCTTTTTTCCCATACAATGAAAGTTTTGTGTTCCACAGAAGAAATACAGTTTTGGACCAACACTAGGGTGAGTAAATAATGATAGCTGTTTCATTTTGGGGTAAATTAATCCTTTACTTGAACTGAAAAAAAATGAAAGGTTATTTAAAATGGGGAAAACTTAAAAGAAATAGTGACTAGTCACAGCAACTAAATTATATACTTTCCCTAATACATTCATATACATTTTAATCTAAAATCATCTGTTCACATCCATGTAATTAGTTAACTAGCCACTTCAAAGAGTCTTTGGATTTTGTGGTAAGTGAGCTGTTTAGTGTGTGACCCCATCAGAGGCACATGCTGTAGATGCCACAACACAGAGCCTCCGTGGACACTTTAATTAGCTGCCCGGCTAATAGAGTTAATTCACTTTGCAGGAGTGCATTGAACTGTGCATCTGCTATAAACTTTAAAAAGAGCCTTTAGCAGTTTTTGTTTATTTATTTTCTCCTTAGCTATACGTACATCATGTCTCAAAATGTAGTCTCGGCATAAAAGAACTGAATCATATTAGCGTACCTCGCAACCCCAGATTTGGCGAATTGGACCTGGCTTTGCACTTAAGCCTGGGGCTAGAGTTTTGGAGGTGCCCTCAGATAAGGCAGAGGATGCGGGAAGAGGTGCTGAGTGTGCTGCAGTGTGTTTGCAGTGCTGGCTCCTCTCCTCCCCTCTGCATTCGGACGTGAGCACTGGCTTAGGCCCTTACTCAGCACTATTTTTCCCATGATTGGCTGATCTGGGCAGCAGACCGCTACAATAACGGTAGAATTTATGTTTGGCCTTTTAACCGTCCTCTGTCAGAAAAAAGTGTCCGAATTTCAGTTTATTTGCCTTTCATTCAAACTGTTTTTTTTGGGTTGCTGAGCTGCAATTTTGTTTTATGTCATATTTTGTGGACTATGGGTCTTTAAAATCGCAAGGACTTCTTATTTTACCTAATTAAACATTGTTTTGGGAGCTCTGAGATTACTGGCATCTTTGTTTAGCAAATCTTTAATTTATTTTTTAGAATGGTATAATCCCCAAAGCGGTTTTATTTCTTAACCTTTTTATCTAACTGTAACACCTTTTAAGGAAATCAATAGCAATTTAGATTATTTATTTATTTATTTAATTAATCCCTTCCTACCTCCCTTTTTTCTTTTTTCTACGTTCATCAGTGGGAATCGCCCTAACATACCTTTGGGCCTCTGTAATCTTGTTTAATAATGGTTTGTACTTAGGCCTATGTATTTTGTGGAACAATCTAAATTGTGATTGCTTGGAAACTCATCTACTCTAATTTGCACTGTCGCATGATATTATTTTCTTTCTCTTGTATCACAATGTTCATCCATTTTTCAACAAGATGAGCCATGAATGTTACAAACAGCGGTGTTAAAATCTTTAAAGCTACAGCAAAGGAAAGAGGGCCTCTGAAAGAAGTTTGCACGCTGACTGTTATGGGAGATCGCCACCACCTGTGTCAAAAATTTACTTTTACATTAAGTGCCATCATTTGTTAACCTTTATGTGGACATATTTTTTTTCTAACCATTTAAAACTGTGTCTCACGCATTTATATCAAAAAACTTAATTTGGTCTATTTTTCAAGATTGAGAATTTACCCTGAGAATTAAATAAAAATGAACTCGTATTTTATGCCATAATATTTATAACTAGGAGTATAATAGTATATTAAGAACTGTATCAGATGTTACAAATAAAAAAGCAAAAAAACAGAAGAATTTATTATGAGAATCATTTTTGTCCACCAAAATTTCTGACCCTGGCCACACCCCATAGCCACTGCACACTAACAAACATGCATGCTAAAGAAACTGCTGGGTCTTCTTCTGCCCTGATGACCTTGATCATATCTTAGAGGTTGGACTTAAAACTGACAGGCACACAACAGGCAGATGCCTTTCTCTTGCATGATATTCATGATGTCATAAATAAATATAAGAGTCTAAGAACTACATGACATGTTCAGGTGTTCTCCCAGATATTCTTTCTCTTCCCTCCCTTATTACTCTCTCCTAATTCTCTTCCATCCACCTCCTACACTTTATTATTATCAGTTATTTACAGTATCTCACAAAAGTGAGTACACCCCTCACATTTTTGAAAATATTCGATTATATCTTTCATGTGACAACACTGAAGAAATGACACTTTGCTACAATGTAAAGTAGTGAGTGTACAGCTTGTATAACAGTGTAAATTTGCTAAATAACTCCACACACAGCCATTAATGTCTAAACCACTGGCAACAAATGTGAGTACACCCCTAAGTGAAAATGTCCAAATTGGGCCCAAAGTGTCAATATTTTGTGTGGCCACCATTTTTTTCCAGCACTGCTTTAACCCTCTTGGGCATGGAGTTCACCACAGCTTCACAGGTTGCCACTGGAGTCCTCTTCCACTGGAGACTTGTGCTCCTCCACCTTCCGTTTGAGGAGGCCCCTCAGATGCTCAATAGGGTTTAGGTCTGGAGACATGCTTGGGCAGTCATCACCTTCACCCTCAGCTTCTTTAGCAAGGCAGTGGTCATCTTGGAGGTGTTTATGGGGTTGTTATCATGCTGGAATACTGCCCTGTGGCCCAGTCTCCGAAGGGAGAGGATCATGCTCTGCTTCAGTATGTCACAGTACATGTTGGCATTCATGGTTCCCACTGGGGAGGGAAAATGGCTAATTGGGCCCAATTTGGACATTTTCACGTAGGGGTGCACTCACTTTTGTTGCCAGCGGTGTAGACATTAATGGCTGTGAGTTATTTTGAGGGGACAGCAAATTTACACTGTTATACAAGCTGTACACTCACTTACTGCTTTACATTGAAGCAAAGTGTCCTTCAGTGTTGTCACATGAAAAGATATAATCAAATATTTACAAAAATGTGAGGGGTGTACTCACTTTTGTGAGATACTGTATATATTCAATACACAACTTCATTACAATCAGTGGAAACAGCACAAGAGCTTTACAGTAGATACACACACTCACTCAAGATAAAAATTCACCACAGTGAAAGACACAAAAATAAAGAAGAGAGGAAAAGATAAAGACAGCAGTTGAAGTGTAAAAGTGATCCGGCTGAACAATTTGTTCTGTAGCACAGTTGTGTACTCCCAACAGCATCTCTCTGTTTCTATGTGTGTGTGTGTGTGTGTGTGTGTGTGCGTGTGTCAGACCCTTCTTGGAAAATATGATCACCCAGCACAAATTATGAACTGAAATGTGAACTATATTTGTTGCTCAGGACAGCGATTATAAGGAAACATATAAATAAATATTGTGAATACTCAGTGGTTTGTTGTAAATGTAACAAATTACAGCACAATAAACTTCTTAAAATTAACTTGTACAGTATCTGTTTTAACTGACACCCCATCAGCTCTCCCTTACGTCACACAAATAAGTATATGTCATCGTACAAAAAGTACACACACTATCATGGATGTATAATGTAACCCCTATACATTGACATCAAAAATTCATCTCAATGCCTTTGCACAACAATCACCCACATTTCTATTTTTTTACATAAGTAGTCAAATGTTTGGACACTGAATTTATGATTCTCATGATCTTAATAAGATTGTACCCATAGGCTTGTGCTTAAATGTTTAAAAAGCAAAGGTGGATGCCACGTGAAGTTTGTTGAGAGAATGTCTCTATGCAAATAATCACTACTTTGAAGAATCTAAAGTAAAAGTTTATATATATATATATATATATATATATATATATATATATATATATATGTATATATGTGTGTGTGTGTGTGTGTGTATATGTGTATATATATATATATATATATATATATATATATATATATATATATATATATATATAATGTATATGTGTATATATATATGTATGTGTGTGTGTGTGTGTATATGTATATATACATAGACATGGTTTTAATTTGTTTACATTTAATTTGTTAGTCTGTATTCAGATAGTAATCAAAATTTTGACTGGTATTGTATATAAAGAGGATTTTATGTATTCAGTTCACTACAGTCTATTCTGCTGTGTGTATCTATTAGTACTTTTATTATAAATGCTATGTGGCCTGTGTAATTACAGCAGTTGTGATTATGCGAAACTCTGCTATGCCTGTGATGAATATAGAGATCAGCACTGAGATTTTATCTTCAACACGTTTGAAGTGCAGAAACATTTGCACATTCATCCTATTGTCACTCTTCTATCTCTCTCTCTCTTCCTCGTCTCTTTCGTTATCCAATTGCCCCTTTCTCTTCACTGATGTCCTTTCTTATTGCCCTGCATTCTATCACTCAATCTCCCCATTTCTCTTTTTCTCTCTCTCTGTAATGTTCTCAGCACTTGGCTAACACCCTGTGTGGTGATGCTGGAATGTTAACTAGGCTCTCCCTGACTCTGCACTCTGAAATATATGTGCATTTAAAGGGCTGTGTGATCTGGGATGCTCACAGTGGGTAATGTGTGCATTTATATGTGTGAGTACAGCTCTACTTACCTGTACAGCTATTCTGAAACTCTGTCTACTTCTGCTCCAAACAACTTTACTGTACTATTGTAAAGTACTACCAAAAACATAAATAAATACCCACCACAGCTGACCCTTAATAAATGTCTGTGGTAACCATAGATTCCTCCAAAATAAAACAAAGATATTTTTATGTTAAAGTTATTTCTTTAAATAAATTGATCACACTGTGAAATCGGAAACAATAGGTTGACTTTTCTTCAGTTAAAATCAGTCTGTGGTTACGGAAATGTGAAACACTGCCCCCAGTGGCCAAAGCAGTAAGTGTTGTTGGGTGCATGGGTACGTTTGAGCTCTATTTTACGTGTGTAACATCCACGGAGTGGTGTTGAAAGTGAGTTGTTTTCCGCTGTACAGGTTGTAATACAATGAAGAGGAATGCATATTTTATAAACTGTACCTACCAACCCAAAACCTAACCATTAATGCAGTAAAAATGTTATGTTAGTGGAAAAATGTAACCTGAACTGCGCTCCTCACTGATTATGCGAACACGATTACTTCCTGGTCTCAACACGGGATCCGAATGCGGGTCTCTCACACTGCTGAGACAGTGGGCTTTCTGTTGCGCCGCAAGGGAAAGTAAACACACATGAATCGATGCAAACATGTCTAATGGGAGATGCCGCTTGTCAGTGAGTCTGTATAATGTGTCCAGTCCAAGGGTAATGGAACACTCTAGCATTTCATTTAAGCATTTAAGAGGGTAATTTGTTTTAAATTGACTGTACAACTATTTGTTGATATAAGTTGTACAATTATCTGAGACATATTTTTCTAGCACAAAAACAAAAGGTTTTTTGAATGAATACATTAATTTTTCATCTGACAGCATAAAACTTGAACGGATGAATTTACACTAAAAACAATGATAAAAAATCAAATAAATAGATTTCACATTAATTTATATAGTGATGAACAGCAGCGTTTAAATATTTTACTTTTAAAAGAATACTTAAAATGCATTCCATGTGGGCTTCTGTGCAGGGAAGCCTTTTTTTAATCGGTGAACTGTCCCAACAAACCAATTGGCTACAATTAATCTGACTTCCAATTTGTACATGTGAGAAGATAGTTTAAGCATGTGTGTTTAATTATTGGAAAAGCTACACTATTTTAAAAACAGCTGAACTACTGTCAGGCTACTGAAAAATGTAGTTCAGTTTGTAGCATCACTACTTTGTAGTGTAGTATTAGTCACCACTTTCATTATAAAAAGTGACAAAGTTTCTGAATGCTTCATAGACTGTTTAAAGTAGATTACATAATCATTTATTAGGATATCTCAGTAGTAACAATGCTAGTGTGGCATAAACTATGGTTATTGTTGCACATTTTAGGGGAGGTTACACAGTGTACTCAGGGGTGTAAAGTAACAAATTACAAACAATTTTCCCAAGAATTGTACTTTAAGTAGTTTAAAAATTGCATATTTTAAGTGTTGTAACTGTACTTTTACTGTACTATTTTCCCACTGTTTGTGTTCGCTACTTCCCTGTGTTCCCTAAATCAGCATGAAAGTAGCCTAATCCATGTGACTCTGGTGGTTAAATCCATGTCTTCAGAAGTGATATGATAGGTGTGGGTGAGAAATCAATATTTAAGTCTTCTTAATTCTTTTCCCTGCCCAGTAGATGGCGATATGCATTAAGAATGTGAATCACCAAAAACAAAAGAAGAAGAAAGTGAAAGAAGAAGTGGAGATTGACTGAGCAGGGAGGAGAATTTATAATACAAATTTACTTAAATATTGATTTGTTTCTCACCAAACCTATCATATCTGAAGACATGGATTTAACTCTCATTGATTAGGCTACTTTTATGCTGTCTTATGTTATTTTTGGAGCTTAAAAATTTTAATTTGTGTGAATTATTCCTTTGTAACCCGATGTGTCCCCTGTATCAAACAACTGATCTACCCCCTCTATTATGCGGGACATAACGCCCTGAGTGACCCTGTTTTTTTAGTGTGTTTTCATAACTTTTATTCATTTATTATTTTACATTCCTTGCATTGTTTTGAACAGGTTTTATGCACAATAGTAACTCTCTCTGTCGGCATTAAGGGAAATTTAGACCCAACTGATTTTAATGTATTTGTTTCATACATTATGATATTGCAATAACATTTTTGTCTTTTTATTTCTGTAATCATGTCACCCTTTTATTTATTGTTTTAAATCAGATTCATGTAGTGTTTGTTTACAGTATAATAGATAAGTGATGTATTTTAAAAGTTGTCAATCATAAACACCTATAAAATACCTATATTTTTTATTCTTTCTGGCAAACAGCCATAAAAGTGAACGTAAATTACATTGTGTGCTTCGCAACTCATGAGTACTTTCAAATGAGCTACTCTTTCACTCTTACTTGAGTAGATTTTAGGACAGATACTTTTACTCTACTCATACTACATTTTTTAACATGTAACAGTACTTTTACTTGAGTATTATTTTTCAGTACTCTTTCCACCCCTGACTGTACTATAATATATTATACATGTATATTGTACATGTACAAATGTTCCTACACACACTCAATTTTGTTTTCTACCCATGATTTAATTTTTTCACCCTAGGTTTTTTATTCTGCCAGTAAATATTTCCATTGTTCCTGCTGGTAGTTCTAACAATACAGACTGTGTTTTTTATGGCGGCCAGTATTGCTGAATCTGCGATGGGCTCTCAGGTAGTGAATTTGACTCAGGAGGCGCCGGTGCCCTGGGAGAGATGAGATAGGCCACTGCAGGGGATTTTTATCATTCTTCCACACCCACAGCTCACCAGTGCTACACTGTCCAGGACTGTGTCATATATTAATATGCCAATGACATACTTATTAATATATAGTAACAGTGTAGTTAGTGTTTGTAATGAGTTTGCTGAATTTGCAGTGGCTGTTTAATTTGATTTCAGTTAAGAAGAAGATGCCCCAAGCTGAGGGTTAGCTACATTGTAGCATGCTGTCTGCAGCAGTGAATGACTCCTGTTTCCTATCAGGAGAGAGAGAAAAAAATAAGGAAAATAATATTTTAATTGTTGCTGACGGAATGAAGCCTGTGTCAGCGCGTCCTTGTTCTTTTAATTACTTCCTTCTGGTTTACAGCTCCAGCTAACTGTAATTATACTTGCATATTTTTGGGAAGAACATCAATTTGGTGGTTGAGTGTTTAGGAACAGCTGGACTTAACTGCACTTGGTAGAATACAGCTGAATGTTTATTTAGCACACTTTTTAGTGTAGTACACACGCATTTTGGGACAATTTGGCTGCCATTGCTGATGTTATGACATGTTAAGCTGCTCTTGATAAGATTTATTATGATGTCATAATACAACACTTTGTTCACCTAATGACAAGATTAAATTTTAATTGTTTGAACATATTTTAGTTTGGAGCAGTGGAATAGTGGTTAGCACACATTAATTTGTGCTGCTAATATGTGTGACAGTTTGTGTCATTAGCTGATCCATTTCCCCCCACTTCACATAGTTCCTATACTCTCTCTACTGTCTTTATACATAAAGAGGCCAAAAGTATTCATTTAGCCATTTGGGACGTTTAATTTCTGTTTGTTCTTAAATTTTATGTGATTTTATCTTTTTAAGGCTTTTTGTAATCTGAAAATACATATTGGAAGTGTTCAGATCATAATTTAGCTTTTTTCCAATGGTTATTTCCAAAGGATTTTGTAGTCTATATCGATATGTGTACTGGGTATATCCTGATCATTGTGAAGGAAAATTTGTTTAGTGTGCATAGTACAAGTAAGTCTTGGGGCAATTTTGCTGCCATTGCTGGTGTTTTAAGCACTTATAACCTTGGTGTGATGGGAAAAAGTAATTATGATGTCATAAGGCTGACTTCTCACAGAGAAAATGCCCTCTGCCAAGCTAAAATAAAAAAATAAAACCCATAATAATACGCCCATCTGTAATATCTCCAATCCACTATAATTGTAAACATAAAACTGCATCTCTCTCTCTCTCTCTCTCTCTCTCTCTCTCTCTCTCCTTCTTTCTCTTTGCTTTTCTGCAGCAAGAGCATGTTCTAGATAAATCTGACTGTTATTGGGGTTTAAATGCTAGCAGATGTCACTTTAATTGACTGAAACAAATTACACACACATTGATCCTCGGTTCGAGTGTTTTGTGTGAGTGGCACAGCAGTTTGTGTGTAGGCCTTTTTGTTTAAGGGAATTTTTGTGGTTCGTGAAGACGCAACACTCTGTGTATGCTGACATAGGTCTGTATTTCCCAGTGTGAATTCATCACAATACTACAAATGGTGAATTCATACCAGTTCCTCAACTTTTACATCAACCAATCAGATACGCTTCACAAACACATGTTCAGAACACGGGAGTGTAACTTTCTTCCGTATTACACATTAGGGCTTTTAACATTAATATCATGGTTATGTTAACACTATGGGTTGGTGTTACACTATGGGATTGAATTGGGATTGCTGGGTGGGGGGAGGGTTTCACACATGTGTTCCCACTGAACTGCTTGAAGCGGGCAGTGGAACAAGGTGCAGAGCATGTGCGCTGAAAACTGTGCTGCTCTAGGCAAATATAGCAGAGCAGGTTCTGGCTGTCACAGACTGGACAATTTTTTTTCTTTTTAGAATCGTAGGTTCCGGAACGCCATGCTGAGATGCTGTTCCAGACAATTACATCAATTTGATCAGTTCATCAATTAATACATGTAATTAGTAGCTAACTGAAATAGGGTTTTAAAACCTGATGCCATTCATTTAATTCAGTTAGATATAGAAAGCAATTATAATACATTATAACATGTGTATAACATGTAGTGTCAACACATTGTCTTTATGTAATGTAATTAAATGCAAATGAGATTTACACAAAATGTCTGATTTTAAATGAAACACTCTAAATTGACAAAAAATATTTGAAAACAGAAAATATGCACTATCCATTGATACTGTATTAACTTGGAAGTTCCAGGTTGGAACTGACAATATGCATGCAGTATGACTACTTCTGTTAATAGGAACAGTTGGACACAAATATCGGCTGAAAATATAACCAATAATATTTTCTGTTCTCTGAGTTAATTAAACTAACATTTGTTCATTTATATGCCAATTACAGCTTAATCATGCCCTTCATATCTGGTTAAAGATTGTTGATTTCTATATTGCCGCCCTTCGCTGAGCGCTAATACACACATACTGTTTGACTGACAGCTTGATGGTCCCTCAGCAATAGCACAGGGCAGGGAGGTTGCTAAAGGGACAATAGATTTGGATCAAACAGCAATCTCACTGCACCACACACTCTTGAGACAAGACCTTTGACCCCTAACTCTACCTCACAAAATGCCACTGATTTACAGTGTGAACTTTAAGTTCTTTTAAGGTGTACTGTATCAGTAAAATCTCATTTAAAAAACATACTGTGCTGGCATAAGTACTGGGTTCTATCAGTAATGGAATGCCTGGACATATGAGGAACATTTTAAATTGTGATTTTCAGGCCTGGAAAAGTAATTGAAATCAATAGAATATGGAAATTTCTACAGCGAGGATATAAATTTTTCTAGTTATGCTAGGCTCCAAAATATTCCACTGGCAAAAAATGTATCTTTGTGAGTGCAACTTGTTTTCTTTTCATGCTAATAATTGGAGCTTTATTAGGTCATTTTGAAAATGTACTTCATAAATCTACCACCCACACTCAGGCATCCATCCAACATGCTGTCCATATGCTGCTGTATTACAATATCTCTGAAAAGCACAAAAGCTTCACACCCTGTGTTATGCTTTCCTTTCATTATGTGTAAGAACTGAGCCCAACCCTTCAGTACAGTTGTGTGATAGGAAGACTAATAATGTTATGCTCTGTAACCTGCCTCCTTATTGCTCACTGTGATAAACTGCCCTTGATTTATCAGCATCCTCACAGTCATAATCGCATCACTCCCAGACTGCACTGCACTCAATCACTGCTCTCGACCTTACACCATCGGCCAACTTATTTTTCATAATCGCACAAATCAGACAACAATTTATGATTTAACAAATCTCAAAACCTCCCTAGAAATATTTATTTTTATCCTCGCCATTATTTCTGTCTGTTTCATCGCTTGGCATGCATGACAAGTGAATCTGTGGCAGGGCGGAGGGTGGGGCCGGGTCGTGATGATACACACCCGGTCCCGTATCAGGCTAATCAAGCCTCCGAGAGGTTTAAAGGCCGATGGCAGACGGTGGTGCGACGAGAGAGAGAGATCATTTCCGGACATGTCCGTCATGTGTGTTTGTCCTTTGTTTTAAGTTTATTATTAAAGCCTTATTTATATTGTCGAGCTGGTTCTCGCCTCTTCCTTGCCCGTTGAAATCCCTTTACACTGGTGCCGAAGCCCGGGAGGGAGGAGGGATACCCGTCGCGGAGTCCTCGACACTGCCGTCTACCCAGGGGAGTGCCGCTGACATCCACCGGGAGAGGGAGTAGACCGACTGCCCGGACGCAGGGAACGGCCGCCGTCCGCGAGACAAGTGGGGACTGGACTCCCCGACCACATGGAGCGATGGAGCCGCTGCCAGGGGTGGAGGAGAGCCCTGCCATCCCCCAGCTATGCGGAGGGGTCGAAGGAAGACTGCCGTCCGCGAGGGAAGGAGGGAAGTGTCTCCCCGACCTCCTGGAGCGGTAGGGCCACTGCCAGGGGCGGAGGAGTGTCCCCACGAGTCGCCGAGAACGCAGAGGGCCGTTCTGACTGCCGGGGGTCGTGAGTCTAACTCCAGTCCACCCGGGGAGAAGTGGCTGTCGTCCGCTGAGAGGGTGGAGAAGTGATCGAGGACCATGCGACGGTGTATCGGAGAACCAGCGAGTAGGTTTTTGTTTTTTTTTAATCTCTCCTCTCTCTCTCTCTCTCTCTCTCTCTCTCTCTCTCTCTCTCTCTCTCTCTCTCTCTCACACTGCCACTCTGCGTTGGTCTATCCCTCTCTTTAAAATTGTGGTGTTTTTTTGGGGGGGGTACTACACTGTTACACATTTAAATTATTTATGTTCCCCTCCCTCATCCAGGTAGATGGGGATGACCTGCCAGCAGATGGCGCGGAAGGCGCGCCCCTCCCCAAGGAAGCTCCCGGGGGCTCCCCACCCTGAAAGAACGAGGGAAGAATGTGGCAAAGTGGAGGGCGGGGCCGGGTCATGATGATACACACCCGGTCCCATATCAGGCTAATCAAGTCTCCGAGAGGGATAAAGGCTGATGGCACACGGAGGTGTGACGAGAGAGAGAGATCATTTACGGACATGTCCATCATGTGTGTGTTTGTCCTTTGTTTTAAATGTATTAATAAAGCCTTATTTATATTGTCAAGCCGGTTCTCGTCTCTTCCTTTCCCTTGAACTATGTTACAGAATCATTCTTGGAAATTATTTGATCTCTTGAAATGATTACCCATGTACAGGACCACACTTTTACCACATACTATGTTCAAGTCAATGTGAGTATGTATTTCTAAGTGTGGGATATTACTGCTGTTGGATCAATTGTGATGTCATAGTACTCCACTCTGCGTACTTAATGACATAAACAAATTTGAATTATTTGAACTTATTTTAGCTGTAATCTTAGCAGTGTCCTAGCAGTTAGCCCCCATGCTTTGACATATTGAGTTGTGGTGATCATATAGGGGAGATGAGTATGAGTCCAGTTTGCGCCATTTCCCCCTTCTTTTTCCCATAATTTACTATCCTTTCCATATTGTCCATAAAGTAACCAAAATTCAAATACAATCAAACTTTTTATGATTTTAATTTCCCATTTGGTGGTCTAATTGTTTTTTGAATATTTTCTACTTTTAGGATTTTGCTGAAAAGGCATAGTGGACTCCATCTGACACATCATCTCCACCCTTCACATAGCTAATACTATGTTTGGCCTGTATTTAGGCTGGTTTTAAGCCAGGGTTATTAAGTGTGCAGGGATCATGTACATATGTAAATTCACATATTTAATTTAATAACTGTACATACCCCTACCTTGCACATACATTTCCACTTGCAGATGTACATTTGCCATTTTGTTATATGTCCTATTATTTGTATGTCTATTTATACTCTTTGTTTTATATTCTGTCTCACTGTAATGTTCTGTGTGCATTTGTTTCTATGATCACCAAAAAAAATTCCTTGTGTATATGTGACAACACTTGGCAATATAAGCTCAATCTGATTCTGATTGTGGTGGACCCCTTAGCCCTTAGCCCCTACAGTCGCCTCAGTGCTGGGCTTTGGCTGTCTCAGCTCAATGGCTCAGTCAGCATTGTTGCATATTTTATGTCCTGATGAATGCTTCCACCTGCTGACACAGGAAAAGTGACAGAACAATACACCTCCCAACCCCCTCCATCCCTCGTACAGGCAGCTTCACAGCCCATCTGCCCGGAACACCATCATCAATCCAGCCAGCGTCTCTCTCTCTCTTTCTCTCACATATACATTCTATTGCACATTCACACACTTCACAGCCTGACCTATCTTTTGTCTATCCCATGAATCTCCCCCCATGATTTACTTATCTATGTACATATCTCCCATTCTTTATCCCGCTCTCATCTCGGTCACTCCGTCTGTATCATTAGAGGCTTATCCCACTTTCATTCTTTATCTCTCTCTCTCCATCCCATGGGAGGTTTATCCCACTTTCATTCTTTTTCTCCCTCTGACAAAATTTTTTCTAATTTGTGAACTCTCTGTGTACTTTTTCATAAAAACCTACATGCCGAAGGCCTCAAAAGACTGTAACGCCCATATTTTGGGAGATAATCAATACCTCTACCATTTGTATATATTTAACTTTCTAGCGATTATGGCAGCAGTAATTCATTAAATAACGATCAAATGGTGGAGAAGACCATTATAGCCCGCCATATATACAGACACGCAGTGTTGTCGAGCCAACTTTCATGTATGATAGTGGTGCAGCGGTGCTGTAGTCTTCGTAAAGTATGGCAGATTGCTGTAGTCTGCTGCTTTCTCCACAACCTAACACTAAGAACTGACCTGCAAGTTCAGGAATTGCACTATGCAATTGCATTCAGCATAAATTTTTGGGCTTGTTTCATTGTTACCTGATTTGCATAATACCTTCAGTGAATTGGGTGCTTAAACAGTGCAGACAATACGGGAAATACATTTTGCTACCAGTGCATGCAATTCATTCTTAGTGAATTCCCCTCACAGATCTAGTCAGGCTCAGCTAAGCTTGTTGTTTGGTGTTGCCAGTTCTTCCTCCTATGTGATTATTGCTCTCAGCGGACGTGCCTTACCAGGTCTGACCATCACAGAGCCCGTAACACAGCCTACAAGCTCTGTATGTGTGTTTGAACTCAGACACTCAGACTCTACGCTGACCTGCTGCTAAAGGCTAAGTGACTATCACCTAGCAGTTCTTACACACACACACACTTGATACAAAAACAGGACAGCTGGGCCTGTCTATCCAAAAGTTCTATGTACTTACATTTGTTAATAACTTGTGAAGAAAGACACTAGCAGAGGAGAGCCAGAGTCAAAGCAGCCCTGAATATTGATATAACACGTCAGTTTTAAGTGCAGTTTGACCATCACAGTTTATGCACATTTTTATTTTATCCTGAAGTCAAAGGTTTTGTTTCAGTTTCAACTTCATTACATACGTTTATGTTGATATAAAGAATCCAAGACTTGAAATAAGGATGAACAGATATACAGATAAATATAATAATTATCATTGTATTTAACACACTATAAATTAGATCTGTTTGGAAATGGTTGTGCTTATGGGTTTTTCTTGCATGGACATTATAGTTTTAAATGAAAATTCATTTCAAATAGTTCTGTAAATATAAATACCACATTACTTCCCAAATCTTGGCCACGAGATGCATGCTTCACACTTTTTCTACTCAGGCCGTTATGTAGATATTTGTTATGGTTATTGGTATAGACCATTGCAATGCAGATTATATGTTCATCATACTGCTGTGTCTCCTCTAGAAACATTTAAAAACCTGCAAATAAGCACTGAACCAGCCGAGAAGCATAACTATATAGAAAGCACAATACATAACCAATTCACTCCCAGTCATCATTTCTCTTATACTATTGGCCCTAAGATTTTGAATGGAGGAGTTTACTGAATCATTTCAGACGTATAGAGCAGAGGTCATCGTAATCAGTTGTATCAAAACTGGGATGTTCAAGTTGATCCAGGGCAGCAGGAAGCCATAGATATTTTTTTCTCGCAGTTCAGGCAAGTCAAAGCAACTGGACTTAGCTATAAATAATTTTGAAGATGTTTCACCAAACCAGCATCACTTGTATCACCCTGCTGCTATGTGAAAGCTCTCTCTCTCTCTCTCTCTCTTTCTCTCTCTCTCTCTTTCTTTCTTTCTCTCTCTCTCTTCCTCCTCAATTTTATTCATTAGTAAGCATTTGTTCACTGCACCATCTGAACTGCTGTCTGTGTGTTTTTCGACATGAGGCAACCAGTTTGATTACTATACAAACCCAAGTGCTTCTGCAATTCCTGCATCACATCACCCTGAACATCATCCATTTATAACTAACTTCATAGTACTATATAGTAGCTATTAACCAGAAAAATTAGAGGCCTGGTCTAGTATTTTTGTAACTACCAGACACTACTATACTTCTATCAGCAGGATTTTCTCAAATTTTGACATTCAGATGCTTGAACACACCTAGACAAAACTATTCACACATATTGCATAGATTTGCAAAAATTCAACATTCAAACCTACAGAAAAACTTAGAGTTCTTTATAGATGTTCTTTAAACCCTTAAGAATGTGGGTGTGCGTGCATGTGTGTGTGTTCCTCAGCCCCGTTTTTTCTCTCACCTGGGATACATACTTCTTTACATTCCATAGCTGCTCTTGTTCATATGGGCATATAAAGAAGTATGTCTACCAAGCAGATATATGGGCATATGGACGAATTTACAGTTGCATCTCACGACCCTTGTAATCTCGAAATACAGTTATTTAAGGGGCAAAACCCCACTTAATCTAAAAGATAATGATTATTCATATCTACCAATACTCTCTTATTCTAAATATATGCAGTCCCACAGCACACACACAGCTATACATGGAAGTCCTTTGCACTTTTCAAACTTTGTGCATTTTACGTTATTGTCATGCAGATGGCACAGGATGGAACAGATCATTTTGTGTGCAAAAATTGATTTCTTTTGGGCAACTATGTCTCAGCAATGTGGTTTCCTACCATTTGCATGGTCCTGTGGCTTTACAGGTCAGGTCAGGATTTTTACACATCATTTCACTTAAATAAACCAGCTTATTTATCACATCACAAGAAAGTCAGTTTTCATTTTTACACTCAAAGGCAGACAACTTGTTTTAAAAAATAAATAAATAAGAGGATGCATTTACACCTTTTTTCAGATTCACTCCACCTTTATATATTTGAAGAAAAAAAAATTGTCTTGTTCTTCACCCTGAAAAACTGCATTGCTGTACACCCACACACAGACACCAGGCAGTATGTGCTAGTTTTACTTGAAGATCAGTTTTTCACTTAGTTCTATGCAGACCACAGCCACACACAATTCACCTTGACTGTCAGCCTGAGAGGTACAGCTGCAGCAAGAGAAGAGAGAGAGAGAGAGAGAGAGAGAGAGAGAGAGAGAGAGAGAGAGAGAGAGAGAGAGAGAGAGGGGTTTTGTGCTTACCTAGTGGGTAGCTATCAGGTAGAGTCCCCCATCTTCAGATGGGCCAATGCACCACAAGGAGGACTAAAATAATAAAGGGCGAACAGAAAGAAGTGTAATAGCTTCCTTTGCCTCTCTCCTACTCTTGAGTGTCCCAGGTGCTGCCTCTGCAGTCTTTTTCTCTCTCTCTCTCTCTCTCTGTTCTGGTATCTGAGTCTTTCTTTTTCCTCACATTCTCTCATTCTATCTTACACTCTCTTTCCCTCCTCCCCGCCTCTGTCCCAACTCTTACTTCCCCTGTCAAACCTCATGCACACATGTAGTGAGAAAGTTTAGGTCTAAGGAGGGCTGCTCTGTACCTTGATCCTCTGATGTGTGGAAATGAATGGAGGACACGTGCCCAATGCTGACCTGTCCTCTCTGCATCTCTCCTGCCCAGCTCTCTCTCTCTCTCTCTCTCTCTCTCTCTCTCTCTCTCTCTCTCTCTCTCTCTCTCTCTCTCTCATCATTCATAATGCACAGCCTATAGAGGTAGTACACTCCTCCTCCTAATTCACTCTCTACCATTACCCCTCCCCCATCTCTCTCACTGACCCTTGACACATCACACTGTCTCTCTTACCTTTTCACTTCATCTCTCTCTCTCTCTCTCTCTCTCTCTCTCTCTCTCTCTCTCAGTCTCTTTTCCTATCCCAGATTAATACGCAGAGACAGTAAGTATTAGTAAGCTAGAAATACTGTTGGTTGATTTTACCAGAAAGTTTAAAGTGATGGCGAGGTGGTGGGAAAACCTGCATTGAATTAAATGATCAAACAGTTAATAAATAAAGCAAATCATATTTTTTCTATAGTGTAGGGATGAAAAATTTATTAAAAAAAAATCTTAATCAGAATATGATGGAGTGTGATTATTAAACCGCAAAAGCTGCAATTTATTTAAAGAAATAAATAGTATGAACGCGTTGCACGCTGCACTTTCTATATGTGCACAGCTCTGTTCTTTGAAGTGTTATGCATACTCAAGGCAATTTTAAATTTACAGCACTCTAGATTAACTAATTGCACATTTATGTACTTCAAAATATGCATGGCCGCTAAAAGTTATTGTCTAAATCTGAAGTAACTTCATAACTATAGGTTTGTGTGGACAGAAGAGTGGATGAGAGCATTTCTCTGCATTATAAGGACATTGTAAACTATTAAAAACTTTCAGTGTACTCCCAAAATAAAATCTTCTGGCAAAATAAAGACCCGCATAGCTATGCCGCATGCAAACTAAGAAGAAAATTACATAAATATGGTACTGTTTCATAATAATAAGTATAGTTTTTATTACAGTATATTGTGTAAAACTTTTAATAACTTAATGCTAACTTCCAAAAAATAATGATGAAAAGTGGTCCAAGACTATATCACAAAGTCGACAAAAATTGGGTAGTTTACAAGGTTACAGTTACAAACTGGTAATTACTAGGGTATTATGCTATAAATGTGGTTTATGAGGACATTTCTAGTGTCCCCATTATTCAAATCTCATAAAAAAAATGCTAAACAATGTTTTTTGCAATTGTAAAAATGCAAAACGTGGGTTAGGGTTAGGGGATAGAATCTATAGTTTGTACAGTATCAAAATCATTATGTCTATGGAGAGTCCACATAAGGATAGCCGCACCAACGTGTGTGTGTGTGTGTGTGTTGGGAGAGCTTCATATACCTGAAAACCCCCTCTGCTATCCTTCCTTCCCCGATCAATACCAATTTATAAGCAAATGCTGCTCAGCTGACTTGCCCCTTTAATTAAGTAGGCCATCGCTGATGTCACTTCACTAATGAAGCCCTTCACAAGAGTGTTAAGCAAATCTGCAGAGGGTTAGTTTGCGTATGCCAGTGTATGTGTTAGAAGGAAAGGACAGGAAATGTGTTTCCCATCTGCCTTGTTTAAATTAGACAAAGATTATGATGCTAAGGGAGAGAGATTGTAGGAATATAAGAGGAAAGGTAAAAACATAATTGTAGGGTTCCCATATTCAAAGAGTATGTGTGAGCTGGTGTGTGATGCTGTGTATGAAATGTGACTGATAATTACAGCAAAGGACAGTCAGGGGAGGAACAGACCACTGTCTCATATCCAGTACCACCATGTGGTTTATAACATCGTCTGGCTAAATCCTTAATGGAACAATCCCCTTCATTAATTACTTTGGATACAGCTTTTGGATACAAAAAGATTAATAGTTACTATTGAAGGAGAGAAATACAGAGGGATTGTAGGTGAGTGATCTGATACTATCTTGAACGCAGCAGCCTACATGCTGTGCGCACTGTAGATGAGACTGCAAAGGTGTACGCCACAAGTCATAGCTTGCATACAGAACAGGACATATTTATGCATGTGATCAGAACTGCTCCTCCCATCACACTCCACATGTCCCACAATCCACTGTCTGTCTGGTGCCCACACAGAGGCATCTCAATGTAACCACAATATGCTAAAGTACATTTATTCTGTCATTGGATTAAGTTGCATATTGAAAAGGTTATAACTTTTTTTGGTGAATCAACTATCATGACAGCTCAGTTAGGACAGTAGAGCAAGCATAGTTTGTTCTTTTTCATTAAGTTATGCTTTATTCTATTCTATTCAGATAATAAAAATACTGTGACTTTTAGGTTATGTCCACACTAATGTTTTCGTTTGAAAACACATTGATATCGCATTGACTCATTGACCACTCGTCCAAACAAGGATAGCATTTCCTTTTACGAAAATGGAGAGTTTAGAAAACGTTCTCCATCACAAAATCATTTTTAAACGATAATGGATTAGTGTGGATGTGGCTTAACAGCAGAGACACAAATAAGTACCAAATCTTGCTAATACACTTTAAGATAACAGCAATTTATATATAGTGTGTAATTTTTGTGCCACTGGTGTCACCATATGGACTTGCAAAAAGAATGTCTGTTTGATATTTCCCAAACAGTTCCTCTGTTTGCAATTTTTAGACAAAAAGATAGTCCTGACCCAAACTCCACTTGTTGAGCCAAAGTTGCTATTTCAGGCTGATCAGGATTCATCAACAAATAGAGAAATTGGACTGTAAACAGCAGTTACACAAGTAGCAAAATCTTATTAATGCACTTAAAGTTGATCACAATTCTATAAATCTTTTGAATAATACAATCATTTGAAATCATTAAATAATTACAAATGTGATTAGTATTTCACTTTCTGTCTGAATGAATCATAAGCTCATTGCCATAGTCAGCGATGGGTTGCTAACAGCTAATTGCTAAGAACACCATATCTCTTCTCTCTGCATCAGCACTGCCCTCTGAGCAATTAAACTAAAAGTCCTCATAAATCAACCCTCTTCCCCCATTTCACCCATCTCTTCATACCTCCTTTTTGTGTAAATCAACCCCTATGACCCTAGTTCGACTCATGTTCAAGTCACAGCCAGCACTTCAAACAACGCGTTCCCTGACCCCACAAGACTTGACCAACTCAACCAGATATAGCACCATTACCAGGAAATAGACTCAGACGCCAATCAACACACATATACTTCAGAAGCAGGTGTACCATTCCCGTGTCTATCTGAACATCCAGAGCTTGACAAAGCTTCAAGCACCAGCAACAGCTGCTCCATCATGATGTCACCTGATCCATCCCAGCTTCTGTCCACTCCACATTTAAACATGACTGACAGCCCAGGGCCTAATGCCAGTCCGCAAGCCATCAAAATAAAATTAGAAAAAGATAAGTAAGCATCTCCCCCTGCCCTCACCTAACAGCTAAATAGCAGTGTCAGGGGCTAACAGTTGTGGACACACTACACCAGTGTTTCTCAACTGGTGGGTCACAAAAGGAGATGTTAGGCAGAATGACAGTGTCAGTAACCATTCACTTTCTTTCACCATATTCAACTATTTTTTTATGGAAAAAAAGATGCAATTAAAGTTAATGATGACTGAGGCTCACATTCTGCCTAATATCTAAAGGAAATCCCTATGGAGTCTGTCATGTGTCTCATGGTAGAAGCTTGCCAAATTAGGCAGATGCCAACATGGACAAGTTGCATGATATTTCCTCACCCTCAAAAAACATGTACAAACTTCCCAAGGCAAAACAATAATACAAAATTACCATGACAACATTAATCAGGGTTCCCTCATTCATGGAAAACCTGGAAATATCAGGAAATTTTAGGCCTGGAAAAGTCATGGAAATTAATTTAGTGAAAATAATTAGATTTTAGAGTGCATATAGAACAATCTGATCAACTGGAAAAAAATATGGCAAAATAATGGCAAAATCAAAACACTTGCTGCTGTGATTAACATGGTTTTTAAGGATTTCTTTTCTTTTTTTTTTGTGGTGAATTTTTGGCGGCTGAGAATATGAAACAATTTTTTTGAACTTTTGCACAATAAACAATTTTGTGTTGGGTTGCAACTTGTCCGATGTAAAATCAGTGTCCTGAAGCAAAAGCAGTTGAGAACCACTGCACTAACCCATACTTTTAGAAGTCTTTTGATATGTTTTTAAACACACTAAGAAAAAACTAATAAAGGTAGTGTGGGAATATTGTTCAAAGTTCACCTAATTTTGTGATAGTCTAATGAAATGAAGAAGATATTTGCATGTTTTCACAGACCTAAAGGACTGTGCAATGCTCCAGATCATAGCTTGGGTCTCCATCACCAGTTACAGTGTGGAGCTGCAAGCCTTGCATGCTAGCACTGCTACTAAAACTACTTTGACAATAGCCTGATGGCTGAACATGCAGACTATGATTGCTCCTCTTTCATCCACACGCACACACCGATACATCTACACAGAAGCAGAGACACAGACAGGGTGAAACATAGTGAAACACACATACGGACACACTTACGGATATGCATGTATTTACTCACAAACACAGATACTCACCGGGGAGAGGCTGCTCATGCGTGGATCCAAGAGGCTGGAGGACTGTCCGTTTCCAAGCAGCTGATTCAGCGTTTGAGAATTTGAGGATGAAAGGAAAGAGAGAGAGAGAGAGAGAGAGAGAGAGAGAGAGAGAGAGAGAGAGAGAAAGAGGATGGAAGAGAAGTGAGATAGATAGATAGATAGATAGATAGATAGATAGATAGATAGATAGATGAGGAAAAAAGAAATGCAGAGCATTGCAATCAGTACCGGAGTCTTCTCGCCTCTTCATACGGCGCAAAAAGAATTGCATAAAAAAAGCGCACAAAAGTGACCGGGTCAGATAAAATGGACCCAGCCAATTAAAAAAGACCTCTGCTTATCTCAACAGAGTTAGCAGAACCTATACCCATGCCTCCTCACCTGTCCTAAGAGAGGGATAGAGGCAGAGAGCTACATATAGAGCTACACCCAATACCAGCTGAAACTAGAGTAGGAGAAAGTATAGACAGTATGCTGATAGTACTAAATGAGAGACACAGCCAGAGAGAGATAGAAAGAGAGGAAAAGGCATCAAATGAAAGAGACAGAGGAGAGACAAGAGGAAAAGAGTCTGAAGAAATAAAAAAAACATCACAAGGTTACACAGTGTGTTAAACAGAAGGATAGGAAAAGTGAGGAAGTAAGAATAAAGGTAGAAATAGCACCAAAGATGACGCTGTGTCTCAGTGATCCATTTGTCCAAATGTTCTTCAAATTTGCTCTTACATTATATTCCATTCTGCTAGACAATTCTGTCCATACTTTGTCTGACAAACCAATAAAGGATGAGACTCATTCAAAAAAATGTCCTATAACATGAGAACGCCGAGCATTACGTGGGAAAAAATTAAGTCATCAGTACGGCCATGTTGAGACTTCAAAACCCCACGTCACCAAAAACAGCCAATGTTGGCTTAAAAAATAGCTGAACGTCATAATTTGGACTTCAGACGTAATATATAACGAATGTGTGGACAGGAAAAACGGGGAGTTTGCAGAGGGGCTGGTCAGAAAAGCCTCCCACTGTTTCAAAGCTTTTATACCCCGAGGGTCAAGGCAAAGAGGAGCCCCCCTGGCCCTGCACCCACTCCCCTACTCTCTCTGGCCTTATTTAGTGAAGCAGGGTAAAAAATAGCCCTTCAAGTGCTGCTTCCTTGCTCTGATCATGTTGGGGGTGGAGCCACTGGAAGGTGGGATTTGCATTAATGGGAGGGGCTAGTGTTGATTAGCCAATTGTGAATTGAGAATGTCGAGCATGACTGCTTTTTCTTTTGTTGATGTCATTTGAACACCTCCCATTGTTTTACCTTTATTTAATTTTTTTCTCAGCTCTGCTAATAGAAATAGAATCTGCCCCACCCCATCCTTCCATTGGCACACCTTAAATCGCTCACACTGCCTGCCTGCACCTCCCGGCTTTCAGTCTGGCCTCTGAAGGTATTTTTAGACAGGCCAAATAAAGAGATGCATTTAGCTTGCTGTCTCCTGCCCTGCCTTGCCCTGCCCTGCACCACCCTGCAGTTTGGCAGCTCTGTGCGCTCTGCTATCTATGGTCAGAGCCAATGAGTTCTAAGAGAAAGCGAAAGAGCAATAGATATATACAGAGTGAAGCAGTGCCTATGTGTGTCGGATTAAAAGAATGCAATGTCTGTTATCTTTTGTTTGTTTGTTTATACATTACCGCAATTAGGGAAGTGTGTCAAATTGAGTCACATGATCCGCTACTGTTTGCCGAGCAGAAAATCTTGTTTGTGAATTTATTAATTTATTTATTGAATAATTGATTGATGGCGTGTTTAATAATTTGCTCAGTGATTTTTGTTGTTGTGCTGTTTACAGTTGTGTCGGTCATTTGCTATAACACGGCACTACTAGAATAGTCCGGCCCAAAATTCTGAGACCTCTAGTATTGTGAAAAGCACTATTTAAATTTGAAATGAATTGTTTCTACAAAGTTATGAAGAGAGACTATTGACATCTAAGAGAGAGAGAGAGACAGTAATGGATGCAGACAGTAAAAGACGAGAACCTCTCGGAACTAAGCGGGGCAGCGGAAGGAGGTAAAGAAAAGAAGATTATTGATTTCCACCTTAAAAGGGCAATCTCCACAGCTCAACTGCTCTTTGGGAAAAAAGAAAGTGTGTGTGTGTGTGTGTGTGTGTGTGTGTGTGTGTGTGTGTGTGTTTTAAGGTACAGTTAATGCATTGTAAACGAGTAAGCGAGAATCTGCTGTCTCACAATGGTGCCACTTGGTCAATGCTCACCATATTTCTCACTCTCATGTCTGTCTGTCTATCTGTCTGTCTGTCTGTCCGTCCATCCATCCGTCCATCTGTCTTTATGTTATTCAGAGAAGATAAAAGGGCAAAGACAAAGGTACAAACCAGCCTTGACTGTAACATGACTCAAACTTTGAGTAACATCTAATAATAGCAAGAGAAAGGAGGGGGGTAATGTCAGTATCTATTCATATCTTATTATTAACATGCCTTTTCTGTTCCCCACCACTCTAATCATGAGTATAATGTTACAACACCAAAAGCCATTATAGGTGTAAACAAGTATTCTTAGATATGCTTGTTTCCTGAATTCTCATTTTTGTAAAGTACTTAAGGGCTTTAAGTTCTGTAATGTTTCTGGTAGAGGTAGATAAGCTTTAAAGCTCTGGGTTTGTTATGCAAATACCTTTGGTTCGATCTCATGTATGAGTGACTGAATTGGGGAGTTACCAAGTGATTGTTGTCGCGATTGTGCCCTTGAGGAGAGAGTTAAATACTGGTTTGCTCTGGGTTGACTGTCTATGTAATTAGTGTCCTATATGTCACTTTGAATAAAAGGGTCTACTAAATGAGTAACCAAATCAGCAGTTCAGAAATTTGTATAGGTTCTGTGTAAGGCGTTTTTCACATTGTGCATTTCCATAATAACAAACTTCATCAAAGTTTTGCTTACGGCTCTCAGTATTCTTACTTTGTGCTATGTGGAACAAATGTTGCTGTACAGTTAACATTCAAATACTACAGTTTAAGATAATTGTTTCATTTGTAAGAAGATACATTAAGGTTAGGGACCATTCACACAACACAAGTTATATGAACATTGTCATTGTCAAAAATGTCTTTCTTCATTTTCCATCATTGTTTTGTTTTTGTTTTTCTTCAAAATTGACTATTTCTCGGTCACAGCCTTTTGCTGAAATGATCACAGTGATAACACAATTAGTAATTTGTAGATTATAAAAGATTATAAAAGATTATAAAAAAAAAGTATTTTTACCAATGGACTAAACTTGCAATTGTCATTGTATGTATGAAAGCTCTTGCTGACTGTTTGTTTGGATGATTGTACATGTTTGGATGTTTGTACTTATGTCTGTTAAATGGGTGACTGAAGGAGAGTGTGAAGGTGAGCCATTCTGATAGCTTAAGAGCCGCAGCTTCACATAGAGTGAGAGACAAAATACAGAGACTGGCCTAACATAGTGTTTTCTGCATGCTTCAGTGTGTGTGGCGTTGTGTGTTTCCATGTTTCTGCACAGGGTGCAGTTAACTTTCCCAGGGGAACATCACTTTAGTGACTATGTGTAATGGTCTAAGAGATGAATGCACTCTCTGCTTTACAGTGTGGCAGGAAAAAGCAATGGACACACACACATGCCCACACACACACTTCTGGGCCAGTCTGAGAGATATGGACTCTGTGAGAAAGAAAATGTTTTTACAGAAAATTGTTCAAACAAGTTGTGTCAATTTCATTAGTGGTCAGTGCCATAAAATGGAAGCAAACACTCTGTCTGTTTTAAGCATGATTTCACATAGACATGAATCTGTGTTTTTATATATATATAATATATATATTATAAATATATTATATATTATATATATACGGATTGGTTGAAAGACTCTCTGCCTTTCACCCAGGGTCTTTAGCCACAACCTCGCTCTACCCAGCTTTGATCACCGTCAGTGAAGCCTGGAGCACACCTGCTCCCAATGCAAATTGAACGAAAAGCATTGGAAAAAATTACTAAGTCAATGCGTTGGGAGCTTGTGTGCTCCGGGTCTAACGTAGTGTGAGCGAAGCCGGGGAGGGTGGCTCATCTCTGCTTAAATGACATGCAAGAGCCCTCTGGATGTGAAGTTGAACAGGGGGTTTGATGAAAAAATGCAATCGGGAGGAGAAGTTCCTCCAGGCCCTTGTGATGGTGACTGAAGCTGAGGAGGGTGGCTCCACTCGGGTTGAATGGCATGCCTGAGCCCCCTGGATGTGTAGTTGAACAGGGGGTTTGAGTGAAAAGGCAGTCAGGAGAAGCAGTTCTTCCAGGCGAGGAGGAGGGTGGCGCCTCTCGGCTTGAGGCAGAGTCTAAAGGCCCTGGGTGAACGGCATGTAATCACAATTCACTCAAAGGTGCTGCAACATCACCTCAGTATAATTAAAAGTTATGGGTCAAAAGCATCCTCACTGTTCTGGCAGCCATATGTATCATAACTAATTTAAGGTGGGCATACGCAAAATCCTTTGAAAGATAGGTGGGAATACGGTGTATGCCGGCGTATGCCCTAGACTACACTACTGCTCCGCACATCTGCATTCAAGAGCGGTAAATTACGAGGACCATGTCAACAGCTTGGCATACATATGATCAAAGCTTTAGATTGGCTGAGTGGCAAAAGCAAACGTGCCCCTCAGGCCATCATTGAACGTTGCACGTGCGCAAGACGTTCTCCAGATCTCCGTTGATAAACGCTGAGGACGACGGGCTAGCCTGTCGCATAGCAAAGGAGAACTATTAAATGGCTTTAAATGCAACAGACCTAAATAATAATATAATTTTTCAAAATAATATCTACTTTTGAATTGTATAATGGACATAAAACAAGTTTAAGATGCAGAAAATCTATTATTTCTTAAAATAAATGTATGATGATACCACAAATTTTGCACAACAGCACCACATCTGGTGGGGCTCAGTCCCCCTTGTCCCTAATTTAGAGACACCACTGGTTACAGATCATCTGGCAATGATCAACCTTTTTTTTCTCTGTTGATTTTTTTAATTAAAGAATACACCAGACTTCTGTTTGAGTGTGTAAGCTAAATAAAAAAGCTGGTGTGTGTAGCATGAGCGAGTCCATAAGGTAAAGGTTAAATGGCTCATTGACAGTGCGCAGACCTGCTCCGTGAGTAGCTGTACACTTTGGTGAGATTTGGGCAAGTGCCTTTTCAAACTGGGCACATTCTAGAACTGAGGCAGATAACACTGAGCAGCGAGGAATTACCACTGAACAGATCATTCATGCAAGTCTGCATTTTACTGATCCTGGAACAGTCTATGTGTTAGTGGATGTGACCTTGTAAGTAAAGTTTTTTCAGCCAGGCTCAAAACTGCAGACAGTTTTTGTGAATTTAAAGTAGCATAATGCCAATGACCAGACTGATATCTGCTGTAAAAAAAAAAAAAGTCAGTTTCAAGAATGCATGCTGGGTTTACTCACATAATAATATATACAGTTTCTTTGTGAACAAGCAGTCAATTGTTGTAGTGTGATGTGCGGCACCATCGCATAGCCATAGACTCAAAAATTCATGTCACAAATGGCTTTCTGATCATCGCCATAAATCTCAACTACACCGGCACAGTTCACAGCATTTCAGTGGACAAAAATGTCACCCTGATGCATGAAGGTGATAATCAGGTGAAAAAGAGAGAGAGAGAGAACGAGTGAGATGGAGAGAGAAAATATTTCTCTCTTACTGCAATTTCCGTTCAATTGCAAATTGAATCAATAATATCATGCTGTTTTGTATCCGTTCTTCTCTCTCTTTTTGCGAATTAAAGGACTATACACAGTGTATTTGAGATATGGAGACAGAGCTGAATCAATAGAGACAGCTAAATATAGACCTGTCTTCTGTAACTGCAAAAAAAAAAACTTAAATTTACAGTGAATGTCCATTCAAAGTGCACTACAGGAATGTTGATGTACAGTAAGCTGTGTGGCACTG
Organism: Moxostoma hubbsi; assembly: GCA_032164185.1. Classification (NCBI taxonomy): domain Eukaryota; kingdom Metazoa; phylum Chordata; class Actinopteri; order Cypriniformes; family Catostomidae; genus Moxostoma; species Moxostoma hubbsi. Next base: position 16,389,917 of record JAVLUX010000020.1, on the reverse strand, counting down.
ACAGTGTGTATGTATGTCACCAAAGTGTGTATGATATTTGAGAGTGTATCTCTCAGATGTGACAGATGATGGTCTGTGAGAGTATAAATCAAAGGGCAGTAAATGGCAGCAACAGCGGCATCTGTGTGTGCGTGCATGTGTGCATGTGTGTGTGTGTGTGTGTGCGCGTGTGTGTGAAGGAAACAGCTGCTATAATGCATAGGGAGGCATCTCTTCCTCTCTGGTTTCTCTGAGACAGCACATGTCTGTCCCTCCTAAACATCACAGACTTCCAATTCACCACAATCCCTCCATCTATCCACGATGGAGGCCACCAGGTCTCTCTTTAACCACAAGTTTAGCCACCTTTCATGGCTCATGTTTCAACTGAATTGAGAGTCGAATGATGAAGTTATTAATAACGTAACTACATAACCTGCACACAAACAAACAAACCTAGTGCAATATGGTCTTTAAAAGGTTAGGTTGCCCAAAAATGATAATCCTCTCATCATTTACGCATCCTCATGCTATACCATATGTGTGTGACTTTCTTTTTTCTGCAGAACACAAATGAAGATTTTTAAAAGAATATTTCAGCTCTGTAGGTCCTTACAATGCAAGTGAATGGTGATCAGGCCTTTGAAGCTCCAAAAAGCAGTTAAACACAATCCATCAGACTCCAGTGGTTTAATCGATGTCTTCTTAAAGGATTCAATTGGTTGTTAATGAAAACAAACCAAAATGTATCTTTTTTTTTCTGTACATCTACATCCTTTTCTGTCATGATTTCAAGTTTAATTGAGCTTGAAATCATGATCGTGCCTTGAGACTTCAATGGCAAGATGTACAGTGAAAAAAGATTTATATTTTTGGTCTGTTCTCAAGTTAGTACAATTCAAAGAATCTACAGTCTCCATTTTCCCAAACTGCCCTACCAGCGTGGCACAAGCAAGATTTGCGTTTAACAACATCAAGCAGATGATCCGTTGTGGGATGGAGTTTGCTACTGTATCTTTCATTACTCAAAGTTTCACATCACTCATAATGGCAATGAGAAGGAATTTCACGACTCAATGGAGGCCATGACTTATGTGAAGTGGAATGTAGTGTCGAACAATGTTGTATAGCTTCTACTGGACTTGTTCAAGACAAAACATGCACACATTTATATCTTTTTATTTTTATTGGTGAGTAGATGGATACAACGAGGGTGTTGTTTATTACAAATACTTAAAGATTGTAAAGACTGTCATTGTAAATTTCAGTTCATTCTGTTTTTTTTTATATTATATATTTTGTTAATACTTAATTTTGCATTTTTTTTTATGAAAGGTTTGGGATCAACTTTTCTGTTAGGTGACTGGGGATGGGAACTAACTGCACCAGAATTTAATTTTGCATTCTTTCCTTTATGTCTGTTTAATGTTAAATCAGTGGAGGGACTACTATATACTTACTGAGATCTCAGACTGATGAAGCTGTATTTTGTATTTTAATTCACCCTTTAACAAGAAATGGCTAATACACAGCTCTTTAGAAGGTCAGGAGGCTTTTGTTATTTGAAATGTCAAGTCCCTAAATCACCCTGTCAAACGTAGAAACTTACTCTTGCATTTTAACCAACTTAAAGTGGGGTTCACCTTCCTTCAAGAAACACATTTATGTACATTCGACCATTTCAGATTGAGAGGTGTGTGGGTAGGTCAGTTATATCACTCTAATTTTCACTCTAAATCAAGAGGTACAGCAATTGTCATTGATAAAAAATATCCCATTTGAGGCTTCAATGGTTAATGCAGACTCTGTGGGTCACTTTGTAGTAGTAGTAGGTAAACGTTACAGTATCCCAGTCGTCCTGGCCAATGAGCATGCACAAAACTATGATGATAGTGTATGTTTTCCAGAATACCACATCTGGAATCTCGTTATCTGATATTGTTTCAACTCCATCTAAGTCAGCTAAATTATTTCTAGACATATACAATATCAGATATCTGACTTTTTCACAATTCTATATCTAGGAGCTATTCTTACTTTTTGTCTGTTCATCAAACTTATTCGCAGATAATTCTTTCTTAAACAAGAATCTCCTTCCATTGGTCCTTTCTTGTGAGTTTCAAGCTACAGTAATTTCTGATCCTGCCCCATTATTGATGACATAGTGCATGTCTATTAAATATTATAAATATTGCCCCTGGCGCTTAAATAGTTTGATGCTTTGAAATGAAACTTTGTAAAATGAATAGCAACCAAGATAAATGTATTTCTCAAACATAACAAAACTCTGGGAATGTCCTTTTCAGTACATAGCAATCAATGAAGGCATATTAAGGAGGTTAAATTGTATCCTATAGTTCCCATATTAGAAAAGAACAAACTGGCAAACACAAACAATGAATATCACCTAAAATATATTTTTTACATATACTGTATAGAGACACGCATGCATATATATATATATATATATATATATATATATATATATATATATATATATATATAACCTTTTAGAATCAGAATCAGCTTTATTGCCAGGTATGCGTACAAATACAAGGAATTTGTCTTGGTGACAGGAGCTTCCAGTGCACAACAGTAAAAAACAGCAACAAGACAGGGATAATAATAAAAAAATGTATAAGCAAAATGAGTCATAGGACATACGAATATGGCAAAAAGGCTGGGAGAGTTTGGGCTTATCATTTGCATCAAAATATGGCATATCAGACTATGTCCCAATTAAAGGATAAATCAGGTTTTAGGCATACAGACCACCTACAGATTAACCATTGATCTCATGAGTTCTATTTAGAGTTGTATACTTCAGAATAGCATATGGATAAGTATCAGTTTGCTTAATGTTTTGATAAGCTTAATATTCCTTCAATTACTAGTGAAACAGCAGCTGAACTTAAAACACCCTTTTCAGCTGAAGAGCATACATCTGCAGTAATGTCTATTCAAAATAAAAAATCCCCTGGCCCAGATGGGTTTCCAAGCTAATGATATTTTTTTATTATTTTCTTTTTACAAATGATCTAGCTCCACTTTTTTACTCGAAGAATCTTTTTAATCTGATACACTGCCTCAAACTGTGACAAGCAGTCAAATCACTTAACCTTAAGAAAAACAAAGATCCTCTTGATTGTGGCTCTAATTGCCCTATATCTCTTCTTCATGTAGACAGTAAAATACTTGATAAAATGTTTGCCCATAGGTAAGAAACTGGCTTGCCTTATATAGTAGGCCTATTCAGTGATCAGACCGGATTCATTAAGAATCAACAACTGTTCTTAAATATTCTTTTTGAACCCACTCCATCTGATGTTCCTGAGGTACTACTATCAATTGATGCTGAGAAAGCATTTGACCGGGTGAAGTGGGATTATCTTTTTCTATGTTTTAAAGAAATTCGGGTTTGGTTTAAAATGTATCCATTGGATTAAAGTTTGTTATACTTCTTTTGTGGTGGAGGTATGTATACATATTAATTTATCTCCTTTTTGTTTATTTGCAATGTGGCACAGAAAAGTTAAAATATTTATGAGTTTGAATCACCTTTATATATCATGAACACTATAAACCTAATTTCCCACTATTCATAACTTTTCAAAATAAGGATTTTGATTGTTGGAACTTGCTTTCACTTTCATTAGGAAGTAGAATTAATACTTCAAATGGACGTGCTGCAAAGTTTGTTTTGTTTTAATGTCTCCCCATTTTCTTAGCAAAATAATTTTTCATACACATAGATAATCTAATATTTAACTTTATTTGGAATAAATAACTCACCTGGATACATAAGGACATATTAAAACAACATTGTTCTCATGGCGGAATTTCAATATTACTTACTGGGCTTCTAATATTAGGTCTATTTTTAACTTGATCAACACTTCTGATAACCAAAAATGGTTGTTGTTAGAGAGTGCATCTTGTAGCCTTGGTTCATTACTTTCTTTAAGATGCCTCTCTCAGAACATGTCTTGATATTCTTTAAACCTAGTTGTAAGAATCTCCTTTAAAATATGGACACAGTTTAGACAATCCTTCTCGCTTAATGAACTCTCATTACGTGCCCCTATTTTGAGAAATCATATGTTTACCCTCTCTATTAAAGAAACTGCTTTTAATTTTGGGACAGTGAAGGGACAACTCTATGTTTTTTGAGCAAATTAGAACAAAATATAATATTCCAAGCTCATGCTTTTTTTTAAAAGATATTTAAAAATTACCAGCTTAATGACATCAACTCTTGCTCTTTTTCATCACTACCTACTGAATCAATCCTTGATATCTTTTTGAAAATTACCCCACATAAAAAAATTAAATAAATATTGGCATGATACAGTATGTTCCCTAATTAGTTCACAGAATCTAAGCATGTTAACAATATTGAAACAACAGTGGGAAAAATTAACTTAATTTACAGTTATCTGCGGATATGTGGAAAGATATTATAAATAAGATTCACTTAACCTCAATTTGTTTCTGAAATACAGTCATCCAATATAAAGTAGGTTATTGTCTACAAAAAGCAAAGTTTTCTTCAAATGTATATCCCGTGTGTGATTGGTGCAGAATTGAAATAGCTAATCATTCACATATGTTTGGGTCATGTTCAAAGCTAGTTGCCTGCAATAACATTTTAATTTTCTTTCAGGAGCTCTGAAAATATCCATTAATCCTTTCCCCATTCTAGCAATGTGGTTTAACCATGTCAGAATTCTGCTTAGACAGCAATTCAAAAAATGTTATTGTTTTTTATCACTCTCCTAGCTAGACGTCTTATATTGCTTAAATGGAAGGACAGATGCCCAAGATTTGTTATGTACATACATACAGAAAAGAGACCCACATATCTTGATTTGACTAATTATTTACTTGGCCCTGTGAGGCCAAAGTTATACATTTTTATATATTTTTTATCACTATTATTGTAATTAATCTTTTTTCTCTCATACATTTTTGTATCAAATTTGATTTAATTTTGAATGGAAAGAACAGTTTCCAAGAAGAGAGGACTGAAAATGTCAGCTTGATCAGACAAAATAATTTGTATAAGATCATGTTCAATAATAGTGCAGTGGGGATGGGGATCTCTGTTGGAGAAACGGTATTGTTTTTGTTTGTTTGTGTGTTTTTTCTTTGTTTTTGTGTCACTTATTTGGCATAAAATATAAAAAAAATACTACGATTAAAAAAATATATATATGAACAAATATATCTTTAACTGCGCAAATATGGCACAGTTAAAATCACGTACTTCTGTGTACTTTAACAGCACCAAGCTGAGCAGTGCCATTGAAATGCCAACTGATAGATTGAGGCAATCCAACAGTGTTCAGATGATGAAGCTCATGTGGTCCGACACCTGATACAGCTGGGTACAACAGCAGAGTTTGAATGCCTACTAACAACCACCAGTACAGTGACTTTGCGACCTCAAGCGATATAACCGCTGTCAGTGTGAACGGTCCTTTAAAGTTTAACACCACTGAACATCAGACAGGTGAAAGGCAGGCACCACGTCTTTCTGTGTGTACTGTAGAGGTGTGTGTTTATAATCTGTGGGTTTTCACATAATATTGTAGCAGAAGAGAGATTGAGAGCAGAAGGGTGTGGGGAAAAAAAAAAAAGAATAAAAGTGGAGCGCTAATCCTGTGATGAATCTGTGTGTGTTTTTGCAGTGGCAGCTTTGATTTATTGCCAACATTTTATTCAAGGTCCCAGAATTAGTGAGACGCAGTACAAGATAGAAACCACAGAAAACGTAGAGAAACTGAGCAAAAGGGAAAGCGAGAGAGAGGAAAAAAAAGACAGCAAATGTTGCTGATATTGAGCAAATGGAATGTTCATTATTTTTGTTATATATATATATATATATATATATATATATATATATATATATATATATATATATATATATATATATATATATTATTTTTGTTCTTTAATCTCAGGTGCCTTGATTTACCAATAGGATTAATGATCCAGTGTAGCGCTGAAAGCTATGTTGTGGAGAAGGGAGCAGGGCGGAAGAGGGTTACAGGAATGGTGCTCTCTTATGACACTTCCCGGAGATGAGAGCCCTTGTAGATATGAGAAAATAAGCAAATGCCATCTCTAATATCATGGCAGAGGGTACTGACAGGTAAAGTGAGATGGAAGAATGTGATAAAGGCTTACAATGTTTAATATGGTTTGTATCTGGAGAGTTTATACTTTAGTTTAGGCATGGAGAGTCAGAGGGGAAAGTGTGTGTGTGTGTGTGTGTGTGTGTGTGTGTGTGTGTGTGTGTGTGTGTGCATGTCCGTGTCCCTGTCCCTTTGGCTTTTTCTTGGAGTTGCAGAACAAGTAATGGTTCGATTTCCCTGGTGATGTGTTTTTGTACACATGATCCTAAAAAATGTATGTTTCTTTATGATGTTTACAGCTGTAAACTTCTGATTCACAGATTTTCGAGCGTTCTGCTTAAAGTGGGTCTGTGTTTGTGAATGCTACTGAGAATGTGTCAAGTATTATGTTAGATACAACAAACCTCTAAGACTTTGTCCACACTGCACATATATTTGTTTTTGAAATCTGATAATTTTGCAAGAGATGAAATCAGATCCATTTGGTCAGACAGTGTAGGGAATGCATTGGTTTGCCAAATTAATGACAACAGTCCATTAATAGAGAAGCTATCTTTGTGCAAAATGGACAGAAAACTGAACATTTTTCCTTTGCTCAAGTCCATCATAACATCTTGCCACGGTGCAGAACTCATAAGGTGCATCAGAAAACATAAGCAACAAAGGCTTTCATGTATTTACATATTCATGCACATGCTATTTCCTACACTGCTGTACTTTGTGTATGACGTAACAGTCACGTTGCTTCCCGAATGACGTAAAAATGTCTTAAATTTTAATCTGACTTTTCAGACAGAATCACATTGTACCTAGAAATGTTCAAGGCTCAACATTGCACTTATAGTGCACTTATTAGTGGATGGGTCCTACTCTATTTAGATTATGAACATTAACACATTAGAAGAAATTATTTTGTGCTCCCCTCATAAATGCAGTAGCAGATGTAGATTAAACAGTTTATTTAGTCCACTCTGATATATGTGATTCTTATAAGGCATGCTCACCTCTCACTGCAAAAAAGCACTTACTCCATTGCATAGTTTTTGAGCTGTTCAGCCGTGACACCAATTTGTAGGCGAACCCGTAAGTTTTATTTGCCATGGGTTCCTTTGTATTTTCCTATGTTATTTTATAATGGGGTTTTTGAACTTATGTGTAAAATAAGGTCTGTCTGTCATTAAAGCTACATGGACGTTTTGTTCAACAATATAAATTTTACACAGTCATACCTAGGGCTGGGCGATATATCCCGTCGCAATGAAATAAAGTGACTGAGAGGATTCAAGAAACATGGATAGAGTTTTCCATTATTAAAATTTTTTCTGCAGCCACCCAAGCAAATTTAATGACCTTCATTGCCCATTTGAAACTTTAAAATTGCTAAATAGTCTTCTCATCTGACACGCGAATGTTTCACATGACTGTGGTGTGCGCTGTCCTGCGCTGTCCCCTCCAACATTTCCAATATTTGTACTCCAGAGACAAAAGAGCTCAGAGCAGAATCACTCACGCTACTCAATAATACTTGAACCAGAAAACCCCAAATGGAGAACAAAATCTCTACAGAATGTGATGACTACCAAACAGGACATGAAAATGAAGAGGAGTTTGTTATTAATGCAGGTGAAATATCTGTGGTTCGCATGATGATAATCATGCATAATAAATACATAAAATAAAATAAAGTCTGTTTTATCACCTCAAAATTAAGCACGCAAAAGGATATTATGAAAACCAAAAGATGAACACCGCATTAATTCAGTCATTTATTTATTTAGCAAGAAGTAGTATTTATTTGATATTTATTTTCTTCAAAAAGTAAATATCAAATAAATACTACTTCTTGCCAAATAAATAAATGACCGAATTAATGCAGTATTCATCTTTTGGTTTTCATAATATCCTTTTTTAGTTTTACTATTTTTTATTTTCTTTGTAGCATTGCTTTGAGGAGGTCTTAAGTTTCTTGAGCAAAGTTTATAATAATAATAATAATAATAATAATAATGGTAAAAAAAATTATTAATGGAAATGTGGAATACTGTTATTTAGAATTTTGGTAAGATTGATTTTTATTTCTTTTTATTATTATTTAATCACATTGTTTGTCTTGTTCCATATAAAGAGGAAGCCATTTTAATTGATAAAGTATTTAATTCACTTACTGGAGTTCCAAAAAGCATTACAATATGGTTATTTTATACATAAACCAATTTTGATTGATTATCCAGAAAACTTTTACTATATCATGATAGATATCGTTATCATGACATAAAATTACTCATTTAACATTTTGGTCATATAGCCCACCCCTAGTCATGCCTCAAACGTGAATTTTGAAGACACGTTTGACGTTTTAGGTATGACTGTGTGGAATTTATGTTGTAGAACAAAACATCCATGTATCGTCAAGTAATGTTTACCACAGACCTTATTTTACACATGAATTAAAAAACCCCATTATAAAAACCCATATGAAAATCCAGAGGGAACCCATGGTGAATTTTCTTCCAGGTTTTCCAATATGGGTTGCCTGCCTCTTAACTTTAAAGAAATAGTTCTCTCACAAATTAAAGTTCTGTTATAATATACTCACCATCAGTAGCGGTTTTAACCACCACACAATTGCGTGAGGCCCCGGATGTCGGGGGCCCCGCCCCGGTAGGAAATCTCCACAAAAAATGCTTGAGGGGTGACCATACCTGTCAAACCTGTCAACACAGGTTTTTTCCTGGGAGTCTCCCATATTTCACACCCATCTCCCGCCCTCCTCCCATTTTGTTATTTTTCTCGGGAAACTCATGTAATTTGCATGGCCCAAACATCATTATATGAATAATCACATCATTATATAATTCCAAGGTTGTCCAGTTGCCAGATCTTGTATGAAACGCATCCTACTCACACAAACGACACATCATACAAATGTCAACCCATTTGTGAACTCAACCTGGCAACCTAAAGTCCAGTTGCTCTGTTGATATCTGCGTAGGTAGTAGTCGCGGGAAGTTGAATCAAGCATCTCTGGTAGATGGGAGGAGAAGACTCAGGTGGTGCTCAAGCGAAAATAACATAGTAGCCATGTAAATTTAACAACAGCTGGATGGAAGAATTAATTTTCATATCTCAAAGCCATATCGACAATGCCCATGCCTTTTGCAAAGTGATTTTATTATAAGACATGGTGGGGAAAATGACGTTACTCAGCACATTATATCACAACGGCACAATTTGTATGTATTTAGCCTGCCACTGCCATCCAGCTTGGGGGTGGACTCTTTTGACTTTGGTCAGAAAGCAACCACATAGCAATGTCCTAGCAACCAACCAGAATATCCATGGAACCGCATAGCAACACACTAAAACCCAGGATGAGATGGGTCATTGCTGTACTTATGAATAGAATAAATGGTAACTTTGAATATGGCGGCTATAGGAATGGAATTCCTTTTTGATAGAGACATCACCTCTTAGCTGATGTGCATAGCTAAAACTAAAGCTTTTTTGTGCTCTAAACAAAATAAGCACAATTGATGACACCATTGTTGTCAGAATAGTTTTGATCATAATCTTGATCTTTTGTAAATTTAGTTCTTTCACCATTTAAGTACTGTAGATAGGAGCAGTACTCGTGCCCCGCGTGTATCCAACAGAGAGACAGAAAATAACTGTCCGGATGGCCTCCGAGTAACATCACTTTCCTTAAAAGGACTTTGTTTGCAATCATATATCAATGCCCTTGCAACAACCCACAACACCCTAGCATCATGGCAGAGAGTTTTGCATGGGCAAGCAACACTTGCATTTTCTTCAGAATAATCCCAATAAGCCATTCTTCTGCCAAATTATATAGTTTGTTAGGCTAACTGTTGAATGTATACAACTATAGCAGCTTCCAATATTAATTTATAATTCAACTGCTGTGCTGCTGTGCTGTTCTGGTTATAATGCACATGGCTTCAGAATTGTAACTTACTGTGTTATAATTCAGAATTGGTTGTCAGTTTGTAATACATGGAGTTTGTAGCATACTTTCTTCATGAAAGATGTGGTTGAACAAATGTATGTATCAACAGTATCAACAGTCTAAAACTATCTTTTAAAACATTAATAGTAATCTCTGGTGTTAAACAAATGCACATGCACAGTAATACATAGCAAACAGAATATGTTATTTGAGAGGGAGAGAGGGAAAGTAATCCTGCTCCAGAACTGCAGTTATTGACCTAACATGATGCTGTTCTAACAACTCAAAGCAGAGGTGCACTGGCCAGCTTTTAATCTCCATCATGCATTAAACATCAACAAGTGATCTGAAACACAATTAAAACACTTTACAGTCTGAGCAGCGTGTAATAACTCGTGCTTACAGAATAAGCCCTGACTAAAGAAAATATAAACAAGCCCAATGAGATCAAATCTGGAAGCTAGAATTCTAATTACTTGTTGCCTTTTCTTCTGGGATTTGTCTCTGGGTCCAAAGTCAAGACTGGTGCATTTGTAGAAGGTCCCATGAACCCATGGCTTGAAAATGCTATTTTTCTTCCCTGTTTTAGGACTACAAACTAAAAAGCTCTATTGCCTAGATATAAAATAGTTGCCTGGAGGTGTTGTCAAGATGGCCACCAAGTAAACTGACTTGCATTATCACCAAGCTTAGCCTGTAGAGTTAGCAGCTAATACTAACTGGTGTATTATGATGTGTAAGTGTACCTCTGCCCAGTTTAGTAGGGAGGTGTCTATTGTACAATGCATTTGATTATTTTAATAATGCTTCTGAGAAGCTATGACTGAGATTGTTTAACACATTTTCCCTGGGGGAGGATACAAGATGGACTCATTTTTTCCGCTTCACTTGTTACACTTTCTTCATCTGAAGTAGCTGACTACAGATTTAGCCATTTCATCTGCAGCCGCACATGGGGAAAGACGCGGACATAAAGAACAGACTTGTCAATAAATGCAATTATGGAGCCACTGCCATCTAGACCATCATATCTGAACACGTCTAATCCTCTGGCCCCTGCCCTTCAGTCTTTCTTACTCTCCCTTTCTCTCCCCTTATGTCCTTACACTGTTCATACATCTTCCTCATTCTCCCTTTATCTTGTGCACACGTAAAAACTCTTCCCTACCCTTTTCCTTTCCCGTCAAACACTACTGCTAAAAACAAAAGCTTAAATTAGCCTATGGTAGTTTGCTGGTCTTAGCGAGTCACATATGCACAACACCCACAGAAACTGAGAGCTGTCAGAAGTGTAACTATAGCTCTGTCACCCTATACTTGTCGCTGCCGTATGGCAACTATTTTCTGCATGGCCTCTAACAGTTGAGCCTGTCACATTTCATTGGAGCTATTATGCTGATCCTTCTAAACACATGTACATACACACACACACACACACACACACACACACACACACACACATACTGTACATTTCCCCTCTGTTACTCTCTCAGCAAGCCAACCTGCCATTGCTCCACTGCCAACTGAGCTCCAAGGTCCAAGGTCGCCACTCAGAGATCATGGATGGTTCTTAAAGCTTTCCTGTCCTCTGTTGATCACTCTCTTTCTCTCTCAATGCTCTTCTGCTGACAAAAGAGACTCTAGTTTACGCATTTTGCTCCAGGTCAGGTTTACTCATCTGCTTTAAGGCCACTTGCGCAGATGTGGTATGATTAGGAAACATTGGATGACACTCAAAAGAATCGCCAGAGGCTAGTTGTATGAACTATGATGACCTTTGACTTGATGACCTTTAGGAAGGTAAAAATTGTATAACACTTGGCAGTAAAAGCACATTCAGTGTAACCATATAAATCTGCATGTCCATCATGATCCTCATAATAAAAGAGTGCAGTCTAACCTGTTTATACTGCAAAGATGATTACACATTATGCCAGTATAGAGAGTATGGAGAGGAAGGTCATTTTGAAGATGTGCTTTATAGGTTGAACCCTTGGACAACCTATTTAACAATTTCTAATTTAAAGATGAAGTGAGACATTTATTGATGTTATAATACTTTCTTCTATCCTAGTTTATTAAGCAGAGACAATGACCATGTTTACATGCACTTAAGAAAATGGTTAATTCAAGTGTTTTTGCAGTTAATGGCATTCTGTAATGTAATGTAAACAAGAATGTTGATTTTCCTACTCAATTGAAGGGATTAATAGAAACCAGTTTAACACATTCAGGTTTCTCCCTGAGAATGCGGATTATGTAGTGATGTAAACACATAAACTGTGTTCTTGCAGGTTTTTGAGGAGTGCACACGTGCATAAACAGACTGGATAACAAATGTCATAGGATGGATCCTAACAACAAATCAACAGAAAGAATTCAACATTTCTGGAAGTACAGTGGGAAAAGCAGATCCACTATAAACTTTACCCATGTATACACACCAATGTAAAATATTGACGGTCCCTAACATTTGCATATGCATGCTTTTACATCGGGGGAATCCCAGAGTTTTATGTAAGAGGGAAACCCCACTATTACAGTGCATTCCGCTGCAGGTCGCAATAGAAAGTTAAGAAAACAAACACAGCAACAACTCTGGATTATCTGAAAATAAAGCGATGCAACGGGGTAGTGAAGACCAGCACGCTATCTCCTTTCCCCTTTATAAGTAGCCCTTTGTGTGTGTTTGTCGGATTGTTCTCATGTGTTGTGCTTTGTCTCTCTCATGCTCACACTCTTTTCTTGTTTAAGTTGGATTTACCTTAACCTGTTTTCTGTGCTCCAGTCATATATCTCTCTCAGTACCCTCTGCAATAGTGAAGTCTTCCTTGGACACCATGTTTGTTTTTTACTTGTTTTTTACACAAGTATCACAAGGAATTTATATTGCTGTGGATAAAGCCACTTAATGACTGATGCTCATGTATATCGGAGTAAAGAGTATACTGTTTGCACAGTGCATGTAAACTGCTTTCTCGCAATACGTTCATTTAAACAGTCAATAAGGAAGCCATTTGTCAGTCAACTTTCTGAAAAGTCTAAATAATGTGGTTCTGTGGTGATAATAAAATTGCTCTGTTTGTTTGAGAGGTCAGAAATGTCTCCAACTTCTTACTCTAGCAATAACGTGAGTTTGGAACGATACTACCTGTTTTTTGAACAAAGGCAGGTCAGAGTTGTTTGGGAAACCTGATTGGAAACAATACATTTTGCAAGTCTCTTTGGTGCTAAAGTACGCACTGCTTCTTTATTTAATGAATTGCTTCAGTTAAACACACATTTTGTTTCTTTAAGGGGCCCAATTCACAAAGTATTACAGTCAGTTCTGTTTTCAGTAGAGTTACTAATTAGTATAATTGTTTTATTCCATGCCATTATACACTTTTGTCTTTCAGTGTAAGACATTTATTTATTCTTTGCAATATTACACTTTTAATTACAGTTAATCCCTTTTTACTTGACTGAGAAACAAAAGGATTCCAATTCATTGCACAGGATTAGTCTTGTCTAAGAGTGGGGGTTTCCTCCAAAGTGTGGTCAATGTGTGTGTGGTTGTGTGGGTATATGGCAAAGGAGTGGATGAACTAGCGATGCACTGAAAGGCATTATGTGATTCCACTGCGTTTAAATGAGGAAATGTCTCCATTTCATATTTCATGCCTATTGGTCTGTATTTGATGGACTTTGATACATGTCTCTAAACTCTTTCCTGTGAAATCAGAATCTGTAGAGGAGAATAATCTAACATTTATGAAAGCACATTTTAATGGTAACAGTTTCAGTATTACTTTTGTTCCATTTATTGCACATAATACAATATAAATTCTAAATGTGGCTTTTAGACATCATCTTATTGTAAGTGGCCCATTAAGAGTGATATTGTGTGCTTTGAGCTGATATCAGTGTTTCAAGGTGAGCAGATGTCAGGTTTTCTTACAGTACTATAAATTGAATCGAAATAGAATATGTAATGAAGCATCTCCAGTTATTATGTTGTGTTTCGATTAGAATCAGATCGCATACCTTGGGTGAATCACCGAATATGATAAAAGTGTACTATACAGCCCTGTGCAAAAGTGTGTTTTACAGACCTGGTCCTTTCTAAACTCCTATTTTTTCCTCACTGTGCTGTTAATAGCCAAATGGAGTATGGAGTGTAGGCTGGTAACTAGAAGAATCTAGGGGGAGAAACTGGGGAGAAACTAATATTCCTTGTGGTTGTATTTTTTGAATTCTGACATTATTTACAGGAATACATGAATGGATAGCTCTGTCCACACATATAGACCTTTACTGCAATAGGCTGGAACAGGTGCAAAAAGTCCTATGTATTCAATGCCTACAGCATGAAACCAAAATGGTTTAGCACCTTGGCATAACACCATGCTGACCTCTATAAATCCCTCACCTTCTTTCCACAAACTTCTCTTTATGGTGGCAGAGCACATAGGCGTGGATTGGGCGACATATACATGGATTGTAACACACAGCATTGTCCCAAATCACAAACTAATTGTCATGGGATTATTCAGCCCCAGTTTGTGTTGTGCGTTTTACCTCGTGTTATTGCGGGTGTGGCGTTAATTATGCTGCGGCGTTGCTCAGCAACACTTATTACCAGCCGCTGCCTGATTAACGTGTCGTACTAGGACATTCATGGTTATTCGCACACAATCCTCACATTTGCTGGTCTGGTAACACGATTTTGGCTTGGAGTACTTTCTGTCATGCTTCTTGTCTTTCGTCTGCACCTTCTCCTGTTTCTTGTTCTGTGTTGCAGGATGAACCGGTGGATGATTCCAGGGTTCCCATGGAGTACCAAGACCAGAGAGGGGTGTTCAGTAAGTCTCGGGCTGCCTCTCTTCCTCCTCCTCATCCCTATGATTGTACTATAGAGCTTAAATCACATATATTTCCCCCCAAGGGTGGTTTATACTCGCTCTCGGCTATGAAGAAATTAATTTCTGATTCTCTGTATCAAGATCATTCGGCCCTCTTCCTATCCTGCAGGTGCGTGGTTCTTTTTTGTGGATAAAAAGGATGGCTCCCTTCAGCCCTGTACTGACTATCGGAGGCTGAATGACATCACCATTAAGGACACCTACCCTTTACCATTGATGTCATCAGCCTTCGTGCATCTGCACGGTGCCAACTTTTTCATAAAATTGGACCTTCACAATGCTTATCATCTGGTCAGCATCAGAGAGGGCAATGAGTGGAAGACTGCTTTTAACACCCCTAGGGGGCACATTGAGTATCTGGTGATGTATTTCAGCTTAGCCAAAACCCCCGCAGTCTTCCAGACATTAGTCAATGACGTGCTGAGAGATATGATTGATCAGTTCATTTTTGTCTACCTGGATGACATTCATAATTGTTCTCATTCTCTCCAAGAACATGTTTAGCAGGATTCAGGTAGACCCTGCTAAAATTAAGGCTGTTGTAGATTGGCCAACCCCGGATTATCGCAAGGCCCTGCAGAGATTCTTGGGTTTCGCCCATTTTTACCGGTGTTTTATTTGTAATTAGAGGCAACTAGCCACGACTTTGACGGACCTTACCTCCACTAAGACCTCCACAGTAAAAAGAGTTTTGCTGGTCAAGGGAGGCCAACCTGGCTTTCTCCAAACTCAAGGGCCACTTTTTTTGGCCTCCAATCTTGTTACCCCTGACCTGCCTCGTCAGTTTGTTGTGGAGGTAAATGCATCAGACGTGGGAGTGGGCACAGTACTCTCCCAATGGAGTCCCTCCTATGAAAAGATGCACCCGTGTGCCTTTTTCTCCCATCGTTTGTCTCCTGCCGAATGTAATTATGACACTTGTAATTGTAAGTTGCTGGCAATCAAGTTAGCCTTGGAGGAGTGGCGCCATTGGTTAAAGGGGTCTGGAGTACCTTTCATTGTCTGGACTGATCATTAAAATATTGAGTACATTCACTCTGCTAATTCAGAGGTACCGTCGCACCTGGAGGAGAGCCAGACAGACTCTCATTCAGGTGGGATGCCGCACTAAGGCCCAAGACGATCGTCACTGGTCTAAGCCTCCTGTCTACATTGTAGGTCAAAAGGTGTGGCTTTCTTCTAAGGATATTCCTTTGCTTTACATCTCCAATAAACTCGCTCCCAAATTAATTGGCCCATTTCCTGTTACCAAGATCCTTAGCCCGGTAACAGTCCATCTAAAATTGCCTACAGCGTACAGGAGGGCCCACCCCACTTTCCACATCTCTAAAATTAAGCCTGTTTTATACTCTCCAATAAATTCGGCCATTCCTGTTCCTCCACTGCTGCGTCTCACAGATGGGGAACCCTGTTATTTGGCCAAACGTATTCTGGATTCCAGGCGGAGGGGGTGCGGGTTACAGTATTTGCAGGACTGGGAAGGTTACGGTCCGGAGGAGAAATTTTGGGTCCCTGCACGGGACATACTTGATCATTCCCTTATTGACAGTTTCCATCACCATCCATCGCCAGGGGGCGCACATAGGTAGGGGGTACTTTCATGGGATTTTTCAGCACCATTCAGCATTTGTTTTGTGTGTCATGTGTGACATGACATCAGAACGCTATCTACTTTCCCCTTTATAAGTAGCCCTTGGTGTGTGTTTGTCAGATTGTTCTCATGTGTTGTGCTTTGTCTCTCTCATGCTCACTCTTTTCTTGTTTAAGTTGGATTTAATTTAACCTGTTATTCTGTGCTCCAGTCATATATCTCTCTCAGTACCCTCTGCATTTGGTCATCTCTGCCTTCATCATCCCACCTCACTGCAGTCTTTGCCTGCCAAGCTTCGTCATCATCATCATCATCATCATCATCATAGCCATTTGGATTACTCTTGATGTTGGATTGTTTGCTGTATTTAACCACTCTATATTCCATTAAATATTATTTGAACTGGTACCTGCATCTGGATCCTCTATTTATCATAACACTAATAAATCACAAACCATGCAGCTTTGAATTTTTATAATTGATTCAATTTGTGATGTTTAGATCCTCTATTGGTCAAGCATAATTTAGCTATACAAATTCGCCGGTCAGAGTTCACCAAACTTTGGTATACAGCAAAAGACTAAACATCTTCCATGTACATGTAAAACTTGTAGAATTGTAAAACTCTGTGGGATTGTAAAAATGGAAAACACTAAAAGGAAGAAGGATTGTTGAGAATGAATTTACTCCCCACTCAAAGATCACTCAGGTGTGGAAATTATGAAAGAATAGGTGGATGTATCATTTAAGTAGTTTGAATAAATGCTGTTCAGTGTTGTGGAAACAGGCTAGCGCATTTAGAGTGCTTCCTTTGAGGAGGACAACAGGGCATGGAAGGTGTTTTATAGACAATGATAGGGGAGGGATTACACAGTAACACAATCCAATATTAAGAGGAAATGGACAGCTCCAAATCAGACACTTTTTTTCCCCATAAATTTATATGAAATAATATATGACACTGACCTTGTTGATGCAAAGAAATATAATTGCGCTAAGCCACAAGTCTGATAATGTTCTATTTCAAATTTGAGGATGAATACTTTAAAACTATTAGTTATATTAATAATTTCCCAAGACCATGTCTTGTGATTCTGGCCGCAAATAGTATTAGCTGTTAGCATTAGCACCTAATCAAAAAGATAAAATGTATTTCATAAACTTTATATATGTTTATTTTATTTTATTGAGTTTGTCAATGTGTCCAATTCTCACAGTACGTATTCTTGCAATTCATCTGCTCTATTTTTAATTGTTGCTCTATTTGCATGCGCATGCCTCAGCATATTCAGCGGTATTCAGTGTAATATACGCTGCATTTTTAGGACGGTACAAGTTAAAAGTAGTGAAAACATCTCAATATTTCTGTATTTTGTAGTGCTTCCTCAGTGAGAGGTTCTTATACTGTGGCTGTGCTACTCATGAGTTTTGTTGAGACACCCTGCCACCTATTCACCCAGCTCATAAAAACAGATATATTTCAAGCTTGAAAAAAGCTTGAAAATTTCGCTTGCTGACATCACCTCTACAACCATCTCATATACAGTATGTAATGAATTGGAAGATCTCTCTGCCCACTTGCTGCTCATATGGTAGGAAAACCTGTACTTTTATTACGGAAATTACATACAAGTCAGGGGGCATGATTAATTGTGTTAATTTCTTATTTTAATATATAATTATACTACATTAATGCATTAAATAGACAGCTCTAATATACTGTGTATATATATATATATACACACTACCGGTCAAAAGTTTTGAAACACTTGACTGAAATGTTTCTCATGATCTTAAAAATCTTTTTAAGATCTTAAATGTTCAAAATTAGTTTTGTAGACAAAAACATAATTGTGCCACTGTATTAATTTATTTAATTATAAAACTAAAATGTATTTATTTTAAAAAAATATATATATATTTAATTGATGACCTGGACCAAATAAAGAAAAGAAGCCATTAGGTGCCCAATATAGATGGGAACACCTTCAATACTGTTTAAAAAGCATCACAGGTTGATACCTCAAGAAGTTGGTTGAGAAAATGTCAAGAGTACATTTCTGCAAATTCTAGGTAAAGGGTACCTACTTTGAAGATGCTAAAATATAACAAAGTTTTGATATATTTAGGATTTTTTTTAGTCACAACATAATTTCCATAGTTCCATTTATGTTATTCAATAGTTTTGATTAATTTAATATTATTCTAAAATGTGAGAAAATATAATTATTATAATAAAGTATGAGTGTTTCAAAACTTTTGACAGATGTGTGTGTATGTATGTATATATATATATATATATATAGAATAATGTAAATATTTTGCTCTTATGGAAAGAAACTGGAACTTTTTTCACCAAAGTGGCTTTCAACTGATAACAATGCAATTAAAATTTGAAAAGAATTACTTCAAAGAGTTCTCATAAAAAAATCCTCCACGTGCAGCAATAACAGCTTTGCAGATTCTCGCCGCTTCCTTACCCGTGAGTGTGAAATGTGTTACATTGGAGAAACTGGCTTGACATATAACTTAAAGGTTTAATGGAAAACTCAAAAGACAAACACATAGGACGACGGACATGTCCGTGAACGATCTCTCTCTCCCGCATCACCGTCCGCGAGTGGCCTTTATCCCTCTTGACGGCTTAATTAGCCTAATCACGCCCCAGTCCCGCCCTCCACCTTGACACATTCCTCCCCCGTTCTTTCAGGCTGGGGACCCCTGGCCTGACGTACATCACCTGGGGGGGTTCGCCTCCCGCGCGGTCTGCCGGAGGGTCATCCCCATCAACCTGGACGAGGGAGGGGGCAAGGGGAGGGAAACAACAACAATTAAAAATGGGGGGGAGGTCCTTCCTGCACTGGGCAGTACCTCCCCTCCCACAAACGCCATAATTTAAAAAAGAGGGAAAAGGCCAACGCAGAGCGGCAGCAAGAGAGAGAGATTAAAAAAAAAAAAAAAAAAAAACTTACTCGCAGGTTCTCTGATACGCTGTAGCTTGTTCCTCAGCCACTTCTCCACCCTCTACAGGACGACAGCCGCGCCTCTCCGGGCAGATCGGAGGCAGTCCTCAGCCCCTGGCGGACGGAACACCCCGCCGCGTTCCCGGGGAGTCGAAGGGGCCTCCCCCCGCCCCTGGCAGCGGTTCTCCCGCTCCAGGCGGTCGGCGGCGAGCCCTCCCCCCCGCACACGGTCGGCGGTCTCCAACCCCGCCACATTCCAGCGGCTAGTAGGGGACTCCCCCGCCCCTGGCAGCGGTCCTAACCGCTCCAGGCGTTCGGCCAGGAGCCCCTCCTCCCCTCGCGGTCAGCGGCCGTTCCTCCGCGTCCAGGCGGCTGGGCTCCTCGGTCCCCCGGCAGATGGCCGCGGCTGCTCCGCCACTTCCCGCATCACCCGTCTCAGCTTTCAGACCTGGGCGCACCCCAAATGTCTGCAGCCCCACGCGATTGCATGGTTTTCGTGCCAGTTAACAGCACTACACTAGTGCAAATAATATTGGAATATATATATGATTAATGTAAATTCAAAGGAGGTGTGGTCCCCCAGTTGAGTCAGATTCCTCTCAAGGTTTTTCTCTCCACTAACTAAACATCTTATGGAGTTCTAAGCTTCAGTAACTTTTGGCATGCTCTCTGATAGCCTAAAGGCTTTCTACAAATCTGTTCACTGGAGATATTAAGGCATGACCTTGTGTAAAACTTCTTTGAAACAATGTGTATTGGAAAAATTAGACACTGTGTGCCAAATAGAAATTAACTCTATTAGGTAATGTTACATTTCTATTCATAATATATATGTTGTGTGCATGTATAGAGGTGGCATACAAGCAGAAACAGGACTTGTTCCCACATGTGAGGGGCAGCCTGCATATCATTACTGGCATGAGCTGTCTACGTATAATCTCTCTCTCTCTCTCTCTCTCTCTCTCTCTCTCTCTCTCTCTCTCTCTTTATTTTTTCTCTCTCCAACATCCTCACTCCTGTCCACCAGAACTAATCTTCTTATCACTGCAAAATGTAGAGAATCAAAAAGCACAGATTCCTCCTCCTATTTGTTCTCTCTGTCTCTCTGTCACTCTGCCCTTGCTACCACCTCTTTCTAACTTTTCTTGCTCTTCTGTGCTGACTTTCATTTTTATCGTTTACTGCATATCTGAGAAGAATAAGTGTTCTCTCTCTCTCTCTTTCTTTCTTTCTATCTCTTTCTGTTAGAGAGCAGCAGTGAGCTGCTTTCTATTCTCAGGGGAGCAGCTGTGGTTTGATCTATCTTCTTGCTCTTTGCCCAAGCAGTTGAATACAGTGAGACTTTTTCTAAATCTCTCTTCCTCTATCACTTGTTTTGTCGAAGGGATCTCCTTGACTTTTATGTTTGCGAGTGGAACTCTCCAAGCTCAGGGCTGGCCTAGCTCAGCAATAGCTAAGTGTCTCTCCTCCCTGTTGGGCCACTCATGACACTTTTTTCATAGTGTAGCAGAATGTAGGACAGGATGGGCAGTCAGCATAGATACAGCTTTGTATGTCACATGTCCAAACTCTACATTACTCTACTGGATGAATAAGATTGACAAAAGAGAACGTTCTCACCTCTCACCCCACTCCACCAATTCATTGTGCGTGTGGACTAATATATTAATGGTTGCACTTCTTTTAGAAGCCTTTTCCAAACATACGCTACTGCATGTGTACCACAATCTACCATATCAGCCATCCAATCAAATTAATCAATTTGAATTTGAAAATGAATCAAATGGATTACATTTATATTGGCTACACTAGTACTCTGGGAGTTCATGTGTCATTCTCACAGAGAAATATTGGTTACACTTTATTTTACAGCGTCCTTGTTACAGTGTGATTACACAAGCAATTACTGATTATTACTATTTAACATGCACTTACTATGGGTTTAGTGTTAGACTTTGGGTTAGTTGCTTGTAATTATGCATAATTGACTGTTATTACTATAGTCAGTACATGTAATATATGTAACAAGGACACTGTAAAATTAAGAGTTACCGAAATATCACAAAGTCATATTTCACCCCCAAATCCAGATCCCGGCAGAACCATTGAGTCAGTGAGTTGAACTCAAGAGCGTATTCGTGAATGAATCGTTAAAACCATTTTGTGAACTGGATCAACCCATTCATTGAAAATAATTGGTTCGAAAGTGAATGAGAAAAAGTCTCATTCTCAATACTTGACAGTTTTCATAAGATTAAAAAAAAGACATACACTTGAACTGGATCACAATTAACTGAAATGTTAACGCAACTGCTCATTTTGGCTACAAGAAAGGTGTTCAATTACAGCAGGATCATTTCCATTGATCAATTATTTAATTTTATCTCCTCTATTTAAATTTTACCATGGGTACCTCACTCTGATGGCTCATAACAATGGAACTTAATTTGTAATTTAACCACAGCTTTGTGCGTGTGTATCCCCACAAGGATAGTAAAACCTAAAATCACCAACAGTACAGTATGTTGTGGGGACCAGCCAACAGTCCCCTCAAGGAAAACAACTTAATAAACATACTAAATAATGTGTTACTAATAAAGTAAAAATGCTAAAAGTTTCTGCAATGGTCTGGTTTGTGTAGGGTTGGAGGACAGAAAATATAATTAGCTTAGTAAAGCCAGTGGGGTATGATAGAATAACAGACTTCTTAGAAGGAAATACTTTTAACTGCTCTGTAAAGACTTTGGGTTGTAAGATTGTCATGTAATGTTCTTAATGAAAATTATTATAAAATACTAGTAAGAAAAATAGCTTTTTATTTTGGAGGTCCCCAAGTTGCCTAGACATTTAGAAATGTAGATATGTGATCCCAGGGCCTGCAAAGGTTGAAACCCCTTGATCTAAATGTAGCTCTAATTTTATCTCTAGATTGGCACTGGGGAGAAAATAGTGCTCTCCATTGACAAGAAATTAAACTCTCCAATATTCATTTCAAAATCCATTTGAACATGATTCCCTGCATAACTCCATTGATTTTTTAAAAATCTTTTAATACAGTATGTTATTGTGTCATAAAGCGGAGGAGCAGTGTTGTAATTATTAGGGCCCAAGCACTGAAAGTGCAGAGCCCTATTGCTCTTCTAAAGATTATTATTATTATGGCCCAAGCACTGAAAGTGCACAGGCCCTATTGTTATTCTAAGGATTATTAGGGCCCAAGCTTTGAAAGTGCACAGGCCCTATTGTTCTTCTAAGGATTATTATTTTTATTATTCTTTTATTTAACCCTCTGGGGTCTGAGGGTGTTTTGGGCCCTGGAGAATTTTTGACATGCCTTGACATTTGTGCTTTTTTCAGTTGCTTAAATATATTAGTGGCTAAAGTCTGATAACACTGCATTCAGCACAAACTGGGCTACAATAATATGTGAGAGTCTCTAGTATTTTTGAGAAAATAATGTTTATGCATGGTTTTTGAAAAACAAAAATGTTAAGTCATTGAAATAAGTCATATAACACATACTCAACATTTGTCCACAAGCCTTTTGAGAAATGGATCTTGTAGCTGAAAGAAAGAAGGTCCTTCCTCAGGGGAATTTTCCAGGGAGGGACTGTCGCGAGGAGCGTGAGATCCGAGAACCAGGTGCGTGTGGGCCAGTAGGGGGCCACCAGGATGACCTGTTTCTCGTCCTCCCTGATCTTCCACAGCACCAATGCAAGAAGGCTCACTGGGGAAAATGCGTACTTGCACAGCACCCGGGGCCAGCTGTGTGTCAGTGCGTCTGTCCCGAGAGGGGCTCCTATCAGGGAGTACCAGAGCGGGCAGTGAGAGATCTATCTGTGCCTTGCCAAATCGGTCCCATATGAGGTGGACCACCTGGGGGTGGAGCCTCCACTCTCCACTGGGCGAAACCTGTCATGACAGCTCCTCCGCTGACGTGTTGCGGTTGCCAGGGATATGAGTGGCGAGCAGTGACATGAGTCACGGCTGGCTCCAGAGGAGGCAAGGGTCTGTCCAAGGGTTGAAAGTCTGACGGCAGGAAGGGGTGATTGTCACACGGTGTGTGCCGTGCCGCCATGCTCATCTCAGGACTCGAGTCTATAGCCAGTGCTGTAGTGGTCTCATATGCATCAACCCGAGTTGCGCGACTGCGGCTGAGGATGCCATATGCTCCAGGAGCCTCTGGAATTGTTTTAGAGGATCCGCTGTGCCGGGCTCGAAGTGAGCGAGGCACCTGACTGAGCACGCTCGTTGGTGCGCCGTGCTGTCATTGAAACGGTGTCTGACTCCATGCAGAGGAAAGAGATGCTCTGAACTGGGTCGAGCTTGCTCTTTTCCCAGTTGACCTGAAGCCGTAGACGGCTGAGGTGCCTGAGCACCTGGTCCCTGTGGGTGCATAGTAACTCTCGAGAGTGGGCCAGGATGAGCCAGTTGTCGAGGTAGTTGAGTATGCGGATGCCCACTTCCCTTTTGGGGGCAAGAACGCGATCAGGAGGGCCGTCTTCAGGGAGAGGGCCTTGAGCTCGACTGAATCAAGTGGCTCAAAGGGGGGTATCTGAAGGCCCGAAAGGACCACTGAGAGATCCCAAGAGGGGAACAGGCTAGGCCGGGGAGGATTCAGTCTCCGGGCGCCTTTCAGGAACCTGATAATGAAGTCGTGCTTACCAAGGGACTTACCATCTACTGCATCGTGGTGGGCTGAGATAGCAGCTACATACACCTTCCAGCCTCTCCTGCAGGAATAGAAGCACTGACCGAACTGCGCACCTCTGTGGGTCTTCGGCTCGGGAAGAACACCAATTTACGAACAAGCGCCACTTTAGGGTACGATGAAGTAAGGGCTGTAGAAACCCTTCTTTATCTAGGCTGGAGGGACGGGCTTGATCGCATCTTTGAGGAGCAGGGTGGAGATCTCTGCTCGTAAGGCACTTGCTTGTTGGCCGCGCATAAAAGTGGAGCGAATACCACTGAAACGAGGCGGTAGCCGGGCGAACTGAATCGCATAGCCGAGTCAGATGGTCCTGGCCAACCAGCGCGTTGGATTGGGAAGTTAGAGCCACGCATCCAAACTCCGTGCGAGGGGCACTAATGAGACGATCATTTTTGATGTACTGGGCGGGGCTTCACGGCAGGGGGAGCAGGTAATAATGTGCCGGGAGGCAAAAGAGCGTCCCGAGGCTTGGGTGCTGAGAAAAGACTCAAAGCACTTACCTTACTCCACGCTGAGGAAGACTGAGACTTAGAGACTGAGGAAAAGGTCATAAGGTGGCGTCTTCGGAACTCGTCAGCGCTGGCCTGCCGGGGCTGAGCAGTCGCGGGGCCAGAGGCGAGGGAGCTGCGTCTGGGGTACCAGGACTGTAGAGTTTTAGGGCCGGGGTACCGTGAGAACGGCGCACACAGGCTGGGTGACCCAGGGAGTGGGGAAATCGCCCTTTTATTGAACATGTTTGTACTGAAACCCGGAGAGGGTGCGGCAAATGAAAATAAGGAAAACAAGGATTCTCCTCCCAGCCATCCACTGGGGGACGGAGTGGTCTTGGTACCATCTCCGGAGTGAACATCCGACTGCCTGGGTTGCCCATCTCTGGACCGCTTCTGAACTTTTCTGGTCCGGGAAGGGGTCCTGGAGACGGGGGGCGTACGCTGCTTGTGAGGTGCTCGACGCTGGGGCTGAGAGCTGGGCCTAGGTTGCGGAGCTGCCTGCCGTTGTTTGGTCGCAGGGGGATGCCCTCGGCGAGCAGTGGGGCGTGCTGGTTTTGTGGCGCCGCGCATGTGTGAAATCGCCTCTGTCTGCTTCTTCACCGCCGAGAACTGCTGGGCGAAGTCGTCGACGGTGTCGCCGAAGAGGCCATCTGGGAGACGGGGGCGTTGAGAAACTTAGCCTTGTCAACGTTGCGCATCTCGACCATGTTCAGACAAAGGTGGTACTCCTTGACCACGAGGGTTGCCATCGCCCGCCCGAGTGCCTGCGCTGTGACCTACATGGCTCTGAGTGCAAGGTCGGTGGCAGAGTGCAGTTTTTGCAGCACATCAGGATCGGGACTACCCAGATGCAGATCTTTAAGTGCCTTGTCTTGATGGACCTGCAGGAGAGCCATGGCATGCAGGGTGGAGGTGGCCTGTCTGGCGGCGCTGTAGGCTTTGGAGGTCAGGGATGACGGCGTCCTAAAGGCTGTAGAGGGGAGTACCGGGCGGTCCCGCCAGGTGGCTGCATTCTCTGGGCACAGATGGATCACAACCGCCCTATCCACCAGGGGGACTTCCGTGTACCCATTTGTCGCTCCGCCATCCAGGGTAGTGAGAGCGGACGAGCGAGGGTGTCGTTTACGGGCAGTGAAAGGTGCCTTCCACGACCGCATCAGCTCGTCATGCACTTCCGGGAAGAATGGTACCCGGGGGGGGGGGGGGGGGCGTGGCTGTGAGCGGCGCCGGGCGCTGAGGTACCAGTCATCAAGCCACGAAGGCTGGGGGGGGGGGTTTGGGGTCCAATTCAAGCCCACACTCACGGCAGCCCGGGAAAGCATGTCTGCACGTCCGCCTCCGACTGGGCGGGCTGGCCCAAAGTTCTCACTGCGAGAACATGAACCATCCACGAACGCCGCCTCAGTGTGATCGCTACCCAGGCACACGAGGCAGCATCTGTGGCCGTCGTTCTTGGAGAGAAATCGACCGCATCCAGGAACAACACAGGGGCGGAAAGGCATCTTGAAAAAGATGTGTCCTGAAAAGGACGAGCAATGCCGCTGTGTATTGCTCTTTCGTGAGTGGAAAACTTTGTAAATACAGATCTGTAAATACCAAATGGTGTTGCTATTGCAATTCACTAAATTAATGGCAAAAACAGGCAAACAGGAAGTGTCTCAAATCTTCTGCATGCATTGTGTGATTTAGATAAAAATTTGTTTGTTTTTTCTTGAGGGCTAATCAAATGGAAGTGGCTATTGTGGGTCACGGTCATAGTGCCATCAACTGGCAGTAGGAAGTGTGGCACTTACAACAGACTTTGAAAAAGTTCTCTTACATTTACCCGAAGTGTTTAAATTGTTTAGACAGTGCTGATAGAAAATTTGTAGTCGAACTGTAATGGTGGCATACATCTATTACTCATTGTATGATTAGGGTCTATTAGAGTATAAATGTTGAGTTGTTGCTGTGTCCACCTTGCATTGTTTCTGAAGGCCAAATGGTGGAAAAGGACCTATGGTGCTTGGGCCTGTCATTGTTGCTCGCGGTTATATTTTTGATTATTTCTCTAATGTGTATTGACAGGGAGAGTGCATTGAGTTAATGTGGATTTCCTGTCCCACATGCACACCTTGCATGAGGGAGAGAGCAATGCTCCATTAGAGAAAATGACAAGATGTCTTTCTCTGTCTCCTTGCATCTTCTCCTCCCATTTCATTCTCTCCATCATTTTACAGCCCCTCCTTCAAGTCGCTATCTTTCTTATCCCCCTATATGTCAAAAGCATCACTTTGAGGGTAACAAATGGAGTCCACATGCATTTGACCCTGTGAGGACGCAGTTGAAGAAAATTAAAATTGATGTGATGACATTCGAACACTATCGAGGTATTGCAACCTTGATATTTTATCCAAGAGGTGTAATGAACAAATTCCATTCTCTGTCCATAATGCTAAAAGTCAATATGGGAGGAAGTGATCCGGGTGTGGACTGGCAGGGCCTTTTCACTGGTTGGTGATTAATAACTTGGTTTTCCTTATTTCCGTCATGCTCTATACACTGCTAGATTCAGCAGAAAGGGAATGATGGAAAGGGTGGCGTGGACTCGTTCAAGCCAAGCATTGTATGTCAATAGCCCTGCAAAGCCAATATTTCTTATGTCTTTAATAAGTGTGTGAATTTCTTTTGCATGATGTTACCCTTGTCTTATTCTCACCCACGGAACGCCCACAGTTCGTACACTGCTGGGGAATTAGCTAAGAATGAATTATAAAATTAATAGTAAAAGTGGTGGTCATTTCCACGCACTCTGTGTTGGTTTAGTGCCTGATTCACTAAAGGAATTATACAGATTAGCCCACCAAATAATTAGCCCGCTGCTGAACACAATTTGCATGCAGAATTGAGATCTTCTGGGCCGATTCTGAGTGCCATACAGAGGCAGAGGATGCCGCAGAACACCGTTATCTGACACATTTTGTGATCCAGAAACCTGAATTATCAGTCATCAACTTGCTTTCATCTGTCAATATTAGATCATTCTAAATTGCACCAGGCAATTTTTGTGAACAAAGCACAATATAAATAATGTATGCCAAATTTACAAAGAAAGGAGGTGTGATTGTGCAGGAAGGAATGACAATTACTTAATTTAAATACTCAATACACAGCACAATTTCAGCGCTGATTTCACTGCTTAATCTAGATTGGGGGTGGTAAGTGAATGAGACACATGTTTTTGCCCTGAAATACAAAAGTGCCGCAACTGTTTAGTGAATTCGCATTATGCACATACTGCACACAAAACATAAAAAGTATTGGTGAATATAGCAAGCTCCAATCAGATTACCTGGCTGCAATGCATTATTTCCAGCAGTTGGGGTGTACCACAACTGACAAACTTGGTGCAAATGTCCCAAATTTGCTAAATGCAAATTTGTATATATTAAAGGTTACCATTGAATTTGTTCAATTTTATCAAAGTACATTTGAGCCATTTAGCTTTTTGTGTGTAGTACGACTGGGCACCACACCTGCTGTATTTCCTACAGATGGTGTTTTTTAAATCACATAGGAAGTAACTAGTCGACTTCCAAGCTGACAGTGTCGACCACGCTAATTGTAGTTGATTTTTTAACAATGATTTGCAACCCCTAGTGTACCCACAAACCACACACGAGTGTGCTTGAAAAGGTGGTCTATGGTATGGTTCATGTGTGCTCTGTATGGTTTGCTGCTGATATGAACACAATCGTCATAAATAAGTGACCCGCTATTGATGATGTACACTTTGTGTCTTTGCATGCTCCCGGTCGCAATTAATATGCAATAATGCATTTTTCAAACATACTTTTAACCAAATAAATCTCCTTTAGAGAGCAGCTCACATTCTTCACATCTCTTGTAATGCATATCGGGATGATGTGACCTATATGACTGAGCATCGCCAAGACTATGGCAGCAACGTCGTCAAATTGCTAATCGCAGCTCCCAGCAGATAAAGGATACTGGGAACCCTTATGAAAATCGAGAGTTTATGGCAAATTTGCCGCAAATTTGCCACTCATTATTTTAAATTGCAAATGAGCTTTGCTGCAAACTTGCGGTAAATTGTTCATTGTGGCTAAAGGTTTGCTGTAGGTTCAGCACTACCGGCGAATAGATGCAAACTTCTGGCAAACATTTGCGCTGAATCAAAAGCTCCTTTGCATGTGAAAATAACAAGCAGCAAATTTGCTGCAAGTTTATATTTTTTTTAGGGAAGCCTGCAGCAGATTAATGCAAAAATTCTCCACATCTTTACACAGTAAACGCATCACTGGTAGAAAAACATAAGTGTTGTTCTCTGCATATAAAGTTTTTATGGTAAATCTAAAGAGAGAAATACTTCAATAACACAGTGAAGCTGCTGTCTTCTTGGAGTAGTTACCTAGTTCGATAGTAAACAGCTGTCGCTTGTCACAGTCACAATGGTGCTCACATTGATGCAATCCTACCACAGTTCAGACCCAAATAATATGATGTAAACAGAGACTAGCAGGGAAAGGGCGGGAGGAATGTAACTCTGGTTTTTGAACTAAGTGTGAAAACACCTTAAGTGGGTTCTTGACCAGAATAAGCTGCAGTGTGGACCAGTCCTCATGCCATTAGTCAAAGGCATTGCAATGCGAGACACTAGTCTTCCTTTTCAGATGTGTGTTGGTCTGTAAGAGTTTGTGTATGAAGTTTTGTAACTCCTCAATCACCTGTGCCTGTCAATTTGAAATGCACCTGCTAGTCTCTTTCACGCACACACACACACACACACACACACACACACACACAGTGCAGCTATCAGTATGAGGACTCTCCATAGATATAATCATTTTTACTGTACAAACTATAGATTATATCCCTTAACACAACCCCTAAACCTAACCCTCACCTTTCTGCATTTTTACATTTTCAATAAAACATAATTTAGTATGTTTTTTAAGAGATTTGAATAATGGGGACACTAGAAATGTCCTCATAAACCACATTTATAACATAATACCCTTGTAATTACCAGTTTGTAACCTAAAAAAAGTAAACCACTTAAACCTGCCCCCAATCACATGCACATGTTGGTGTGGCTTTCCTTATGAGGACTCTCCATAGACATAATGATTTTTATCCCCTACCCCTAAACCCAACTCTAAAAAAAAATGTTGTGCATTTTTACATTTTCAAAACAACATCGTTTAGTATGTTTTTTTTAAGCAATTTAAATAATGGGGACACTAAAAATGTCCTCGTAAATCACCCAAACCCGCCCACACACACACACACACACACATTTCAGTGCAATGAAAATGTCAAAGCTTTCTTTTGTAGCTGAAATCAGAGCTACCTGTCCCAAGGCATTTCATATTTTTGCTTTGATAAGTGCTTTAACTCATCTCTGCTGCAGACTAGGTGGGCATGAAATTCCCCTCAATCATCGCAACATGCCCAGAGTATTACAGTCAAATCTATAACTCTAAAGGTAATTGCTCTAACGCATGTCGGGATATTAACAATTAGCTCAGCCATAAATACTGGCTGTATGACTGATCATCGATACGACTACCGGCGGCAACATCAAGTAAAATACAAATCGCAGCTCCCGGCTTATCAAGGATACAGGGAACCGAGAGAACCAATCAGAGACGAGTGTGTGTGACGTTTGAAATTCCTCTCACTTTATGAGTCATGGATGAAATGTTTTTGTGTAATAATTTAAAGTCTCCTTTGCTGTCAGTCTTATTTATCGTCAGTTTAACATGTTTGTGTATCATTTCAACCCAATCATTATATACCCTAAGTGGGCCAGTGTCTGTAATATGTTTTCATAGTGCATATCGGGAGGGATAGTTTTTATATAAGGTGTGTATACTGTATGTGTTATGAGTCTATATTGTACCTGTCCCTACAGACAAGCAAATGGATGCATGTGTGTGTGTGTAGCAATGGCTGTCCCCTCTTCTCTTCCCTTTTCTGGGCTGGTTACACAGGGGGCATCTATTAAAGGAAAGGGCCCTGTCAGCCTATGATTTAGCTCTCTCTCCCCACACTGCCACAGACCTACAGGATATGGGCCGGGGGGGCCAGCTGAGTTTACTAAACTTTCACAGAGGACTAAAATAGCCCTGCTGTGTGTGTGTGTGTGTGTGTGTGTGCGTGTGTGTGTGTGTGTGTGTGTGTGTGCGCGTGTGCCTATAGAAATGTTTTGAACGTGTGCATATTGGTCTTCTCACCATTTGTTTCTGTCAAAATATTCTCTTGGCACCTCTGTACACACCTGCACTTGTCTTTGTCTCTATTGCTCTGATAATACACCAGGGTTGCCACTAGACATAAGTGACATATGAAGGTTAGCCCATGTAAAGCTATGTGCAAGTGTAAATAATAGATTTGTACTTTGATATATGCTTGATGGTACAGAGGTATGGTATTCACTGTGGGTGATAAAGGTTTCAACTTCAGATCTTGGAGAAATTTGTTTGTAAGTAACAAAGAGTGGGCGTAATCCCATGCAGAGCCTGATCTTGTGGAAAAACGTGACAGTGGCGACATTTTCATTAAATGATATGTAGTTCACAAGTTTCGATGTGAAATGTCCATTGAGGTGCACTTAAAAGTGGCTAAATATTCTCCCAAACAGAGAAGGTTAATGCTCTATCAAGATTTAAATCAACAAAACATACTACCATACCCTAAACCTTAAACCCCTTCCACTACCAACTCATGGCCTATGCCAGAATCCACTTTTGGTTTGTGATTAATTTGCGAGGAATGTTATGAATGTTGAGAGTGATTATTACATTGTAGCTTGCCTATTAACAATTTTAAAATGAGTCAAAGTCACTTTACTTTTTTGCCTGTGTGCCTCTAAATCATTGAGGGCTATTCAGAAGTGATTTGGGTCTACATCCCAAATGTATACAGCGATGCCCTGTATTACAGAGCAGAGGAAGGACTTTAAAAAAGAGAGACAGAGAGAATATGATAAAATCATTTTGAAGGTGGCAGGTTACAGGCAGGCTCTGATCAAGGGGGCTGAATGCAGTGAAATTGACTCTTGCTCTTCTGTGGGCTGTGGCTGCGACACAGGAAAGCAGTGAGACTTTGTGTCATGCCAGGAGCGTGTGGGCGTCTCTCCTGCTCTCTCTCGAGGGGCCTCCTCCGCCACTGCCCGGTCACTCAGGCATGAAAAGGACAGCTTGACTGATACCAGACCTCCAACGGCTCTACCGCACTCCAGAATGTTAATGGCTTCAATGGACCACTCCAGTCAAAACCACACATAATTATAGTACTGACCAACCATCATACCTTCATACCTTACCATGACACCCACTCTAAAGCCAGTGTTTACAACTAGGGATCCTTTATGATCTTTGTTAAGAATAATATAATGTAATAATGTTAATGTTTTCATGATTTATTATAAAGAGTTACAGATTTTTTAACATTGTGGGTCCTTGCCTCCTCATTCTGTGTTCATTGCTTTATCCAACCTTTGAAAAACCACTACAAGGAAGATCGCTCACAATTCCTGCAGTAGTCCTGAGTGTAAAGAGAACTCATACCCCACCCCAACACTGACACGCAGTACTGCACCAGAGCATGCTCTCCTGTTAAACACACATTTAATGTCTCTTAATTTATCTCATTCTTTTTGTACTGCTTGTTAAGGCAAGTATCACTATTATTATTGCCTATACTTAGTGTTTGGGTTTTGTTCTTTGTATTCAAATTTGGTCTATAATTTGGCTGCACCGTTTGTGATACAGCCACGAATGACAGCTCAAATTGTGCAGCTCATTGAGGAGAAGTGTGCTATTACTTGTCTAAAGCTGTGTCCCAGATGACATACTAATAATATGCACTTGGCCATCTAGTGTTTGAATTTTAAAAGTGTTGTTCTTTTCCTACACAGAAGCATTCTACTGAGAGAAGTGACGTTTCAAATGCACACGTGTTGCCGTTAGCTTTAGTGTGTTAGCCAACCTTAGTCCAACACTTATATCTCAAATAAGGTACATATTCACACAGCTTGTGGTTATGGTAAAGCATTCAACTGCAAAATTTGCAGTTCTATCTTCACAGGAGTTTCGCTAGTTGACACATTCACCATTAATTACAATTGTTCTGTCAGGGCCCATAACTCCGCCCCTTCTGCTACATAGGGTCAGCCATGAACAATAAGTACATGAAGTGTCCAACATTCCACACTCTGTCTTTTCGGTTAAAGAAGTTCATCATCCGAATACATAAAGTACATTTCTTTTTGTTGCATTTTCAGTGTGAACACAATACTCTCAAAAATGGCATCGGATAATGCTGGGTTTGGGCACACCTAAGTTGATCAGATGTTTGATATTTGTCTGGCAAATAAAAAAAAATTATAAATCCCATAGGCTAAAATTAAAGGAGGGACCTGATCCATATCTATGAATCAGAATATCTTTTGACTTGGGCCAGTAAGCAGCCACCTAGAAACCACATGGAGTGCCTCAGCAACCAACTAGCAGTGCCATAGCAACCGCTTAGAACACCCTAGCAACCACATATAAGTGCTTTAAAATCCACTCAGAGCACCTTATCAACCACATAGCAACACCTTGGAAATCACCCACTAAACACTAGAATTGTGGTGGTGAGATTTGCACGGCAGGCACCACTGACATTTTCTTTAAAAAAACTGTAATATGCTGTAGATATATATTTATTCTGAATTTGGGAAATTTTGTTTTAGAATTGTGGATTAGAATTTACATTTTTGAAACTCCCAGGTTATAAACTGGAAGATTGGCATATTTTTGCCAGGAATTTTGTTAGTACTTTAGAGAAAAGTGAAGGCGGAATACAGAAATTGAGTGAGAGGTAGAGACAGACAGAAAGGTAGAGAATGAAAAAGACAAGGAATGAGGAGAAATTAGTGTATCACAGTGCTTTCACTTATGTTGAAGTCTCGCTGTTTCTGGAGTCATTTATCACCGAACAGAGTCTGTAAATAAGAGTGGAGAAAACAAGCAGTGGTGTTTCTTATGCTCAGGAAGGAACTGACAGAAAGGTCTCTGTGAGTATAACACTGGTGCGCCATCCACTGTGTGCAGTCAAAGAGCAACTTCTGCATTGCAGTAAATGGACAGTGGAGAAGATAGAGGCACGAGTGATCACACCCACCCACTAACCCACTAATATGTGCTATATTAAATGTATGGTGCCTGTCGTATCTATGGAGTACATGACACATACAACTGCTCACTTCTGAAGTTTAATAGCAGAATGGTGATATGTTGCTAGTTTGTCCAACCACACCAATGATTGTTTTATCATGTGTTACTACCTAATTTAAGGTGTAATTATTGACATTTTAGCATCATTAAAAGAATTGCAAAAATAATGACTGTTTTCAAACAGGCTTTCCGAACATTCCCTCCATCTCCCATTGCATCACCACAGTACTTTGAGTAAACAGCCTATGAATGGCTTACTTGATAGGAGAAATTATTTTATTTTTACTATTAAAAAAAATGGCACAACTTTAAATCATGAAGGCTATCAAATAAATCCAATTAATATTTAAGAGTGAGTGACAATTGACTCGTTCGTATAATTTATTGAGGAAAAGTGCATGTCTGGTATGTGCATCTATCTGTGTCTTTGCATTTGTGTAGGTATGCAGTGTGTAGATTTGGTAAGGGTTTTCCCATTAAAATGCATTCACTGCATTACGTAACTGGGGCTGTGCTGGCATGGGGCAATTACTCTTGTTAAAGGAGGCTGGATGTGAAGTTTAGGGGAGCTGTCAGTAACTTCAACTGTCCTGAAATCGCTTCATTAATCCAGGCGATTTTCATTCATCTCTCCGGCCGCAGTGCCTTTGCCTGTGGACGGACCTCAGAGAGTGCCACTGCACCAAACCAGTTCAGTGACCACATTCCGAATGATGACACAACTGTGTCAGGAGATGTTTACTAAAGCAAACATGAATAATGACAAGAAACATCAAGGAATTGTCCAGAGCAACTGAGAGAAAACTCAGTGGACTGACTCTTACCAACCTTGAACAAATTAGACAATGTATGAAGGGCAAACATAAGCAATTTGACAAGATTGGCCAGCCATTTGTCTGTTACTACTTTTAAAGTAAATACTTTTGGACATTAAATTAAATTACTTTATGGACATTATTATGGAATTTAGGGGTGGGGGAACAATTATAACTCTAAAGTATTTATATATTTTTTTATCTCATCAAGACTGTATAGATATGCTCATGTCAAAAATCTATATTTTTAGTTAAAGTTTTGGCATGAATATTTTTTTGGAAAAAAAGAGATCGACTAGCATAAGAAAATCTACATGCTAATATCAAATGTTCTGATACCCTGACATCAACTCCATTCTGCCAAGTAACTAATAAGTGCCATCCCCCATCAGACATCCTGATCAATTTAAATTTGTATACCTTGTCCTGTGGTGCATCTGAGGGATTCCTGTCCCATGGAAACTAGAAAGTAATTTAATTCACATAAACAATAATTACTGCTATTTGGAGGTTCTATTTTTGCTCTTAAATAATATTTTTATTCAAGTGGGAGCTAGGGTTAGGGTTTGGGTTAGGGTGTGTGGTTAGTAAAATATGCTTTTCTGTTGACTGTATCACTTAATTTACAATAGTTTATGTTGTAATCAGGATTATTGTATAAAGTGTTGTAATTAAGAGTATTTTTGCCATTATTATTCAAACTTTTTTCTGTATTTTCCTTTTAGTTGATGAAAATGGGATGTTTGTCCATTTTAATTTGAAATTGTGCTTCTAACTTAAAACTTACTTGAATAAAAGAAAGGGGTTGTGATAGAAGGATAATACTTGGTGGAAGAGAGAAAGAAAAGAAGGATTCTGTCACCAGTCATGTTGTCAATAATGATTGGTGGCCTATTGGCTGTGCCTGGCTCCACATCTCTCACAGTGGAGACAGTTTGGGAAAAATAAATAAATAAATGATCTCCTGCCAAAACACCTAACAGGAATTTAGTCTCACTCCTTGACACTTATTTTCAGCAATTTTTCAGAACCTCAGGGATGTTCTTAAGATTTTTTAGCAAAGATGTATGCATTGCCTGCTCCTCTTGCCATATGCTGTATGTCAATGACATGCCAGACAAGTATTTCTGTTCATACTGCAAATTTCAACTAAACTTGTTTTAAAAATTCAGTTTTGAGTCCTACAAATTTCAGGTAATCACCAGATGTAGATTGTGGTTGTCACTCTCTAAACAAGCTGAATGGTTTATGAACTGTTTTTCATTCACGACAACTTT
Organism: Moxostoma hubbsi; assembly: GCA_032164185.1. NCBI lineage: Eukaryota > Metazoa > Chordata > Actinopteri > Cypriniformes > Catostomidae > Moxostoma > Moxostoma hubbsi. The sequence continues at coordinate 16,353,855 of JAVLUX010000020.1, read as the reverse complement.
TGAAAAGATTTAGCATGTTAATGTGGGTATGACATATTATATGATATTTGTCTTGGTGGAATAGATCTGCTACGGTGTTTCTGCTGCTGCTGCAGAGCAAGTACAGCGACTTGGTACTACTAGAACATACACAGACACACTGAAGCTAGTTAAGCTTGTGGACATGCTGCTTCTGCTACATAATTAGAAAACACAAGACATGCTGCATCAAGCATGTATGACATAATGGTGCACAATCAGACACAAATACAATCCCCTAACAAAGCAGGGAAGCTGACAAACACATACTGTAACACAAAACAAAATCACCAAAACAGGCAGATCTACTGCCAAAACTTGTGTACTGCTGCTGCTCCGAAGAGCCATGTGCACCGAGTGTATGCTATAGCTACATGTGCCTTGCCCTGCTTGGACGAATGGCATAAATCTAGTGAACTAAATCTCTATGCGTGTCTAAATCTACTTGAACAAAAGACTTAAACAGTTAGTGACCTGGCTCATAATGTGTATATGGTTCAGGAAAGCACAGTGCTTATTTAACAAGTGACTTAGCCTAGCTAGATGTACAGTATATTCATTTAAACTAATGGCCTAAGACAGAGATGTGTGCCAGTGCCTAATTTGGCTATGGTTTACCTTTGATAAAGATGCCCTTCTATGTGTCATGGACAGTGTTGGGTTACTCTAAAAAAGTAATTAATTGCTAACTACTAATTACATCTTCTACAGTGTAATTAGATTACTGTGCGAATTATTCTGTCTAAAAAGTAATTGCATAACTTATTACAAATTACTTTCTAAAACCCTTATCAACCTCAACCAGATGAAAAATTCAAGGATAGATATGAAACTGTTATTTTAATACAAAATCATTTATAATCAAATCAATTATATGAACTGGCCAAAGAATTTAAGGGGCAGCGATAAATTAGAAAACATATTTTAACATCAGAAGTAAAATTTAAACTTTAAATTCACTATTGTTTTATATAGAATTGTTATAGTCTATACAGAATTTAGCACAATTACATAAGTAACTATAATTAACTTACTGAAAATTAAGAGTAATCCCTTACTTTTCAATTAAAAAGTCATTTAATTACAGAAAATTTTTATTACAAGCCTTAAGCCTTCCTACTGAGGGTCTCATAGGGATGCAAATCAGTAGGTATTTAATAGGGCTGTTTAATTTGGGAAAAAAATAACATGTAAAAACAAATTACGCAATCAATTATGCCCCGGGTTCCTACAATTGGAGCAATTCAAGCTTAAAGTACCACATTTATGTTTTCACAGTCCCAGTTATCAGGGGGCAGTAAGTGCAGTTCCAGCTGTACATGCAGCTATACAGTCAACTACCGACAGAATACTACACGAGATGAGGATGCATTCTTGCATTTAAACACAGCTGGATGGAGCGCAACTCTGAATAAGCCAGAGTTGACCGACAGCCCTATGATAGACCAAGAGCCATGCAGATATTGGTCTGGGAATCACCTTAACTTTTGATTTGTTGAGCCAGTCAAGTGGGCAGAAAAAGTGCATAACCGTTTAAATTATGTTCACTTTCTACTCTACTTCCTGTTCCTGTTGAGCCAGTCAAGTGGGCAGAAAAAGTGCATAACCGTTTAAATTATGTTCACTTTCTACTCTACCTCTCTTACATCTTCTCAGTGGTAAAATGTAAAACACTCAACCATATTATTTTTATTTTTTAAAAGGTAGTTGGCTGAGGTCAGAGGCACTCGTCATTAAAGCCTCTTCCTCACATAGTGATCTTGCTGGGTTCAGCATTATCTATGCCATGCATGCCAAGAACAAAGAACGGATGGGAAAAAAAATTCCCTCACTTAGAAATGTCATGTGGCTCAAATTTATGAGTCTGGCATATCAGCCCCGCTCTAAAGTTCACTCGCTGGCGTTTTACACAGGGCTTTTACGCATGTTCTTTAGCGCTTCAGAGCCGCTCTTTGCCACTTTGGAACCTTAAAATATTTAATAGGATTTTATGTAGCAGATTTATAATGCATTACCTGATTGTAACACTGAGCTGTGCAGTTATAACCCAACTGGTTGGAGCTGGGCTCTATTTTGACTCAGCACAAAATGGTTTTAGGATAGTTCTGAGGTGTAAGCTGTTGTTGTTTTATTTGTAACGCCTGTTGCACACCACACGCCGAAGAAGTGCATATTTTTTTTAAGCACCCATGTTAACAGGCTATAGTTTTCACATCAGAAGCTGCACAGCAGATCCTGGCAAAAGCATTGCAGCAGCAGTGCAGTTGCAAATGTTTCAGCCATGAGTCTATTTTTGCTGTACTGCTCACGTTCAAGGACGGATTAAGAATTGAGGGCCGGTACACCATGGAGGCCCCCATGATGTGGCACGTGACTACGTTCAGCTTTATATGCTACAGGACGCTTGCCACATTTGGTTGGATTTTTCAAATTGAAGGAAGACAATTTTGGAGCAATGTCTTACACTGATCCAAAATCATGTGTTATTAATAGGGATGCGCGTGATATTGAAATACTAGAATAATTATTCAGTTATTCTGCATGTGTTTAGAGGTCTTCAACCCGATCTGAGTCAGACGGTACCGACAAACATACAGGTTTTGGGCCAGGTTTGGTTCAGTTTTTCAAGTAGGCTATTGGGGAGTTGCGGACTGTTCACACGTCAGTCGAGGACATGTAAACATGCACTGGACAGATTTCTTTGATCATTGTGCCACAACTCAATTCTGTCAGCGTACCGTGCAGGACCATCCCATTGTTTTTAGAGACTGTTTTAAGTTTAAAATAACTTTAATATTTATAAATGCATCTCAAAAACCTGCGTTCTGTTTTACAATTCATTGTGCAGGACCATCAAATTTCTTTAGACACATTAAATTAAAAATAATTGTAATATTTATTTATGCATTTTGAGACACCTGTGTTCTGTTTCACCATTTGTTGCACTGTATCAAGCTTTTTCAGCGCTGGTGTCACAAATCGACATTCTGATGAAGTTCAGGTGGCAAAGAGGGCTTAATGTGACTGTTCCTCATGATTCCAGATTGTTTTTCACCTGACAAAGTTTCAGCACTTGACAAACACTGTGTGTTTTCCCCCCATTTGCTCTGGTGTGTAGACAATAATTACACAAGTTAAATGCTGAATCACATTCAAATCAAAGCATCCCGAAGAAGTCCCATAAACCATAGTGTTCGCTGCCTCATGGAAAGTGAACCTGCCGAATTACGCATTTTTCATTGATTAAGAATAGGCCTACTATGTTACAGGCAGTGACAGAGATTATTTTTGTTCAACTTTAATGTGATTTTATAATTTTAAGATCTATGTATTGTGCCATTTAGGCTCATTGCCCATATCTTTATTCCCTGCTATCTGAGAATGTGTTTGACGCATCCATGGCAATAAACATTCTTAATTCCCGAGTCCCTACTCCCGACAAATAACAGAATAACCGTTCGTGAACTCTCACGGTTAACCAAATACTACAAAAGGTTACTGTGTACATATTTAAGGTTTTAAAGGACCTTTATCTTTATCATTAAACATTAAATGCATGCTGGACTTAAACATTTTAAAGTCCTCCATACTGTTGCACGAATTCTGTTACTTATATGAATTTAAACCATCAGCTTTGTATACAGCCAGGGTAAACTGCACCTTATCTTTGTGTTTGGAATCTTTCGGTAAATCAGACATTGTTCTCTGTAGTCTTTCAAATAAATGCGCTGCACCTGTGAGACGCAGATTCCCTGAGAGTGCACTCGAGTGCCTTTGCTGGCGCTGCTGTCTTTCAGCATGCATTCCACCGAACAAATGGTATTTCATATAAGGCTGACATTTATGTGGATTTATAATAGATATCTCCAAATAAATATATAATTGATTTAGAGCTCGGGGCCCTTTGGGTTTAGAGGCCCCTGGGCAATCGGCCTGGTGGTTAATCAATCCCTGCTCATGTTGAATTAAAGTGACAATGCAGAGTTGATGGACATTGTACCGAATAATCAAATATTAGTAGTCTAGTTTGTTTTTGTTAAAATTATTTGAAAAATTGTATAAGTAGGAAAAAAATAAACGGAGAGGCAAGTCCAAGGCGTTGATTTCATCCTGGATGGTATCATATAACCCATGAAGGGACTGATCCCACTGCGCTTGATCATTCCACTTACAGGATGCTGCGAGTGTGTGGAACTTGATGGCATAGTCTGCGACTGACTGGTTACCCTGGAAAACAATGGCCAGAACCCTCACCGCTTCATGGCCTTGGGCCGAATTATCAAAAACTTGACAGAGCTCTGCCGAGAATTCCTGGAAAGATGAGCAGCAGGGCTGGCCATTGTCCCAAATACTGATTCCCCACCGGTTCGCAGCTTTCACAGTGGGACCAGTATCGGGAGGCAGCCGAAGTAGTTGGGCCATTGACGTGAACTCCGCAAGCTGGGACACCATCATCTCAATTGAGCGGTTGGAGTTGGAGATCTGGTCCTGCTGGCGACCCAAGAAAACTCCCTGCTGAGCGAGCACAGATAAAAGGTCAGCATCCTCCGCTAGATCCATCCTGGATAGATTGTTCTGTCAGAACGATGAGACCAGAGATCCAAGTGCGGAGGCAAAGCTGTCCTGATATGAAACGGAACCTTGTTCCAGAGTTTGGAGCCAACAATAGCAAATGCATGATCACCCTTCAATTTGTAGCAACAAGGAATTTTCATCAGAAGTTGGTCAGCTGACCTAAATGCTCTAGTAGGAGAGTAAGGGACAAGAAGGGCACAGAGATATTGAGGCACAAGTCAAGATAGATTTTTGTACGCATAGAGCAGAATTTTCAAATCTATCCTCCATTTTATGGGGAGCCAGTGTAGGGATGCTAATACTGGTGTAATGTGGTCAAAATTTCTAGACCCTGTAAGGAGCCTAGAGGGCACAATCTGGACCAACTGTAATGGGCCAAGGCAGTTTGAGGCAGTCCGGTATACAATGAGTTGCAGTAATATTAGTGAGTGCATCACAATTTCTAAACCTGATTTAGAGAGAAAGTGTTTTAATTTTGCAATTGATCTCAGATGGAAAAAGCTGCTCTTAACAACATCACTGCTCTGTCTATTTAAAAGTAGTGATGAGTCCTAGATCACTCCAATTCTCCTTACATTATCTTGCACATTTAATGACAGCAGACCTAGCTGGTTGACCAGTCCAGGAAAAATGGACTTGGAAGGGCTGAGAACCAGAACTTTGCTCTCATTTGACTGTAAAAAAAAATTGTCTGTCAGCCAGAACTTAATATCAGCAAAGCAATTTAGAGCCTTCGCTATTGATAATTTTTTTGTCCAAGCATGCTGGAAAATAAAATTGAGTGTCGTCAGCATAGCAATGATAAGACATGCCATATCTCTGAAATATTAAGGCCAATGGGCACATGTACACGGAGAATAGTAAGGGTCCTAAAATCAACACAATAGAGGAGCCGATGTTAAGATGTTTTCTAAGTTAAGAGAAAACTTTCTTCCTTTCAAATAAGAGGCAAACCACTGAAGGGCTGTGCCCAGAATGCCAACCATACTCTGCAGACGATCTAAAAAAACATCATGATCAATATTGTCAAATAAAACCAATCAACCAATGAACAGACCGAAATATAAACAAGATAACAAGACAATGAACATGGACCAATTACATAACAGAACTAATGAACTAAAACCAATGACAAACTAGAACTGATAATAACATAATGAAACAATACACCAATGAAAACAATACACATGAACTTGGAGGGAATACAGGACATCACATGACATGAAACGGGAACTAGACTTATCAAAACAAAAGGCATGAAATCAAAACATGAACAAAACAACATCTAAACATGACAGGTAGGAGTAGAGCTGTGTGTAGAGAGCTCACTCTAAAATCTTAGATATTAAAAGCAATTTTGAAATTGGTCTATAATTATTGAGAACTGCTAGATCTAAAGAAGGTTTTTTTTTAGCAGAGAATGCACCATAGCATTTTTAAGACAGCTTGGAACAACACCACTTATTAGTGAACTGGTTATAATTGCTGTCATTCTGGAACCAATTGTTGTAAAAACAACCAGTTTGCAACTGGAACACTTAATCTTCAGAGCTATATCAGATAACTGCACAGTTAAGACTAGTTCAAGGTGATTCAATGAACTGGACAGCCTAAAAATTTGTGGCTGATGAACATGTGAAGGCATAATTGCACCTTTAATCTGCTCCACATTTCAAATAAAATTAAAAAAAAAAAAATCCTCACAGGTCTCCTGTGTGACATTCAGAAAAGCAGTCCTTGACAGATTTAAAACAGAATCAATTGTCTTAAACAGAACTTTTGGTCGATTTGCATTTTCAGAAATGATATTAGAGAAAATTTTTGCTTCCGCTTCCTGTGCTGCATTTGATTAAGCGCTCCCTTAAAGTGTCAAATGAAACTTGCAGTTTATCTCCTTTCCACTTTTGCTCTGCTTTCCTACACTCCTGTCTAAGAGCTCAGGTGACATCATTTAACCATGGCTGAGAGACACCCTTAACTCTCTTTAGCTTGAGTGGAGCGACATTATCAAGGGTAAAAGTGCGGGATTTATTAAAACCATCCACTAGCGCCATCAAATGGAACTTCATCTATAAAATGGTGGTGATAAAATTCAGAAAAAAGATTGGCAGTGGATGAATGGATGGACATCGCATAGCTTAACGGCTGAAAGGAAATATGAAGAGTGTGGGGACAGACAATATCAAGCATTATAGAATAATGGTTAGAAACACCAGTGACCACAACCTCAATATTAGACACAGTATTGCCATGAGATAATAACAGATCTAATGTATGACCCTTAATGTGGGTCGGATCAGTAATTTGTTGTACAAAATTTAACAATTCAATGATGGAAATGTTCATGTGTATGTGTTAAAGTCCCCAAGAATCAGAAATCTGTCACCACGAGACAATAGTCTAGAGAGGAAGTCAGAGAATTGCTGAATGAAGTCCTTGTTGAAATTTGGGGTCTGTACAGAAGTGAACAGAAAACGGGACTTGAGACATCAACCTTCAATAACTGAACCTCGAAGCTGGAGTATGTGTCCACAGGTAGTGTCCTACATTTAAAAGAGTCTCTAAAAATAGTAGCTACTCCACCTCCACTTCGCCCTGAAGTCTATGGAGAATTTAAAAAGTCACAGCCTGGTGGTGTTAAATCTCCAAGAGCCATTAGTTCGCCGGGGTTTAACCAGGTCTCTGTAATAAACAGAAATTGCAGTTATCGCGATGTGATAAACTCATTCAAAATGAATGACTTTTTGGATATCGATCAAGCATTTGTAAGGGCCATCTTAATCGAAAAAAGCGCTTATCCTTTTTTGTGCACATCAGGAGGCGGCGGTGCGATGACCAAATTGTTTGAATATGGTTGTTGTCCAGGAAGCCAGCCGGGGATATAATTTTTTTTGATCTTTGATGCTCATACCAGGGATGTGAAATCCCCAGAGCGACACAATGAATGTAAACTTCTGCTGACAGACGGGCCAAAGATTACAAACGCCATAGATCTGAGGGCAGATAGTGTAGAACCATGTCGGCGTAACAACATAAACCCTTAAATGCACAGGATGCACTGTTGAAACTGGCGTGGAATTACAACAAAGCTCCAGCTGGCCAATATGGATAATAGAAGGCAGAGCATATTCTTCATCAGCTATTGACACAATAGACAGCGTCCACACACCAGTCAGTGGTGAGTGTAGCAATGGTTTAAATCGTTAAAAGACTGTAATAATAATCTATAATAATAAAATCAAAAATGAACCAACAAAGAAAAATCTAAAGATAATCGGCGAGCAGGGGCATTCACATTGAGGACAAACAGGACATTTCAAGACTTACACCTGTAAGTTAAATGAGGTTTTCAATCTCAAATACTGACTGTGTGAATGTAGCCACAGGTTTGCAGAGAATTAGGTTGTAAGGCCTGAAAATTGCAGGTGTCAGTTTGGTTATAGAACACATTTGTCACACTCGTAAACCGTCTTGTGTGTGAACGCAACCGCATTAAGCACTCAAAACAGGTCTGACAACCATGTTCTGCTGCTGTGTGATCATGGCCATTGTGCTGCATCGAAAATTGTTATGCCTAATTCATATTGGATATCCATAATTTATATATTTATATTCATTAGTTTATATATACAGCCTCACATTTGAGCCGAACCTCCTTGGTCCTTAATGCATCTGTGACTCTAATGCTGAAGTCTGCTGCATGTCTGTACTGTATAAATTATGAATGTTTAGTAAAAAATTGTGAATATATTTTTTTAAATCATTATTAATCGTTGAAAAATATTAAAAGCGGATTATCAGATTTCACAATGCATCATAATTGTTTTCAGAGCAAATATTTACACCCCTGGTTAACAGATTTTTTGGGAGTGCATCCTTTTTGTGAGGAACGTATTTGGCTGGTGATTGATAGAGATATCGCAATCCACAATTATCCTAAGCAACCACTGGACGGTGCCATAATGATTCTAACTGCCTGTTTTCTGTTTCTGGTCTCGATAACCAAAACACGATCCAGGTGGAGAACTACAACCATTTAAGTGTTATTTTGAGTAAAAATGAATTTTACGCTCTACTTGTTGGCTGTCATAACAACTCAAAGTAGTCAATGATGTCACCCTGAACCATCACTTCATGTCATATGCTCCGGTGAAGCACTGTCAAAATTGACTCTGACACGCATAGGCACTGTCATCTTTGACTGTGACGTGTCGGCGCTATGGATTCACACGTTTTTTTGACAACATGTATAATCTAATACTTTACCCGGTAAGAATAAATGCTGATTCAGATGAAAACACTGGAGACCAGAAATTGAAAACAGGCGAACAGTGGAACACTTCTGCATTCAGGAAAAAGGTGGATTCAATGGTTGTACATTATTACATATTTCTAATCATATTATTAAGCTACAGTATATAATTAAGAGTGATCAAGCCAAAACAACTGATCAAGCTGTGAACAACGTTCAAAGGCTCATCATCCTCCCCATTCCCATTTCACTGAATGATGTTTGAAAGGAGCAGAGCTTACTTTGTTGGCTGTCACTACATTAAATTATACTACAAGACTACATTAGGTTACACCATCATCGTGTATATAAGATTTCATAACAATGACATTTTTAAAACTATCAATAGCTGCAATAACCATTTTATAAATGTATTTTCTGTTTAGAGAACAGCAGTTTCTGCAGCAGAAATGCTGCCAATGTAAAAGCACAAGTGTTGTTTGCTGCTAAAGTTGTCCAGACGTAATAGTGGATTCAGTTTGTTGAACATGAAAAGGTGAGTGTTTACAGTCTTTTTAAAAATGCCTGGTAGGTCTATATGTCTATATGGCCTGGTCCATTTGGTTTAACTTGAGGGAATATTCCAGATTAAACACAGTGCTCCATAACAGTATTGGTGGCACAGTGTTGTGGAACCTACTTTACAACTGTAGCTTTACAAACTACAAGCAACTACTTTAAACTACTTCTGAAGCTAACTACTACAATCTACTAACAAATACTAGCTAAGCTCTTAAAAAAAAGTAAATATGGCGTAAATAGTAAGAGTGGAAATTCATGTAAGTGGAAATTATTTTCAGCCAAGTTGTGACACAGTGACTTTGTTTCATTACAGTGTGTGTGTGTGTGTGTGTGTGTGGACTGCGACGTGATGCTATCTCTTCAGCTGTCAGCAGTTTAGTCAGGCCATTCGTTTAGCCTTGAACAAATCTGCTTCAGTGGCTGGAATGAGGAAAGCCCCCTGAACACGCTTTCTGCTGATTGATATTAACTGGTTTTCAGCGAGAAAATTCATCCTGCAGATGGAAATGAAACATAAAAGAGAGATTGTGTGTTCGGTAAATCATTAAGAATTTACTCTAGACTGATCCACCTTTCCTAGTTCCACTTTAGACGTCAAATGGGTTTTAAGAGTTTTCAATTTCATCTTCCCAAATGAAACGGTAATGATGAGACTGACAATCACTCAACCAAACTGTGTGTGCTCTGACCCTTGATCTGTTACACTTTTAAATTTTTGTTCTGTCAGCTAATTTTGCCCAGTCTCTTTCTATCTCTGTCTCTCTCTCGCTCTCTCCCTCTCTCTCTCTCTCTCTCACTCTCTCTCTCTCTCCGCCATTAGTGCTAATTTATGTTTAAGCACCTAAATATTTCCTAATTTTTTAGAGCACACTATAGATAATTTGGCTACCATCCATTTAGTCTTTTTGGGGGTCTCGCATTGATTGCAACCGTGCATGAATCAGAGAAGATCACTGACACTCCTATGCATGTCCCTCTGCCAAATCTCTCCAATGTCTTTCTAGCCAGTCCACTGTCGGCCATCTTTGGAATGCCCTTGGGATGCTATTTCCTTTCATGCCAGTACAGCTGCATTCTACTTGAATGGAGAAAGACCAAAATTTCAAAAATGGTTATTCAAAATTACAATCGAAGATCATATTTCAAATCAGCAATAAAATGTGATGTCTGTATCAAAAAGGTGATTGGCTCTTTTATCATTTAAGGCAGTTCATACTTTCTACATCCGTTGACTGTTGGGTGCTCAGAGCTTCTTGGCTGAGCATTCCAATTTCTCCCATTCATTTTAATAGAAGTGGCCCATCTCTGCAAAATAATCTCTGATCTCTCCCATTCCAAATGCTTGTTTTAATTTTTTTAATATCTCTCTCTCTTTTTATATGGGTGCCCTGAGAGAGCAGTGAGGCTCATAATGAATGTCAGACGTGGCACGCTAATAAATTAGCCATGCGTGTATTTCTGCTTATTAATGGCTGCATTGGCAAACTCAAGCCACTTTAATGCATTTCACTTAGTGTTGCTTATGAGTGCATTTCATAAAACATGGCAGCTTCTTACATGCCTGTTCCTGCACAAGATTTATCACCTCCACCCACACACACACACACACACACAACTTTTGCGTAGACCCCTCAGTGAATGCCCAAAAGAAGGCCGCATACCCACTGTGGAATATTGGATATCCTTTCCTCTTTTGCCTCTAGCATTTCTGCTGCGAAGTACACAACTAAGACAAGATCAGCAGCACTTCAGCAACTTGTAGACTGCTCACAACATTCGCTTCACTCTGTCCTTGTCCACCCCTCTCCCAGAAGTGGGTCATGCAGATTCTGAACATGATCTCATTAGTATTCGTAGAGTATGTAAAGTGTAGTTTTATCACATGTACAATTTCAATAGTTTCCATAGGCACCAAAATGTACAATACTGATGTGCTGACAGCATTTGAAATGTAAATTCTTATGTTTGAACAACCCTGTAATGTTGTGGCGGTTCATGCATTTAAAATCTAGGCCTTCAGTGTGATTCACGCCATTAAGAAAACACAATTTCACAATGAATTAGATACTATGCCTGTGGGCATAATACATTAAGTCGCAGACAACTAGTAATACCAATTGACATTTTAAAAACACGTCCAAACACACTAGCATTTGTGCTTCAGGTGTACGATTATCAAAGGGATTATAATTTATCATGTTTTATACACCAGTTTCTGCAGGCGTTAGTTAAACAAGCTTTAATATCATGTAATGTGGAAACAAATTCATTTAGCGATATTAAAGTGAATGATTATCACTTACTTTGTATCTTCCTGAGTGTCGACGTGTTTGTGTGATCATGCACCTGCATCTCAGTGAAATCGGAGTTGAGAATTTTCCGTGTTGAATGGAACGCAGTACTACTTTTCAAAACTTGATCCAACACTGAATGCTCAAGCAGCTTAATTTACACTTCGAAAACACCTGATGTTGCAATAACAATGCAAAAAGCACTTACTAATTTGCTTGAAGTGAAAATCAGCCCTCCTTTCCTGTTTAATATATTAAGCAATCACACTGTCATGAGCACAGGGCTCTCCCTCACCATCAGTCACTTGCTCTCACTCACCAGCTTTCTAATAACTCACACCTGCAACTCATCTTCACCTCATCAGAACATGCATTATGTCACACTTTCCCCTTCAGTCAGTGTCTAGCCTTGTTGCAGGCACCCTGGACCTTCTCACCATGCTGACAAAGGGATTTACTGCTTCTCTGCATATCGCCTATTTGTTCATCGACACGCTGTTCTGGAATCTCAAGATAAGTGACTTTATATTTACCGAGCATATAGTATGCCGTTTTACTCGTATTGACTCCACTCGGGTTTTTGATGAACTGCTCTTTTCTCCCCAGAATTGTGATTTACATGAAGATTGAATGACCCCAACTCATAGACATTTATGAATGACTCCTTGCCTGTGTTTCACTTACATGTTTGCCGCACATGTGTATTTGTTAACCCTGCATATTCCTTAAACTCTCGAATGATTTACTGCTCCTGTGTTACATGAAGATACCCCCCCTTATGCCAGCTTGATGCTGAGGTTCCCTATTTTGGCTTTTTTTTTTTTTTTTTTGTTAACCTTTATGGATCTATGCTCACCACCATTATCCTGTGTTTATCTGAAGACAATTCTTTAAGACTTTTGCATATCCTGTGACATTCTGTTTTATCTACTTACCTGTTTCACCTGAGTTCACATGAAATAAACTCCCGCATCTGGGTTCATCATAGCTCATGTGTTGGTGTCATTACAGAAAGGCTAGACCATAGGAATATGAACCCAGCAGAATTTACCACCAGTGTGGAAGATGATCCATTCACAGATCTTGTACGTCAGCTTGGGGCAGCCCTTCTCTACACGCCTGAACCTATACAACCCGCCGCACCTCCAGCACCAGAGCCGGTCCCTTTTCGCCTCATGCCAGTCCAATAGTGACCCACACTCCATACTATGGATCCACGGGAGATTGTAGTGGTTCTATCCTGCAGTGCCAGCATGTTCTAGAGATGCAGTCAACGCGTTTCCCTACGGAGCGCTCGAGGGTCGCCTACATGTTTTTTGTCTTGACTGGGAGAGCTCTCCAGTGGGCTAAAGCCATCTGGGACCAAGGAGGTTCGTATAAGAGACTTTAGAAAATTTCCTCACTAACTTTAAGGAAGTGTTTTGACCTCCTTAGGTGACTCCTCTATGGCCGAACAGCTTCATGGTATTCGTTAGGGGAAACGACCAATCACCAACTATGCTCTCCAATTTCACAAGTTGGCGGCAACAAGTGGTTGGAACAAACCTGCCCTGATGACAATGTACCGAGAGTGTTTGGATCCTTGACTGAGACTCCAACAAACTGCCTATGATGTCTCTATAGGCTTTGAGTGATTCATCGTTATCCATATGAGTGGCACACTACATGCAGTCCTGCTTATCCGAACAGTCTGTCAAACAATTTCCTCTTCCCCACCAGTCTAGTAATCGCCCTCCAGAGCCCAACTTGGAGCCTATGCAACCTCACCCCAGTGGAGAAAAAACGGAGATTCAATAATAAACTGTGTTTATATTTTGGCAATCAGGGACAATTCATGGCCACATGCCCTGTGAAACCCTCACACACCTCCTGGAAGTTCAGTGAAATCCTGCAATGGGGACAGGAGTGTTTTAAAACCTGTATACGCCCAGTACTCTGTCTTCACAGAGAAAAGTAGAACTCCTCTCTGGTTAAGCCTGTGAATGTTTTTTTCTACCACCATTGACAGCCCAGCCAGTGACAGTCCCCTGAACATTCCTGACTGCTATCAACAATATCTCTACATTTTCTGCCCCAAGAAAGCTTCCCAGCTCCCCTCCACATAGACCTTGGGACTGTGCCATCAAGCTGCTGTCAGGTGCACCACTGCCCAGAGGGAGGATTTACCCCTTATCACTCCCAGAACAGAAATCTATGGAAGGGTACGTCGAAGAAGATTTAGCCCAAGGTTAGGTCCGTCCATTCACTTCCCCGGCCACATCAAACATCTTCATTCAGCAGAAACATGGAGGCCTGAGACCATGTATTGACTACTGTGGCCTCAACAACATTACAGTCAAGTATTGGTATCCCCTTCCCCTCGTCCCTGCTGCCCTGAAACTGCTAAGAGGAGCAACTGTGTTCATGAGCTCAACCTCCGCAGCGCTTATAACCTTGTTCGTATACGGAAGGGAGATGAGTGGAAGACAGCTTTTGTAACACCAACAAGACACCACAAATATAGAGTTATGCCATATGGCCTGCTCAACGCCCCCTCTGTATTTCAGGGATTTATGAACTAGGTGTTTCAGGCAAATCTCCACCTGTTCGTTCTTGTATATATCGATGACATATTGATTTTCTCCCGGACCCTGTCCGACCATTGTCAGCATGGGCCCTGGTGCTAGAACATCTGCACAAGTTCCAGTTCCAGGTAATACTTGTGTTTTGGTTACAGTGGACAGATTATTCAAGGCCTGCTGTCTGGTCCCCCTTAAATAACTACCCACTGCCATGGAAACTGCCAAATTTCTAGGATTGCTGGAGGTGGTTTTTACCCTGGGCCGAGTATGCACAGAACTCCCTTCAGCAGGGAGATACTGATCTTACACCCTTTGTTTCCCTGGACAGGAGACCCATTCCAGCTGTGGACCACAGGTTTAAAGAGCTAGAGTGTATGGGATGCAGCCCACTTCCCCTGAGCAGGGCAGTACGGCACCAAAAGAGCCAGGCTGATATCAGGAGATCCACACCACCACAGTACCAACCTGAACAGAAGGTCTGGCTCTCAACCAGGGAGATCCGACTTTGAATTCCCTGCAAGAAGTTAAGTCCCCGGTTTATTGGCACATTCTCTATAGTCTTAAATCAATCTTGTCACCTACCTGCTCAAACTCCCCAGCACGTATTCACCCTAGTTTCCATGTTTTACTTTTAAAACCTCACCTGACCTTCTTTGTCTGATTTCCCCCACAGAGTTAGATACTGCTGATTGTCCTCCACTTTTTCTGGACAATGGACCGGCATATCTAGTCAATGACATCCTTGACTCCCGACGTCGTGATAGACACCTCGAAGACCTGGTCGATTGGGAGGGTTACGGCCCTGAGGAAAGATCTTGGGTAGCAAGAGACGATATCCTTGATCCCGCTCTACTCACCAGATTCCATGCCTTCCACCCTAACCGGCCAGTGCCTTGAGGTCAGGATCGTCTGTCTGCTGGAGTGGCCCGTGAAGGCGGGGTTACTGTCACGATCGCACCGTACTCTCCTCACCATCAGTCACTCGCTCTCACTCACCAGCATTCTAATCACTCACACGTGCAACTCATCTTCACCTCATCAGAACACACACTTATAATGCACTTTCCCCTACAGCCAGCTTCTAGCCTTGTTGCAGGCACCCTGGAACTTCTCTCTGTGCTGACAAAGGGATTTACTGCTTCTCTGCATATAGCCTATTTGTCCATCAACGCTATGTTCTGGAATCTCAAGATAATTGACTTTATATTTACCAAGCATATGACATGCCGTTTTACTCATTGACTCCACTCAGGTTTTTGATGAACTGCTCTGTTCTCCCAAGAATTGTGATTTACATGAAGATTGAATGACCCCAACTCATAGACATTTATGAATGACTCCTTGCCTGTGTTTCACTGCCATGTTTGCTGCACCCCTATGTGTGATAACTGGATATGTGTCTTTGTTAACCCTGCATTAGCCTTAAACTCTCGAATGATTTCCTTCTCCTGTGCTACATGAAGATGCTCCCCTTTATGCCAGCTTGATGCTGAGGTTCCCTGTTTTGTCTAGAGCCTTTATATTATTTTACCCTTTATGGATCCATGCTCACCACCACTATCCTGTTTATCTGAAGACCATTGCCTAAGACTTTTTTTTCATATCCTGTGACATTCTGTTTTATCTACTTACCTGTTTCTTCTGAGTTCACATGAAATAAATTCCCGCATCTGGGTTCATTGCAGCTCATGTGTTGGTGTCGTTACACACATGGTCCTGCAGAACATCTCAAGTTTTTAAATCCATAAGGATCTCTTTCTCAACAGCAATAACATTAGTGATGACAGCCGACTCGTCAGACAGCTTGATCTTGTGCTTTTTGCTCTCGAATTACGTACATTACTTAAAGCGTAATAGCATCACTCAAGGCCAGCTAGAAGGCCTCGACCGGGACATATCTTAAGGATCACACCCACCAAGGACATATAAATCAATCTGATTGGCTGATGAATCTGACTTTATTTGCTCAATCATTTGCACTGTTGAGGGATTCTGAAAGCGAGACTGGGTGGAGCTCAGGCTCACACGCTGCTTCGGCTTCGGGCATGTGATTTGTGAAACAGTTGTCACACTTTGCTTGTAAGCATCAAGGAATAAATTCTGACTGGATAAACTTAGTTTTTCTCTTTGTTTGTAGATTAAGTGTGGAAAGTGATTTACAAATTTATAGGCGAAAAGGTGATTAAGGATGAAAAATATGTATTTATTTAGCATGTTAGGCCAGCAGAGAAGGCTTTGCTGGCCCTGAGAATTCGCCACTGCTGTAATTGGGTCCAGGAATTTCAGTTCTGACCAGATGTAATACCAATTACATCTGGATAAATTGCCTGTACTTTTCCTCATTTGTAAATTGCTTTGGATTAAAGCGTCTACTAAATGAATAAATTTAAATATGTATCAAGGGAAACCAATACAAACATGTTTTGTGTGCCTTCATTAGTTTAATGACTTATTAATGTTCGTGTTAGCAATTAGTTACCCATGGGCAGAGACCTATGTGATATTTTATTTATGAATAAAGTCTCATTTTATTGTGTTACCTCAATTATACATATGAATAAGTTACAACATGATGATAGCCTCATCTTTCAAACTCATAATTAGCTTATGCACTTCTTTAGCAAGAACGCAATGCTTGTCATGGTCAATTTAGTCTGTTTTCATTGAATCGTCTTTGTAAGGACAGAAAACTTGAAAAGATTTTGCCATTGTGCCCTTGGTCCCTTGTTCAAATACATACATTTTTTCATCACATTTCTTATATACTGAAAGTAAGGTGAGGGCACCTGTAGACCACATGTTTTTCATCTGTGGCCTGTGCCATATCTTTTGTGTAAAGCATTGCCTTGCAGCTGCCAATAGCCCCCTCTCCCTGTACCCCTCCGACTGTCCTCGACTCCTTTTCTCACCCCAGAAGGTCAGTGCCTGAAGTGTTGCGCCTGTTTTGCTGAGTCTGCCAAACTCCAAAGAGGGAGCGAGCAAGAAAGAGGGGGAGCATAAAAAAACAGTAGAAACCCAGCGACCCAGCTGTCCACTGACATCTATAAAACAAACGCAGAATGACAGGTGTCACCCAATTTCCCTCCTTTTCCCTTCCTCGCTCCACATGCCTGGATGCCATTTTATAGTTAATTGTTCCGTGTCGCATTTCAAGGTCGCTCTTAACACGGACAAACTAGGCCCTTGAGGAATGTTGCAGGACATGACTGCCTGTGAAAATTAACCGGCCTGACTGCTGCTGGCAGCTCAGCCTGACCAGGGATCCCTACAGCTGGGGAAGCATCTAAATCCAGCCTATGGCCCCGTTGAAGCCTCTATGGTCTACATATGGCACAGCAGTGACCTGCTGCAGTGTCACCACTGAGGAAAGCTGCAGTGTAAACCAGATTACCATTCACGCTCACCCAAGCCGAGATCTTCTGTTGTAATAGGCACAAGTCCCACCTCTTAATGGACTTGAATTTTATAATAAAAGCTGTATTGGATTTTATTTACAAGCTTCCTGCCAGGTTAAAATCTGGACAGAAATCATGCTCCTCACGCATGTGCTCTGTACCGATTGGCTATGATTTTGTTGTGTTACTCAGCATTTTGCTTTCAGTGATGCTGTTTACATCTTATATTAAGATGCATTTTGTGCAATCCGATAACTAGTGGACAGGCAAGACACAGCAGCTTTTACACCTGTTCGTAATTTTAATCTTTTCTGACTTTGTGTTCGGATTTAGAGGGAAGGGTTTCATGACGACATTCTATGATAACAATAAAGGGTAACAAATAAGAGAAAGAAAAATAAAGTGCTACAACTGGCACAACTGTTCTCTTAATTATTCTTGCGGTATTAACCATGCTTCAGATATTTGTGTTTCTTCTGTGTCTCACTGCATGTTTATATCAGGCACACTGTAGAAGTTATATGAGGTTCTTATGCATGTACATGTATATGCTTTTGCAGTGTGAACAGACCCTTAAAGTGTAGACAGCTTCATTGATTATGAAGAGATTCATCTAGTTTTCTTTCTTCTCTTGCTATAAGTGTAGATAACTTGATAGTCATACTTTTTGGCAGAAGGTGAAAAGGATTTTATGAAGTCACTGTCAGTTTTCATCACAGAATGTCTGGATCTGTGTTTCATGCAAATTCTATTTTGGCATAGTAAACTATATGACTGACTCTGTGTCGATGCAGCACCATACTTTGGCCTGTGGCATATTGAGTTCTTCTAAACTGAAAGACACCATGAAATGGCTTGTTAAGGCCAGTTTTATTTCTGTTCAACGCTGAAGCCGTGGCAGGGCATGTTGAAGGGCTTTTCCGTTTTTTCAAATAGATAATTGCCTTTAGTTTATGTCACAGTGATTAACCACACTTACTTGATATTGCTTATCCTTGAGAGATGGTATTATACTCCCATTTAAGAGAAAAGTTTCTAGGACAAAAACTATAGTTTTTATGGATTTTGCAAAATAAGGCTTCAATATTTTTGGTCCAATTTCCTGAAAGAAAAAAGAAAGTACATTTTTAACTTGTAAAAAGCTTACTTTGCCAACTTTTGAGGTACGCTATATTCTACCTCATAACTAACAGACATTGATGTAAAAGAGACCTATTATGCCCCTTTTTACAATATGTAATATAAGTCTCTGCTGTCCCCAGAATGTGTCTGTGAAGTTTCAGCTCAAAATCCCCCAAGGATCATTTATTATACCATGTTATAAATGCCTCTTTTTGGGTGGAATCAAAAACACGCTGATTTTGTGTGTCTCTTAAATGCAAATGAGCTGCTGCTCCCCACCCCCTTTCCAAAAGTGGGCTGTGCCTTTACAGGTTAGGTTAGGTTACTTTATTGGTACCCGTAGGTAAACTGGTTTTACAGTCTGTGAGGCAGGACATCCTTACAACTTTGCTGACCACAACATAGCATGCAAAATACAAAACATAGCTCGTGCTTTGGTTACTACAGCAACAACAAATCTATGACTGACAGCGTAAATACCATTCAGCCAGTGCTGGACTGGGAAGAGAAATCGGACTGGGATTTTAAATAGCAACTAGCCCAAAAGATGAGCGGGGAGTGTTCGTTGTCCTTTTCTGCATATCGTGGCGCCGTTTTGTGGTCTGTTCTGCATAACGCGGCGGCTCATTTTAGCTTATCGTGATCCATTCGGCCCATTTCGCGGCTGACCCACCAGCCTGCTCAGATCTCCCGATGGCCAGTCCGCCCCTGATCGGCCCCAAAGTGCGTCGGCCCACCGGGAAAATGCCCGCAATGCCAGATTACCAGTCCAGCTTATCCACTGCGTCTTCAGTGGCTCTGATGCCGGGAGTACATGAAGACTCTTATGTTCACTTTTTACAGCCAACAACAGAGCACTTATGACGCTTATGAAGCTGAGACATTATTCTTCTCACTGTATCTGCTCCAACGCGGGGAAAAAATGGTGGACTGTGTGTAGATCACTCAGGGGAGGATCTATGATAATAGGGTGGAGTCCGTCACCAGACGTGGGCGAGGCCTGCTCTAAAGTGACGTCACTTTAGAGAGAAACAAAAGCCGTTCATTTTGACACAGTTTTTGATTAATAGAAATATAAGAAAGAGGAGAGGGTGGACTTTTAACATTGTAGGGTGGTTGTGTACACACAATGCTGACTCACATTTATGTACAAGGACCACGTAAAAGTGAATTTTGCATAATAGGTCACCTTTAAAGTCACAAAACTCCTATTTTGATTTCATGGAGTCTTTAAATCAAGGGAAATTGCAGTGACACAGTAGCTGGTGCACAGCCGTTTGGAGTGAACTGTAGTCAGAGTAGAATGGATAAATAGAGAACAGCTAAATACAAATTAGACGGACACTAGCAGACATCATGCCTTCCTGTGATGGGGCAGGAGATGACGGGGGAGGGGAAGACAGTTTAATTTCCTCTCTCTCTCTCTCTCTCTCTCTCTCTCTCGCTTTCTCATTAGGTTGCAGTTTAGCCTTATTTATAGCAGTGTGTTTAAATTTAAAAGACATGTCAGTGTCTGTCTGTCTGTGTGTGTGTGTGTGTGTGTGTGTGTGCGTGCGTGCGTGCGTGCGCATTCTGAGATGCTATTCTGCTCACTACAATTGTACAGAGTGGTTATCTGAGTTATTGTAGCCTCTCTGTCAGCTTGGACCAGTCTGACCATTCTCCGTTGACCTCTCTCATCATCATGGCGTTTCTGTTTGCAGAACAGCCGCACATTTTATGTTTTTTGTTTTGGGCACCATTCTGATTAAACTAGAGCAGTTTTTCCCAACCACTGTGCCACGGAACACTAGTTTGTCAGGTGTGCAGTGGAAAATGATAAAATTCCACAAAATAAATAAGTGCGTGAAAAAAAATATAATTTCAGGGATCTAAACTCCTCACCTTTGGGAGAAATTTGCAGTTTTGAAACCATAATCGGTCCCTTTTGTGATTGTGAAAGCAATGATTAATGTGAAAAGTGAGTGATATTTATACGCATTAACGGTTTGTCACATGACTCGCGTTTGCGCTGCAGATTATATTGAAGTCTATGAAGTGACTTTACACCAAAGTGTTTCACACACATATTTTTGCTTCACCAATTATGTCTTTGAGAATACTAATCAACAAGAAATATTTAAAAACTGTCCAAATTTGTGAAGAAACGTTGAATGTCTCATAATTTCTATTAATTAAATATAGTTTTTTTCAGTACCCATTTAGCGCTCTTGGTCACCTCTCTTACCAAGGCCCTTCTCCCCTGATTTCTCAGATTGGCCTGGTCAGCCAGCTCTAGGAAGAGTTTTTTTTTATGTTGCTTTAGTAAACTGTGAGAGACATGATGTGAGTGACTTGACTTAATTAAGTTCTTAACCATGATGAAACCCAGATGCGAGCACCGTCTTGGCTGCACAAATCTGCATGTGATTTTACCTGTTGTCAGGTCCCGTGCCCGGCGAAACTGCCTTGTAATATCTAGTACATTGGCTACATAAATGTCTTTATGTGTTCGTCATGCCAGCCACATCGGTAATCGATGTTATACAGCAGTCTCCACAGTAACATTCAAGTGTATTGATTGACTGAGAGTGCAACTCTGCAGGTGTGTTTGCTCAACACAGTGAAACAAACTTGAGCTACATTTACGGCATCAGGGGGTGCTACAAATGCTTGCAGACAAAGTGTCCATTTATTTCTGTTTTTTTATTTTTTATTTATTTATTAATTATGTTTATTGCATCACACAAAAATGCCATGGTCTCGGCTGAACTCAGAAAAAAATCCAGAGTCCCAAAGGCTTGAGTTTGAGTCAAGTCCGAGTAAAAATGCATCTGAGTCTATTAAAATTGGACTCATGACTCAGACTCAAGTTCCCCAACTCAACTGAATACTTATGTCAATGTGATATTTAATTTTTTGCTTTTTAATAAATTTGCAAAGTTATCAAAAATCTGTTTTTTTCTTTGTCTTTATGGGGTATGGAGTGTAGACTGATGTGTGAAAAATATATATATATATATATATATATTAACAGTTCAGATTTCTCACAGTTTGGTTTGGATCATGGTTTTAGTGTCATGGTTTATGGTTCAGTGATTATGGTTCAGTTTTTGTTATGTTCAAGAAAATAAATATTACTGGCAAATCCAAAGTAAAAATAATCTATTTGGTAACAGACACTTCAAGAGATTTGCCCTCACTACAAATCGCCATGTTTTTACTACAGTCACCATAGTTTAAACATTGTATTTGTAATAAAATCATAGTAACCACAAAATTAACATGATTACTGTCATGGTTACAATACTATAGTAAAATCAAGGTTACTATATGGAAACTACAGTATTACTACTTAAAACCATGATGACAACAGTCCTTATTATTGCAGAAAACTAAACATTTTAAATTAATAACAGCATTATTATGCTATATTACTCAACTCGATGTATATTCGACATTCAGAATATGTACATCACTATAGAAGAAATAGCGCGAAAATCCCACATCTTCATCGGCGGAGTAAGGGCAACATAACTTTGGCTATGAACACCCCAAGCACTTTAGTCCTTGTTTCATGTCTGTCCGAACTAGCACCAAGTGCCTGTTTAAAGACTGTAGGGATTGTGTCCATGTGCAGTCTCGTGGTCACCTGCTCCTCGGGTGATGTCAGTGTAAAAAGCTAATCAAACATTGATGTTCAAGTATACAGCACTCGCATGGAGCAATGTCTGCAAACACTGCCTGTTTTGTAAATGTTTTGACCATTGCTGTTTTAATTGACATTAAGAAAAAGTTCCCATGCAGGAGACTTAAATGATGCAAGGGCTTCTCTCTTGGGGCTTATTTTCTCAGCTTGAATTTTGCCAACTAATGCGTGCAGAACAGTGATGTCATTACCTGATTTAACAGACTAACATTTAAGAGGATAGCTTCTCTCTGTAGAAAGTTAACCCTCGTTAAACACAGAAGTGTGTCCATATACAGAGCCATAAAGGTGCATTATCAGAGGTCACAACTGCGCATATCTATATGGCGCTTTATTTTCTTCACCAAACAGTATGATCCAGATGCATTATTAAACTAGACATGAACTGCAGCGCATATGGTTGGTGAACCCTATTGTTCACCCGTAGTGTTTACTGTAGCTTAAATGCAGGTACACTGTATGTTCTGTCCCACCTCTGGCTCATTTTGCACAAGCAAACAAGGACACTGCATAGAGTTCTCCTTCTCTTTCCCTTCTCACTCGCTCCTAACTGCTGTTCCCCTCCCACTGTCTGAAATATGCGTGTGAGTCTGCTGTCTTACCTGCGAGTCCTGTTTGAGTTTTCCAGGTCACTTAGTCCCTGAAGATGCCATGTGTTCTCCCTTCCCAGTCCCCACATCCACTTTTACATTCACTGTGCTCCTCTGTTGACTAAATACTCTGTTGCCCCTTGCTTGTTACATATGGTGTTGTCAAAACATTACAGTTGCGTTATAAAAAGTATATATACCCAAAAGCTGTACTAATATAATTTGTGTTAAGTATCAAGGATGAGATTTTATTAATATATATATATATATATATATATATATATATATATATATATATATATATATATATATATATACATTTTAGAATTTAACATGCATAATTAAAGTGAATCTTGGGAAGGTGTCCCAACACTGCATTAAAATCTGTGTTTTTATTGTCATTGGAGTTCATTCCACCATTGAGAAATCTTTATAAGCCTAGTTGTCTGGCGTCTTTTGTGTGAAAATATGATGAAACTAGAGAACTAAATGCAACTTGATACAGAATAAAGGCTTCTTTTCAGACTACTATTAAAATGTGATAAAAATGTATTATTACTTCCTTAATTCACATTTCTGTTGTTGTTATTGTGTGATTCATTGGTGCACATTATTCCAAATTATAATAATAATAAAACAATTTATTAGCAAAATATGTTATCTTGCTCAACTTCTGAAATGACGAAACCCTCTTACTTTTCAACTCCTCCCTTCCAAACACCTGGCTCCATTTTTTAACGGAACAGCCACTTTTCATGATAAAATAAATTACAAAGTGTTAGAAGACTTAGTTTTGCATGGTTAAACTGCACTTAATGAACACACCTCAGAGGCCCTTTAACCACCACCTGCATCACCATAGCACCAAAGGCGCCATGCGTGATGAAGGAGGGCCCATACCAAGGGGATTATTTAGGGGACGTTCTAAATTTATGCCTGCTTGATGGAGCATGTCAGGCCCTCTCCCCATGTAAACCAGAGGGAGTATGGGACCACCACAAGGAGGGACTGTAGGCCAACCCAAATGTCAGGGGTAGCCCAATTGAATGCTAAAACATCCTGTATGATGAACTCGTTGGAGCATGAGTTATTGAATTTCAGTTGTGAGAGCTGTAAGGCACTTTGTCTTGCAGTCAGATGTCAAGCGTTTGTTTTATTTTAGCATGCAGTGGTATTTTAGCTCTGTTGCTGACAGGCATTTTGCAGTTTTACTTGGACTTAATGATTTCACTGCCAGATTTTCACTGTTTCAGTTTACTGTACACTAAAATGTTTTTATTTGCATATATATATATATATATATATATATATATATATATATATATATATATATATATTATTTTTTTTTTTTTTTTTTTTTTCTGCAGACAAAAATCACTAT
Source organism: Moxostoma hubbsi (assembly GCA_032164185.1). NCBI lineage: Eukaryota > Metazoa > Chordata > Actinopteri > Cypriniformes > Catostomidae > Moxostoma > Moxostoma hubbsi. Next base: position 16,329,421 of record JAVLUX010000020.1, on the reverse strand, counting down.
AGTTAAGTAAATATTTATGTCTGTGTGGCCAAAAATATGCATTTAGGTTGTCCTGATATTGATTGCACTTTTAGAAATCTGCAGGGAGTTGCAGTAGGGAGCTCGATGTATAATCACTCAGGTGGCTATTGAACAGGTCAAGGGTCAAACCATCAAGCCTGATTCTTTTCCTAAAGGGACCATCTAATTAATGACCTAGCACAACGCTCCCTGAAATTCCCCTAAGTAAACAGTGAAGGTTTATTTATTATCAAGAAGAGCATTTAATAAATTGTTTCCAAACTGTTAGTGTGTTTGGGAAGAATCTTCACAGCTGTGAGAAATTATCTTAAAACAGCCTAAGCTGGTTTTCTTTTCTAATTGGCTCTTTATCTCATTTAGTTGGTCTCTCAACCTGGCCAAGCTAGTATCCAGCTGGTTTAATTGGTTGACTAGCTGGTTTCCCAGTCTTACCCATTGACTAGGGTGGGAGACTAGACCAGATCAGCACACTAGCTTAGGCTGTTTTTTTTTTTTTTTTAATCAGGGTTTAATCAGAGAGTGGGAAACTCTTTTGATATTTGGTGTTATTGAATTAGCATGTTACATTTGTTTATATGGGGCACTTATATTTAATTGCTTGTCTCTTAAAACTAATTAGATTCTTTGTTCATATTTATTGATTGTAATTGTTTAATGGTGCAGAATGTGTTTATTCATACTGAAAATATTGCCGGACATCAACCTCTAGAATAAGAGTGTGAACGATATCTGGATGTGGAGGACAAAATGTTATGAAACAAAAAACAAACTCTCAGATTAAGACTAGGTTGCATGGGGCTGACAACCAATGAACACCATCTAATCAACCTGTATACACCTCAACACATCTTTCTTCTCTCTCTCTCTCTCTCTCTCTCTCTCTCTCTCTCTCTCTCTCTCTCTCTCTCTCTGAAGCGTTGAGCTTCAGCAATCAATGTAGTAATCAAGAAATAGATAGTGGTGTGTGTGTGTGTGTGTTGGGGAGAGATAGAGAAGGCCTACTTGGTTGGAGTCAGCACTCTATCTCTCTTTTTCTACCTCTCCCCTTAATGCTTTCTATCCTCCTCTTCCTCACAATCACCCTCTTTCCTAGGAGACACTTCTATAACCCTGTACACATATTTTTTAGAATTATATATAAATCAGCCACAACATTAAATCCACCTGCCAATATATTGTGTAAGTCGCCCTCGTGCCACCACAACAGCGCCAACCCGCATCTCAGAATAGCATTCTGAGATGATATTCTTCTCAACACAATTGTCCAGAGCGGTTATCTGAGTTACCGTAGATTTGTCAACAACAAGGCATTTTGATCCGCAGAACTGCGGCTCACTGGATGTTTTTTGTTTTTGGCACCATTCAGAGTAAATTCTAGAGAAAGTTGTGTGTGAAAATCACAGAAGATCAGTAGTTACAGAAATACTCAAACCAGCCCGTCTGATATGTGTGTGTGTGTGTGTGTGTGTGTGTGTGTAGGCAGGTTTAGGTGGTTTACTAGGAAAATATTTACAGTTACAAGGGTATTATGCTATAAATGTGATTTACTAGTGTCCCCATAATTCAAATCAAATCTTCAAAGTGATTTTCAATTGTTCCTGAGTGAAAACTTTATTTTTAAATGCTGGTAACTGGTTCTAACCAATTATTCTGATTATTTCTTCATGAAACTAAAGGCCTACGGGTTAATCACAGTAAATATTTGGAACAATACTAATTCATGTTGCCCAAAACAATTAAACATGTGCATTGATCCTGAAGGAAACTGCTGTATCACACATTTCTTTGCCTAATTCCCCATTGTGGATGTCACATTCTCTGAATGAGACCTTTATAACAACTGTGTATAATTATTACATATACATGCACATGCCTAATCCAGGTACAAGGTTCTCAGTTGTTTCCAAGTCTTCGCTGAATTATTGTTAGATATGATGCATTCAGGGTTGGGGAGTAACGGAATACATGTAACGGCATTATGTATTTAAAATACAAAATATAAGTAGCTGTATTCCACTACAGTTACAATTTAAAGCATTGGTATTTAGAATACAGTTACATTCAAAAATTATTTTGATTACTGAAGAGATTGTTTTGCATTTTATTGTCATTTTTTTCATTTAATATTTAGTCCTTTCAGATGGAAAACATTTATACATATATATCCAAAGTGCATTTGAACAGCGGTGAAACACTTTCTTTAAAATATAAAGTTTAAATATTCACTGTTTCAAAATGATAGCGTAAGACGTAAACAATATGCATGTTAACATGATTTTAGTGTGAGAGCTAAAACTTCATTGCCATGATGATGTACTGCTGTAAAACCTAAAATGACATTAAAAAATGATGCTTTAAACAACTTTACAGCTTAAATAATACACAAGTTTTAACAGCATAATCAGTGTATGTGCATATATAAAATTATAAGTTTCACATTTCTGCCTGAAAATCCTCCAAAAATTGGCCCCATTTACTTCCATTGTAAGTGACTTAATGTTTTTATTTTTATTTGGTAATCAACATTATGCCACAAATGCTGTCGATTCAGCTTAAATTGTTATGAGCCCGGAATATTTCTCTTTTTAGAGATATTTCAATTTAGACCAGCCAGCTTAGGCTGGTTTTAGCTGTTTTTTTCTTCTTTTATTCAGCAGGTGGGACAATGAGACATCCTCAAGCATTCAAAGGTTTATTCATGTGCAAAATCCTCCTAGAAATAGAGTTTCACGAGAACTTAATTCTCATTTATTTTTAATGCATCAAATTGTGTGGAAAGCCAATATACCTGTAAGACATCATGAGTAGATAATTACAATTGATTTAATCTGTGTTATCCTATGCTAAAGGATTGTCTTCCAAAGACTGTTTGATGTTGATGGTAGTCTCCCTCTGCTGGTCAGGGAATGATATAGCAAGTGTGAGGTCTTGCGTCATTGGGAGACACGCTCAGAGAGTCAGAGATCTTAAGCTGAGAAGAGTTGAGCTGTCAGAATAATATATATTGTGCAGTGTTGTATCTTATGACCAGACAGAAAACAAAAGACACACACAGCCACAGTGTGTAGTTTTAATTTACCAGCTATGTGCACTGGGATGAGGAAATTACGTTTGGGTGGGCCTCAATAAAAATGGATGGTCCAAATTGTCACCCAAATTTGTTTTGACCAAATTTTCCTTAATAACATAAAAGCTGTGCATTCAAACAGTTCTTTCACACTTTCAGAAATCAGAATTTAGAATTTCATTTTAAACAGTTTTTTCAATATATATTTGAAGTCTAAGAATAATCAGTCATTTTTGGGTGGGCCTTGGTCTAATTTGGTAGCTACGCCACTGCACGTACATCACAGTGAAGTAACAGCTGAATCTTGCTGCATTGGGAGTGGAATGCCTGCATTAAAGACTTTTTCACAACAGTATGGAGAACACTGCAGCAAAACTCCTTTAGACTGTAGCTCCGCAATACACCACACCAGATGATGATGTCACTCATGCCTTTGCAAAGACTAAGAGCTCTTAACCTGCTTACATTGACAAAATACCTTCGCTGACCATTAAGAGACCATCACTTCTCCCCTTTCCTCTTGATATTCCTACAAATATACAAAATAAATTACAACTAGTTCATAAAATGTGAATACATTTTTCAATTACGTTTAGATGCAATTTTAAGTGGACAGTATAAACATTACAATTTAAGTTGTCACATTTTATTCTTGGGTTATTTATTCCATGTGTATCGCATTGCATTTACATTTAGCGTCTAGACTGACTTACAGTGCATTTAATGTATACATTTCTCAGTATATATCGGTAATCAAACCCATGGCTGTGGAGTTGTTATCACTATCCACTACCAGTTAAACATCACTTACATTTTATTAGTACATTTTGATGGCACGAATGATAAGGTGCACTTACTTCTTGCCCACCCAACCCTGACCTGTAGTTTAAATTATTTGTTATAATGTTGTTTATTGGCTTGTTTCCCTTTTAATATACTAATGTCACGCTCTGTGTCATAGCTACCAGTCTCAAGAAGAAAATCATCAGAATATTTATGTCTGAGCTCAAATCAAGGTAATACATTTGAATATGTTTTTTTTAAATGCCATTGTAATGGGTTCAGGATGGGCAAGGAGGAGGTGGGAACTGGCAGAACAGTCAACATAACCTTAATTACATAAATTAAACTTAAACAAACATAAGCACACAGACACAAGCCCACCTTCTCATCACACTCCTCCACCACCTGACTCAGGCCGGGGAAACCTCCAGCTTGACTCACTCCCTTCCCTTCATGGAGGGGAGGTGTTGCCCTTCCGGCTGTCCTTCTGCCGGTAGGACTTCTCCACCTTTCTGGAGCCCTGGAAGATACAAGTGAAGGGAGAGGGGAGAGGTAAAGAGTGAGGAGGAGAGAGAGAGAGAGAGAGAGAGAGAAAAAAAACTTGTGTCCCTGGACACGCCGTCGCCTGGTCCTCATCCACTCCTCCGCCCCATGGCGGACGGCAGCGAGTCCTCTGACCCCTGGTGGACGGTAATGGCTCCTCCCCTTCCTGGGAGATGGCGGCGATTCCTCTGACTCCCGGCAGCGACTCCTCCTTCCCCTGTTTCGGCACCAATGTAAGGGGGTTCAGGATGGGCAAGGAGGAGGTGGGAACCAGCAGAACAGTCAACATATAGAAGTATAATTTAATGATATAAATGATCTAAAACAAACATAAACACACAGACACACAGCAGCTGCTTGTCTCTCTCTCTCTCTCTCTCTCTCTCTCTCTCTCTCTCTCTCTCTCTCTCTCTCTCTCTCGAACTGGCACCTCTGGATCGTCTTTATACCCCTCCTGGCTGTTTAGGACAATTCAGCACCGGGCATGCTTCCTCACAGCCTGGCCTCTTCTTCATCGCTGCCATTTTTCCACCTCTTTTCTGAAATCGTCCGGCTTGCACATGACAAAAAAGATCAATACCAATACCAGGTCTGAAATTACAAAGTGTCGGTGCAGTCATTGATTTAATCCTTTTGTCCATAATTTTGTCAGTGTCAAAAGCAGGGTCAGATTCCTGGATGTCATGTCAAATCAGTAGACATATCAAATTGATGTTTTAAAAGATAAGTAAGAAATTAGCAAATTATACATTATTTAAGCAGCAACAACCTGGCGATAAAGGCAAAATGTACTTTTTGAGATGAATGAACACTTGGCAAACTACACTCAATAGGTAAGTATTTACTTTAGGTTGGTTTCTTGCTAAATTTGACTTATTTAAATTTGCCATTATCTCCATTATGCCTATAATTACTATAAAGCATTCCTTTACTGCATAGATAGATTTTGCACTACACATAGGTGACACAGAATATAGAAAAATGCATATCCTACTAATGTTTTTGCCCTATCTAAGTGCTATGTGCTTTTAAAATGCTGTCCAATTGTTCAAATCTAACTTCCTGCAGCTTTATTACAACTTTAGGTGCACTTAATTTATAAGGCATGCCAATTGAGATATGACTGAATAGAAATCTGAATTTGAAACAGGTTGGACTACATTTTTTGTCTGATTGATCTGCTGCTGGTTTCTTCCTCTGAGCTCTTACAACATTAGCCTGCGACCTCAGCAGAGTGGACGTGAGTCTCTCTGTAGCTCTATAGCCTACTTACAGCAAAGAAAAACCAGAGGATGACTGAAAATAGAAATTAGACCACAGCAGAGAAATGTAAAATGGGAAAGGAAGCCAGAGAGAAGTATGGTGACAGAGGAAGAGACAGACTGTAAGAGAGTGTTTGCTGTTATCAAGTCCAATGTGCCATGGTGAGGAGGCTCGGTGTGTGGGGTGGGGGTTTGTTATTCGAGGGATCACTTAGAGTGATTAAACAAGCTGATGAAGAGAGAAGAAAGAGATGGATGAAGAGTTGGAGAGATGCATGGAGAAGGGGCCAAAGGCATAAAGGTTTCATGGCCCTGACGTTCATAGATACTGGATTAGTTGCCCTATTTTTAATATCAGTAGAATTAGAATCTGCTAATGGACATCTAGAGGACTTCATAGGTATTCAATGAGAAAGACATCAGTCCCTGGTCACCAGTGCCAAGTGTGATTGTTTTGGCTGGCATTGACCACAGTGTGACTGAAGGACAGCAGAGGCTGTGTTTTGAATGCTAAAGGCCGCGGCATACTCTTGAGAATCTCAGAGCCAAGAAGATGTTCGAAACAGCTGAGCAACGGCACACTGTTTGCAAACATTCAGACAACCGCCACACCGCTGGGAGGTGTTTAGGGGAGCATTTAAATATGAGGATGCAAAAAGACTGTATGTAAAATCTTAAATAAAGTGACATTAAAATGTGATATTAATGACTTCATGCCTCATTTTATGAGTAGAATTCACAAGAAATCAGTAAAAGTAGCTCTTTTGACCACTTATAATGATAAATAAAAGTCATATATATTCAGTAGACAATGTGTAATTTGTCAGTTTACATTCTGCATTCATGGCGCTAATGCTAACACACTATACAAGGCCATAACATGCGTTGGTAACCGTATGTTTCTGTATTTTATGATGACACTGGTACTATTGCAAAAATGTAAAAAAAAAAGAGTGTTAATGAAGAATACAGACAAAAGAATGATGATAGGCATATCTTTCTTTGGGCAGATGTGTTAATGGCTTTAGGCTGCAGATGGCACATGAGAGAAGCAGCATTTCAAACAACAGAGTGAATGGGCACTTAAGAGTATTTGAGTAAAATTGATTCCTTTTGTAGAGTAATTCAATAAAAAAATTGCATGACATGTTCTTGGAAAATGTCTCCAAGTGCACAATCATGCAGATGTATGTATGAGGTCTGTTTCTCACCCAAAGCGATCATATTGCTTCAAAAGATATGGTGCATTAAAGGTGCATTCAGTAGTTTGGACCCAATTTAAAATGTTTTACACATTAACAAATGAATTGTGGTTTTGTGAATTTGGATCCAAATGGTGTACACTCACATGAGATGAAGACTGTACTCATAATAGTTTTCTATAAAAAGTGTTTTATTATACATGGTGAGGGTCACCCCCTTCAGTGTGTTTCACAATGTTGAAATGACATGACCCGTGGTGTTTCACTAAACGTCGAAGAAGAGAATCCTCATGCTCATTAGCTGCCTCCTGTGTAGATAGATAAGTATGGCTAGGATTAGAACAGTGTTATGCAAAAGAATCAGAATGAACTTTATTGCCAAGTATGCTTACACACACCAGGAATTTCTCATGGTGGCAGAAAACAATGGAACATACTTATTAATCATGCTTTAGATGCAGAGACAATGGGAGATCCAGTAGCTGTACTGCAGAAGAAGCAAAAAAAGGTCTGAAGCAACATGCTTCAAGCAAGAAGACATAAAGACCAGCGAAGGCAAAAATCGGTAATGGTAAGGCATCTACGTCTTCATTAGTTTAGTGCATAGTAGCTTGGACAAACACACACACAAATGTGTCGGGCAGCTGCTCGTAACTCTCGCTCTCTTTCGCACTGCTGTCTCCGGTCGGCCCTTATCCCTCTCAGAGGCTTGATTAGCCTAATTAGGGGCCGGGTGTGCGGAATCACGACCCAGCCCCGCCCTCTGCCCTGTCACATTAATATTCATGGTCATGCTAAAGTTGATCATAAAAACAATTCTAATCTTTACCATAACATTCTGTATCACTAGATAATTGAGGTTTATTTTACGCAAAATTATTGATATGAGGGACAATAATAATCTATCCTTAACAGTAGAAGCAAGTTCACTTGTTTGTTTTTAGGCAAAGCTCCTATTATAGGAGTAATAAATAACTTTAGAAATGACCTCAAACGCCGACATTGCAAATGATATTCCAAAGCTGACGGGGCAGCTGAGGAGATCATGCTGATCCATGTCGAATGATGGCAGTACAGCTTATAACACCGCTGTAACATCGGTACTTAAAGTACATGAAGAAGAGCAATGCTAATCCTAGCTAGAGAACTACCAAATTACCTTTAAACTTCTCAAGTAGTATGAATGACTTTTATGCTGCCCTTATGTTTATAACTCCATTGGCTCACATTGTATGGACAAAAACACATCATATATACTTCATATATCCTTCAAAATATCTTCATTTGTTTCCCACAGAAGACAGAAAGTCATACGAGTTTGAGACAGCATAACGGTAAGTGATCGATGATAGAATTATCATTTTTGTGTAAACTATTCCGTTAACATACAGTAAGTTGCACGAACAGTGTAAGTGTACCACACAGGTCACACACACTTGTGCTGGGTTTAAGAGACGCATGACTTGGTGCACTTCAGCATGATATTTAACCCCAGATTGTTCCAGGTTGTACTGTAAATCACTTTAGATCAGAAAAGCGTCCGTAAAATGATAAGAAACCTAGAAAAGAACACACTATTTTAAATTAAGAGAGATGTCCCAATGCAAACTCCACCTCAAGAGAGGCCCCTGCAACTGCAGAGACACTAAACTGCAGAGCAGCAATTTTTTTTGTTAACCTTGGATTGCCCTAATTATACAGTGCATTGATTTTACAATGCATCCATGGATTGATTAGCAATGCCTCTCTGTGTACTACACCCCTCTACCTCTTACAGGAAGTACTGTGCATGCTGTCACTTTCTGATCTCTTCGATGGATGTGAGAGTACTGTCCCTGCTTTTTACTGATCTTCCTTATATTTCTGCCTCTTTTTCTGCATTGTTACCTCTCAGCTCCTGATCTATAGGAATGTCGTCTCAGCAGTGGCGGATGAGGAAGAGAAAGGGAAGACGAGAGAGGCTGATAATGAAAAGGAGAGCAGAATAGCTCTTTATCAGACTCCACTCCTTTGTGAAGTGGAAGAAAGGGGGGAGGTAGATGAGTGTGCGGAGATCAATTGCTTGGGGTGGGTAAACAGGAAAGGCAAACGAGATGAAGAATGCGTTTAAAAATCAATTACACAGAAAATATGACACAAGTCAGCCATGACGGCCTCAGGGGAAGATGGGAAAATAAGGTTCTTGCCTGTATTCTGGTAAATTCGCTCTCAATGAATAAATTATTCTTTTGATGTGGAGGGCATTAAAAAGAGAATGTGCAGGGTGCCTCATTTAACACAATGTTATTCCCTGATGGCACTTGTGTTATTAATTTTTTCTATACATTTTTGCTTACAGTCTTCCTCAGAAAGACTTAAGCACTAAACATTCTTTAATACAACACATTACCCGAGAGAGTCATACACACACACACACACACACACACACACACACACACACTCATAGAGAAAGGTTCAGGCCCTCCATAAAGCTATACCTCAGCTCTTCAATTAAATTTCACCTCTAGAATATACTAATAAGTCTGGTGAAGGAGAACAGTTAAAACACCTTTAAGAAAATTGAGAGGACTTTGTCGCTATAACTGAATCATCATTAAAATGGTTGGAATAATAAACTAATAGCTCTGCACTCTTGGATATCTTTTTAAAAGCCGTTTCACTACAAACAGCTTTGGACTATACTGTAATTTAAGCATTTATTTAGAAAGGAACAGTGCACAAGGTAATGAAGGGCATCGATTCGGCTTGCTTTATTAACAAGACGGGTTTCTGTAGCGCTAATAGGACGCTGCTTATTCTGTGGAGGTTTAATTAGCCTCATGCAGAAAATGTGCTTACGGCGCGTGCTGCCACTCGGCCGTCACCTCGCACCCCGCACACACGCTCATTTCATGGGCCGCTGGGACCGAGATCAAAACAGCAAGACCTTTCTTTATTTAAGTAGAACGTTCATTATAGAGAAGGAGAGTTTTGTCCCTTTGTGCCATCGGCTATTGTCCCTATGTCCGTCCATTCGCCCACACGTTGACAGTGACGATGCAGATTCTTAATTTTACTGTGAGAAGTCACAGTTTTCCAAGAGTAGAAAGACAACTGTATTTTTGTTAATTATGAGTTAACTCATTAGTATATCTTTATATCATGTCAGTGAGCTTTAGTTTACTGAAGGCCTATTCGTATTTCAGAGGGTATCTCTATGTATGTGACCAGGACTTGCACCACACAATGATAAAGGTTAGAGCAAAAATGATTCCCCAATATTAGGGAAGCAAATGTCTGACATACTGTTATGATAGTATCAAGTAATACTTTATCATCAAAAAGAATTGAAATATCTGACAGTTTATTGGTACACTTTATGATAAGGATCCATTTGTTAACATTAGTTAACGTCACAGAATATTTATCAGACTTGCAACTTCAACGGCTGTGGAAAGAAAGTAAATGGTAATAGAGACGATCAACTTTTACATACAGACATCGCCTGTTAATCAACTCAAAAACCTGCATGCATTTTTAGCGAAATCTGAGGTAAGGAAGCACATTTTATGATTTCAATGCTGTCAGATTTTACTACTGAATTGAAATATGTTCTTTAATTGTAATCTTGACCAACTGTTTTAGAGATCTCTGTCTTTCCACATTCAAATAGATAATAGCTGCTCTTGTATGCCGCTTGTATCCATAGATATATAGCTGCACGGGAGCATTCCTAAGAGGGCCACCAATGGACTGACTTGCTAGAAAGACTTTGTTAAAAAAATGAATAGTAATACAAGTTTTAAATCAAAACGTGTATATGTTAACAGTAGTTTATGCACTGTGAACTAAAATGAACTAACAATTACATTTTTATTAACAAACATTAAACAAAGATTAATAAATGCTGTAAAAAATACAGTCACTGAGCACTTTATTAGGAAAACCTGTACACCTTCTTAATCATGCGATTATCTAATCAGCCAATCATGTGGCAGCAGTGCAGCATAAAATCATGTAGGGTTAGGAGCTTCAGTTAATGTTCACATCAACCATCAGAATGGGGAACAATGTGATCTCAGTGATTTCGACCATGGCAAAATTGTTGGCGCCAGACAGGCTGGTTTGAGTATTTCTGTAACTGATGATCTCCTGGAATTTTCATGCACAACAGTCTCTAGAGTTTACTCAGAATAGTGCCAACAACAAAAAACATCCAGTGAGCAGCACTTCTGCTGACAGAAACATCTTGTTGATGAGAGAGGTCAAAGGAGAATGGTCAGACTGGTTCCAGCCGACAGAAAGCCAATGATAACTCAGAATACCACTCTAGAAAATCACTCTGTACAATTGTAGTGAGCAGAATAGTATCTCAGAATGCACAACACATCAAACTTTGAGGCAGATGAGTTTCAAAAGCAGAGGACCATGTCGAGTTCCACTTCTGTCAGCCAAGAACAGAAAAAAAGGCTGCAGCTGGCACAGGCTCACCAAAACTGGACAACAGAAGACTGGAAAATTGTAGCCTGATCTGACGAATCTCAGTTTGTCCTGAGGCACACAGATGGTAGAGTCAGAATTTGGCGCCAACCGCATGAATCCATGGACCCAACCAGCCTTGTGTCAACAGTCCAGGTTGGTGGCAGTGGTGTAGTGATGTTTTCTTGGCACAGTTTGGGCCTGTTAATACCAATCAATCATCGCTTAAAAGCCACAGCCTGTTTGAGTATTGTTGCTGACCATGTGCATCCCTTCATGGCCACAATTTACCGATGGCTACTTCCAGCATACAATGCACCATGTCACAAATCAAAAGTCATCTCAAACTGGTTTCAACAACATGACAAAAAGTTAACTGTTCATCAGTGGCCTTCCCAGTCACCGGATCTGAATCCAATAGAACACCTTTTGGATGTTATAGAATGGGAGATACGCAGCATGAATAAACAGCTGACAAATCTTCAGAAATTGCAATCATGTCAACATGGACCAGATTCTTAAAGGAATGTTTCCAACATTTTGTGGAATCCATGCCATGAAGAATTGAGGCTGATTTTAGAGCAAAGGGAGGCCCTACAAAGAATAAGTATAGAGTTGCTAATAAGAGGCTCAGTGAGTGTATATTGTACATTATTAGTTCATGAAACCTAATGCATTAACTAGTTAAAGCTTGGAAATGTATTGTAATATGTTACCAGTTTATAATAAACCTAGCCAATAGTGTCTTAAAAGATAGATGAGAGGTGAACAAAACAGATATTTTGATACAAATCCTCTTATTTTGTCTCGCTGCTGACGTTCACTTTAGTAATAACTGACAGTTTACATTAATATCTTGCCAAGACGAGTTTTTTTAATACATTTTTATTTGAGCGTGAAATCTAGTATTATTACATCTTTTTCATTTTAGTATCGACCAATACATTTGACATCCCTGGTCAAGACAGATTTTGTAAACTGAAACATCTAGTCACCCTAATTATTACACAGCACTCTGGAATACTCGAAAATGATTGATAATTTACCTTTATTTTTTTTATTTAACCTTTAGTCTTTATAATTTACTTTTGTTGTAAGCAAACTGTATCTTACCCATAAAAATGGTAGCCTGGGCTCCTTGAATTGAAGTGATAACCCTGTTTGCATGTCTCTAGATGGTGAATGTTGCTACATTTCACTGTTGTCCAAACATGTGGACACGGGGCCTTTTATTACTTAGATCAAACACTGACACTTTTCACATATTGATTATTTGATGACTTCTTCCTGGAAATGCCCAGTCCACTTATTTTATGCTCCTGTCTGACTGTAAACTGCAATGTGCTGATTTGGACTCTTAAGTGATTTCTGAAATAGCTGACAGGATTGCGACATTAATCACAAAGAATCTGAGTAGCTGTGGAAACATTTATGTGCAAAGAAGGAGACTTTGTGTGTCAGTGTGTGTATTTTTCTCTCAGTGAAGCCTTTGTTTCTTTCCGGCAAGAATGGAACATGTGGACAGAAGTCATCAAACTCATGTTTTGGATATTCTTACTCATAATACCAGTGAGGTCATGTGTTACTGACCTGGGACAGTAGGCAGAGTTCCACCCCACACATCCAGAGTTCCTCAATCACAAACTGACCCTGGTTTTTCTTCCATCTTTTCTCATAGTAGACAATTGTTTATTACTGTGCTTAGTCCAGAATGGATGAAACTGTGGAAACTTCTAATTAGACATGGTTTGCTATTGTAGTACATGTGGAAAAGACAAGTGTTTCGCCGACTGAGCTGAAGTTTAGTGATGATATGCACTCAGTGAGAAGATGTGTGTGTGTCTGTTTGGTGGTGCGTGAGAGAGAGAGAGAGAGAGAGAGAGAGAGAGAGAGAGAGAGAGAGAGAGAGAGAGAGAGAGAGAGAGAGAAAGTTAGTGCTTGTGTGAAGTGTCTCTGCAGATTCAGTTGTGCTTGCTTACTAAGGTGGTGTCCCAAAATACACAGAGAGAGAGAGAGAGAGAGAGAGAGAGAGAGAGAGAGAGAGAGAGAGAGAGAGAGAGCTCCCTCATCCCACACACATACGCACACCAGCGTTCTGATAAAGACCACCGGGATCTCTGACAAACTGCATAGGTATCTCTTTTCCCCTCTATCAGGCTGGAGACTCCTCCAGCTGCCTTTAGAGACAGCTCACTCATAAACAATTGCATATCAACTTTAAATTGTGTTGCCCAGGGGCATAGATTCCAGTGGGGATGGGGGAGGTAACCCCCCTTTGCATTGCAACAAATTAATTTCTTCTCATTAATGTAAAAATTTTTTTGCAGTGTTACAGGGGTTTAGGAAGGTGTTGTGATAGTTATTTCTGCCATCTAATGTTATAGGAGAAAATTACATCCAGTAGGTATTTTACCATTGGGGGCATTTAGCCCCTATGTACGCTGTCATGTAAAAGTATGTTTATAAGTCAAATAAGTAAAAACTTATTTACTAACATATTAACTGTTCAAAACTTTAAAAGTTTGTGTGTGTGGACATCCATCTGAGGGAAAAGTATTACATTTTGGGACAGAGGCAGTACCAAAGTCACTTTCAAGGCAAGTCAGTCAAATCGGTGGCCATTTTGGATTGCTCCCGGGTAGATATTTTATATGGATAGAAGCGGCATACATGTACAACTCATATCTACTTAAACTGTGAAAGACTGTAATCTCAAAAAAGGTTGGTGAAGATTATGATCAACAAACAAATTTCAAATCAACTGTAAAATCTGACAACGAAAGTATCATAAATTGTTAAAAAACGCTATTTTCAGGCTAATCCAGCTAATGTGCTTGCACGTTCTCAAGTTGACTGACAGGCGATGTCTCTATCTAAAAGATGATTGGCTCTTTTACCTGTTAGACTTCCTTTTCTACATCTGACACATTGGGTGTTCTCTCATTCATTTTAACTCATTCACTCATTCAAGTGCTCCATCTTGGGCTAAAGTGTCTTAAGCAGTACCAAGTGAAAAAGGTGGGAACAGTATGGGTCTAGGGGCTAAATTGGAGAAAATGTTAAATATTTTAGGTAATCATTGGAGTACAAAAAAACTATTTAAAGCTGTATTACACCCAGAAAGCCTGAAGGTGAAAGGTTACAAATGATTCCTGCCATAGGGGTCAAAATTTACTTGTTAAGGCAATGGAGAGGTCTCTTAAACAATTAAATATAAAAATAAATTTTAGTTTACTTTTACATTTACTTTTCTTTTATTAATTTGTTTGTTTGTTTGTTTGTTTGATGGTCTTAACAAAGGTACAATGTTTGGTTGTAGGACCAAAAACTATTCTTTACCTCTCCCGGGTCAGAAATTACCTTAAGACAATAGGAGGGTTCGGTTTTAGAAAGGTGCTAAAGAAATAACCATTTTTATTTCTCTCTTTTGTTTTAAGTTAAAGTATGTAATTTCTGCAACACTAGCGCCAATAAACAGAATTGCAAAAATGCACAATGTTTTCATGAATACACCCATTGTCTGCCTTTGTTCGCCCCTAATTCATAACAATTTGATGTTGTTGGGGTGGGCCAAAGTAGGTTGTTCAAAGCAAACAGAACTTTTTGTTGTGCCACCTAGACAGTGCTTACAGTTTTCGAGAAAATGAACCTATGCATGGCTTACTTTTAGTAGTTGTCTATAAAAGAAAGTATTTTAACACAGAAAAGGTTACATTCTTCAGCTTTACGCGTGAAATCATGTTCACAACCCATTTTACCTCCATAATCTGATGTACCTGTATTTCTGATTGAAACAATAAAATAAAAAAATGAAGGACATAACTTAGTTTTATCCAATGGGAATTGATTGGATCATAAAAAGTGGATGTTCCATAACAGGATGGTGCCAGGAGGTTTGATAACACATAACATTAACAACCAAGTACATGTAAATGTTTTAATTGTGTTGTTTCAGTAATTATTTTGTATTGTGGAATATACATAAATATCTATTATGCAACTTTCTCAGGGGAGTACTAAACACAAAATTACTTTTTTCAAATTATAAACAAGCTGTATGTAAAAGTAAGCTTATGAGCAGAACTGTATTTTAAAGGTGACTAAAAAGGGTGTTTGTGTGTGTACATGTGAATGTATATGTGTGTATTTTGCATAAAGGTATATGTTCTAGGATGACGAGAATACATTTATATCTCTTGATGAGTTTTCTGAGGTCCATTATGTGTTAGTGGTGATTTGCTCCCTCTGCTTTATCTGGTGAAGTGCTAGCTAATATGATTATGGAGCATTTGCTATGCACCCTGTTTGCCTGTCTCAGCTCTTCACACAGCCATTTAATCAGTCCCCTGTGACCAGAAAGAGAGATATGGATGGATGGATGGATGGATGGATGGATGGATGGATGGATGGATGGATGGATGGGTGGGTGGGTGGATGGATGGGTGGGTGGGTGGGTGGATGGATGGATGGATGGTCTGTGACTTTGACATGACATAGTTTGCCTATTTGTCTAGGCGAAATTATATAGGGATTTCATGGAAGAAAATGTATATTTATTTCAGTGTTAATAAAAGATGATCCTAATGTAAACTAAATCTTCTTTACACAGTATATTTACAGTATTGTGCATTAACCATGTTTCATATACACAGTGTTAACATGTTTTGTATGGTGCACAAGCTGCAAACTCTTATATTCTTATTGAAACTTATTGAAAATGTTGCCTTTATTAGCTCTCATTTTATTGATGTTTTAAACTCTATAGTATAGCCTACAGTATGTGTATCACACAGGGACGTCGTTAGGCCTATTTTAGGGGGGCTGAAGCTACCCCAAAATGTTCCTAAGCCCCCCTAAATGATAATAAGAACAACAATAACAATTCGATTTATCAATAACCGTATCCTCATTCATATTTAGAATTAGACGCAACAAATTATATATATTAATCCAGCTACAAAAAAATAGCCGAAAAGTCGGAAGTTGGACAGAAGTACAAAGAGTCGTTGTGCTATCATGCACCGCAGCGTCTCGTTGCATTGGTGTGAACTGTGGCAGCTTTCAGAGCGTTGCAGACCGGAGCGCTGCAAGTAACTGGAGGATTGATCTCGTCTCGTCGTTACTCTAGTTTGGTCTGAAGTTGAACTCGCTATGCACCCTCCCGCCCACACACACCGATACACACGCTAATGGTGAAAGGAAGATTGGTAAGTGTCGTGATACAGAGTGAAATTGTAAGTTGTTTTGAATTACCTGCTTACCTTTAGCTACGTTTTCTTGAGGTAAAGGAAAGGGGATATTTTGGTTTGCTATGGAAAACTGTAGTCTAGCTAGAGTGAACAAGCAAAATACAAGAAATGGTGAACTTAGCAAGCTAATCACAACTCTTTATTCTTTGCCAATAATATAACCTATCTCTATAATAGGCATATAAAACAATATCAATCCCCATAGATTTTGTTGTCACTGAAAACTAAATGTCATACTGTCCCTGTTAATGCTATTACCGTTATATCCTTCAATTCATTGAGCATTTTTTGATGCTTCCACCAATGAAGTAGACAATAAACAAAAAGTAACTGTTGACTGTGGTTTTGAAAATGATTTCATTCTTAATTTTCCTTTATTTGAATACTGCCTTTTTGATGTTGATTTATATCATACATTGTATACATCATTTGGCAGAATAAATCATCTTTAATTGAGAAACGCTCAAACCTGTGTTGTCAAATTTCACTATGACCTTAAAATTCTGGTTCTTGGGTTAAACTGTATGCAAGCCAAACTACACAGTGAAATTACACACTGATTGAACCAATCCACAGCACAGTTACAGTAATTAGAGTAATTAAATAGCATTCTGTGGACAACTTATCTTATATAGAGAGGAATTAGATAGTATGCTATTACTTTATAATATATTTACATGAGCAGACAGATAGCATTTAAGTCATTGCTTACAGAATAACTCATCAGGAGCAAAGTCTGGCCTAAGTCAATTCCCCCATGCAGCTTTGATGTGTCTAAAAGCAACATTACAGTAACTTTTCTTTAACAGAGTAGAAATGGAAGAAGAGGATATGTCTGTAACGTTTTACTTGTTAACATCTTGGTTTCTTGACTGGTTGTTGACATAAGTGTAGCTCTAGATGTGAGTGCAAAGATTTTGCAAACGCAAGTTACAAATACCCTGGGGGCTAAGCCCCCCCGTCTTCCAATCCTAGTGACCTCCCTGGTATCACAAAAGACAAAGAAAAATAGGCTACTAAATCAGGGATGCTGGTTCAGGTTTTGATTTCTCACTTCAACATAATGTTACTGCTATATAAATCATATGTTGTCTATACAGTATCGTTAATGCTCGACCATGTCATTCCTTTTGCGTATACTAGAGTGAAGGGTGGCATATCCTGCGGAACATGTGACTTTATTGGCACTGGTGCTGTAAATGCTGTGAAAGTTCGCCCATCTAGTGGTTCATTGAGGAAACCAAATGCTTGATAATGCTGAAAAAAAAATAAAAAAATACAAATCATAAATAAATAAAGCAAACTATGAAGGGGCGTTTATTCGACCTGAACTGAGTTACAAAAACACATGCTAATGTTGTTAGGAAAATCGAAGGAAAATCAAGTCATAGGCTCATAAGTCATCTCCTGAGATATTTCAGTCACTCTCACCATCATTGATTAAACATTTTAAATCAGAAAAATTTTAATGATAAGTATATATACATAGCTAGTCTATTAATGTGTAGTGAAAAGACTAAAATGCAATATTTAATTTTTGCGGCTTTATTAATGTTCAAATAACGTTTAGGCATAACCGTTAGTCCCACTGGCAGTTAATTCATAAAAAAAAATATTAATGTTATCAAATAATAATTTATGATTTATAAATAATCAAATAAAATGTGTATTCGTGTTGTGGGCCTATTAGATCCTATATAACGGAATATTCCAGTGCTATTTAAATATTTAGTTCCACAAGAATGCGATGGCACATATATGTGACTAGGCCTATCTGCGTGTTTTTTTGTTTTGTTTTTTGTTTTTTAAGTAAAAAAAAAAAAAAACATAAAAAATGGTACATATAAGTCATTTACAGTTTATAGTGTTTGACAGACTGTTTGGAGAAGAATGAAGAACCGGAGGGACTCTGCGGTGATAAGAGCGTGAGTGACCAGACGATGACCTGCCCGGGGACACTTATGCGGTATGAAATCTGTGAAATTAAACATACTTTATGCATTACTTTATGCTTTATGCATACTATGTATGCATACATTATACAATTTTAGCGGGAAAGAGTTAGTGTAATTATTTGAAAAACGTTTTCGGATATGAGACTAGTCTCTGTTAGTCTCTGCGTTTATTTGAAATACTGTTGTTGAGAAAACGAGAAGTTAAGAGATTTAACATTCACTATAAATTATTAGCATAATAATAATAAATATGATTGTAGTTGTTACTATTATTAAACTAAAATAGTTTATAAATTCGATAGACTGAAAAAAAAAATAATACAAAAATTATTAATTAATTATATAAACGGGTATTCCGTTTGGACATTCACAGAAAATTCAGGATTATTGAAACACACCAATCTTCAGCAGATTTATGTTTGTGAAGCATGGAGAGATGATATTATGGTGGCCGCTGAGAGTCGTGAGCTGAAATCTAGGCCTGTGTATTGCCTATAGCTGAATTATGACTTGATACTGCATGTCTAGATTGATTGAATGCTGCAGTTTAGTTCATATTGAAGCATTTTGTAGGCCTGCACTTGCTCACTGTCAGCATATTCTCATTGTGTTTGTCTGCACTGTACACAATTAAATTGATCTAATTGAATTGTTTATTTTACAAACAAATACTGTATACTACACTGCAAAAGTTCGAGACCACATTGAACATCTGTGACTCAGTAAACAAAGTTTTAGAATTTTGAAAACTTATAAAAAGAAAGAAAGAGGTAGCATAAAATCATAAATATTTAACATTGTTTACTTTTTCTAGGACACTAAGCAAATTTGTGACATTGGCCATGTTAGCTCCTTTATAAACAATAAAAACATTTACATTTATTTGTAGTCATTTGGCAAATGCTTTTATCCAAATTGACACAAATCAGAAACATAGAAGTCAACAATATCTCCAGTATTGCACTGCCAAGGGCTCAAAGTGGCTGGAGTAGTATAAATGCTAGCATATATGAGACAGACAAGATTTTTAAAATCTTTAAAATAATAATAATAATAATGTTAAATATTAAGTGTAACAGATAAATTATAATAATTTATTAATACATTAAAAACAATGATTTACATGCATTCACTGAAGAGCACAAGATCTCAGTCTCAGATCATACTGAGATAACATGGATCATCAGGATCATGCCAGCTAGTCAAGTATACTGTCAATAATGAAAAAGGGAAGTTAAAATGAAAGAAATTAGATGAAGATTAATGAAATTTCTGTATATTTTCAGTTCAACTTTATCTTAAATTGTTATGCAAATATTATAAATTATAGTGAAAATAAATGTACTGAATTATAAAAAATATGTATATAAACATTTTCACTAATGGACTTTAACACTTTTATACTTCATTATCATGAAAATACAACCTCACTGCCAAAAAAGGGCCGAATTAAAGGTGTTTTAATCATTTCTCTGTCTCTTGAATCATGTATGGTTGTGCAGGGTCCAAATCTCAACAAATATTGCATTTTTCCAACTTTGGAAAAAAATTCCAAATACTTGTGTGTTTATGTGTGTGTACATGATAAGGAATGTCATCCCTCAGCAGAATTACCAAGGTAAGCAGCCAAGCTGAGGGGGCAGTGACACTTGTGTAACTCCTCAACAAACCATGCAAACACCTCTGCCTCACTTACACCCTCTGTGTAAGCACAATAATACAACACATTATGAATGGAGATCTTTAAAGTGTAAATGGTAACTATATATTCTGCATCAAATACTCATAACCTTTCCTCCCCCCTTTCAGCCTATGCCCCATCTCTCTCACTTTCTTTCTCTGTTTTTTCTCTTTTTCTTTCTTAGGTGTATGGATGGGAAAGTAAACAGACAAGGGGATATTTAAAGCACCAGTGGGGAAGAACAGCACTCTACTTTCATTCAATGCAAATTCACTTCTCTCTCTGTCAATGAGTTGCTATTGTCACTTTAATTAACCAGAAGAGCTGAGACAACACAGAGAGTGTGAACTTTAACATTTTTGTCTTTTGTTGTAAGACATTTACATACAAATTATTTTCTTAATGAAATGTTACCTCTTGTTATCAAAACCTAATGGCTGTATAGTATAATTATGTGTATGTATACAGCGGCCCCCCAAAAGTATTTGGACATTGTCCCATGAGTGATGTCCATAGTGCTGATATCAGACTTCCTCTATGCAACTTTCTGTCCGTTTTCTGCTTGAGAATTGAGAACACACAGATACAAACTTCTCTTCCCTATCTCTCTTGCTCTCTCTCTCTCTCTCTCTCTCTCTCTCTCTCTCTCTCTCTCTCTCTCTCTCTCTCTCTCGTACACACTGAGAAAGAGAGAGAAACATTCATCTGGAAAAAACCTGGACATGATCTATAGCAGCAATATATCACAGACATCAAAGACCATTTTACATTCAGAATTGTTACAACTCATATAATGACATTTTATTAAAGTTTTAAATTATGATTAAATATAAGAACACTGAAATGACGGCTTTGATTTTTTTTTCTTCTTCTTCATGTTAGTCTAGCCTTAGAAACTCTACGGGTTATGCAAGTTCATGGGTCTTTGGTACTTGTCTTCCCCATATCACATAACGTGTGTGTGTCCATGTGTGTGTGTGTGTGTGTGTTATTTTTGCAGTAGGCCTATTCTGGATTTTTTGTCTTCTGACCTTAGCAATATATTTCCTTTGCTAAATAGATTCAACATAACCATTCATCATTTACATGGATATTCTGAGATTAACACAACATCTGAGGTCTCATTCTCCTGGACATCTCTCTGGTAATATTTTACAAAGCGTTGCTGAATTTGGATCTCATGTCAAGTCATCATCAGTTAAGTGGCTTTAAGGTCAGAGTTATTTGCAAACCAAGCAACCTCACTTTGTGCAGAGTGAAAATGCCATACTGAAACAGACAGGGACCTACAAAACGAAACTGTTAAAGTATATGTCCTGTTGTGTTTTGTTTCCCTTTAGTGGAACTGAAGAGCCTAACATGAACGAAAAACAGCCAGATCATTACATCTAAACCAAATTTTACAGTAAGAACTAAACAGTAGCTAATCTAAACCCAGATTTGCCCATCAAGCTACACTGGTTTAACTTAACTCAACTGTGTACACTGGTTCCACACAATGAAAATTCGTTTTGTTGATATGGAATTAAAATGTATGCTTTCCTCAAATACTTTACCTAAATGAATTGAGTCATTCCAACTTAAATTTGGTCTGTTCAAATAACAATATCTTGCTTGCTATCAACAAACACATTTGCATATTACATATTTAATTTTTTATACTGTATTACAAGTATGGCGCTCCTGAGAGTTTACAGATTACCAATCGTTCATGATCCCTCTGTAAGTATGATTTTTAGTGGTAAAGTACCCTACCTCGACCTTTACATTAGCTCAACACTTCTCCACAATGATAACCTTTAATAAAATTAAACATGACAGACACTTCTTTAAATCCCAACATAAAAGAACATGAAGCACTCTCCTACTTGTTTCATTTTGTGTAAAAATGCATTAAACCACACTTTCGTGTTTTTTAAAAATGTACTCTCCAAATACAGTCCCATTCAAAGCATGCTGGGAGCAGGAGATCCCCTGCCTGGTATCAGCAATACAGACAGTCCCAACTCAATTGGATTAAGTGAACATAGATGGATTGTGCACAGTGAACTTAAGTTGAGACCAAATGCTAAAGAAATGTATTGTATTAGCTCATCTTAAATAAGTAATTGAGCAAGCAGTAAGAATCACGTTGAGCGACCACCATCCGATGTGATCATATATTTTTTGAAGACTGTGTTAAATATCACTTGGTTTTTACGCAATATAACTATCTTCTCATCTCCAACATGATTGTATTCAAATGTATTCAAATTTCAAATGTACTGATTTAGTATTTTCAATAGAGCTGCTTTCCTTTTTTCAATGTGTCAAATGTTGAACCTTTTGGGTTTATTGGTTTGGGCAATTTTGTGACAATTGTGTCTATGGAGATTTATACACTTGTTAGCAATGCAAGTGCGTGCACACACATATGCGCGCACACACACACACACACACACACACACTGTCCCTCTTTTGTTTCCCCAACCCTTGAATAAGTAGTTTGCCTATGATAAGTAGCTGGTTGTAGACTGGTGTCGGTGAGTGGTGGTTGAGTTAAATGGTGTGTATAAGTTGTTTTTATGGTGCTAAAGGGGGAGATATTTCACACCCTATTTAACTGTTCATTACAACAGGTCACTACACAGTGAAAAACACTCCATCTTTGGACAATTATGGAGTCAAATATACTGTCAGAGAGCTTTAAAACTACAGAGCATAAAACAGAACAAAGAAGGTTCCTTAAACTAATTTTATTACAGGATAAATGAGCATAACAATTTATTCAGGTGTTGACTTCATAAATTTCTACCGTTTCACTGAAACACGTCTATTCTTTGTATGCAACACTATCTAACAAGAAACTGTGTCACAGGACTTTGATTTGTATAGTCAAAACACTGCATGCTTCTGTCTAGTGTGTATTTTGGTATGGTAAATAGCAATAGCTGTCGAGCGCTGCAGAGAAACATTGGTGACCCCATAGACCCCTAACCCTGACCCTATTATTGGTGACATAATTGTTAAAAAACCCTATTACCTCACTGCTAGAGCAGACTCCATCTTTCCTTTTAAGATGACTTGCTTTCTCAAGTCTGTGTTCCTTTTTGTCATTCAGTTGTATTAGATAACTTCAGTTATCTAGTGCACGCAAGAGAATGGAAACCTCAAAGGTTTCTCACAGCACAATTTTTAACACTTTCTCGGTTGCTAAGCATGTCATATCTAATATGCTGATTTTGTCAACCTATTATATGTTTTATAACTTATTTTGGTAAAATAATAAAAGATCAAATAATTGTGATACGTCAATGCTAAGATTGTAATAATCCTTTATAGTTTTCTCTAAAAAAACAGTATAAATGGAAAAACATTTTAGAATTTTACTTCTATATTTAAATAGCTTAATTGCATTTGAGCTGACACTTTATTTTAAGGGTGCAATACAAGTTAAGCTTAATTGACAGCATTTGTGGCATAATGTTGATTACCACAAAAAAAAAAAAAAAAAAAAAAAAAAATTCCATAAGCATTAAAATCCTCACTTTTATGTATAGCCAAGAGATGTGAACATTATATGTGTTAGCATGATTTTAGTGTGGTTAAATCACTTACTAACCATATCAGTATAAAGTTATATCTAATATTACTAATTCGTTACCATGATGACACAACATCGGCAAACTAAGCAATTTTATCCCACTAAAATCATGTAGACCAGAGATTTTATTACACTAAAATCATATAAAAAATATATAAATTTTTACACCTTGTGGCTATACTTTTGAAACTTTTTAGAGTTTATGGACTGGCCCCATTCACTTCCATTGTAAGTGCCTTTACTGTAACTTAATCAATGTTGTAATCAACATTATGCTTCAAATGCTGACGACTGAATTTAATTTGAATTAAACCCAGAACATTATTTAAGTTTCTTGTAAGAAATGATTTTTCAGCATATTTGCACTAGATCACAACTGCAAAACATCTGGGCATTTATAGTAGAGATGACGTACCCATGGCACATTATTTTATATACACTACTATATTTGCTTACATTAAATGCAGTATGTAATATTTAACCCACAAAAACTCACCTACCTTTGTTTGCATTCCCTTAGTTGCAAGTCATAGATGACAACCTTGTCTGAAGCAGTAGTGAATGGCTGATGATTGTTGATGGCTACACGAAGTATTATAGGAGGTCAGGCATATTTTCAGAGGCCACAAACTTCATATCCTTTCATAATGATATGTATTCACTTATACGCACACGTATCTCCTTCAGGTGATTCTGGCTGATTGTGTAGAACAAAATGAAGCAAGAACATTGAAATGAAGAAGTGTGTGTGGTTTTTACAGACAAGAAGGCCATGTGAAACAAGAAGCCGTGTTAGATTTCAGTTAAACGAATGTCATGTTTGACTCTATAACCTAGCGCACACACATTGACATTTTTATAAAAAATAACAAAATAACAAAAGAAACAATACAATAATAGGATCAATAGTATTTCCAAATATATAAAACAAATAAAATGAAACATTTATACAGTTCCCAGTTCAGATTACTGAGGATTTTAGTAGCTGCAAGCTTGCTCACCGCTCAATACTTCAAATACATCAAATGTACTCAAAGACAGACAATTAAAAGTGACATTCTTTGGCTCTGGTGTCTACCTGACCTATATCCCAGTGACTTCTGTGCCACCTCTTTGACATTGTGTGTGCAAGAGTGTCAGTGACTCACCTAGTCACAAGTGCCATACATACCTGTCTTACACTGAATCACCCACCACTGATCTAGTTTCTAACTGGCTCGCAAGCACAAACCCACATTCACAACACTCCTTCCAATCTTGCACTCAGAGGAGAAGCCTCGGTCTGTGAGCAAGTCAGTTTCACATTTCTGATTGTTTAGAAAAGGAGAGGAACTTCCTCTACACATAGACTACACAGTACTGCATTCTTTAATCCTATTGAGCACTTGAATGTAGCAGCCTTGATGTGGTGCCAATACACTGATGCATAAACCGCCCATTAACACATGGAGCTCCTTGATCTCAATTAAAAAACACTGTTTAGTATTCAGTAGTTGACATATTGCTGTTGCATTGATTTTATCAAGCCGTTTCCTAATGAAGTGGGAGTTTTAGTGGAATCAGGAGGCTTGTTAAGATCTCAGGTTTGCAGACAGAAGTAACGCCATTGGTGGGTTGTTGAGTGGTCAATTCATTATGACAGGCAGGTAAGAATGACTTTGCAAAGCAACTCAAAGCAAAGCAAATTGCACAGATTTCACATTATCCTATGACAACTTTGATGTAGTCTGATGATTTTGACAGGTGAGGATCCTCTTTATGTAATCTCTTAGGCCACTTTTTTGGCATTAAGATGACTGTCCTCAATCCACCCTTCAGTGGATTTCCAATAGCCATGGTAGGTGTTGTTTTCAACACATTAATGGGAGGGTAAAACATATAGTTCAGCTTGTGTATTGGGCTTTTTAATGAGTATCATTTCTTCAATCCACATACAAATGTTAGGGAGCGTGTTTATGGCATTTTGTGTATGTGTGTAAGTAGGTTTTGTGATTGAGTGTTGTAAGACTCATACGTGTATGTTTCATGTTCTCTCCCCACATCTACTCATACAGCGGAGATTATTTGGATTTGTATATGTGTGTACACACTGGTATACCACAGCCCTGTGGAGGCCAGTTAGAGTCCCATTCTGTGCCCCAGTGCTGCAGTAGAGATAGGGAGTGAGGGTGTGAACTGAGACGCACAGATAGGTCCATGGCAGACAGGCAGACAGGAGCCAACTTCTCTGCTATAACAGATTAGCCTGACTCCAGCTCCACATTCCCCAGCTCGCCTGCATCATACCAAACCAAACACCAACTACGCCAATGCACCAGCCATACACACACGCATAAGCCCTGAGAGCTGACATTCTACATTCAAACGTACAGAGAAACACACATAGAGGAAGAAAGAGAAATAGAGAGACCAGTAAAAGACCAACCTTTGATAAAGGGATTTTCCGGGTTCAGAACAAGTTAAGCTCAATCTACAGCATTTGTGGCGTAATGTTGATTACCACAAAAAATTGTTTCAACTCGTCCCTTTTCTTTAAAAAAAGCACACATCTGTGTTCCAGAGAGGCACTTACAATGGAAGTAAATGGGCCAATATTTGGATTGTTTAAAGGCAGAAATGTGAAGCTTATAATTTTATAAATGCACTTACATTCATTCTTCTGTTTAAGCTCATGTATTATTTGAGCTGTAAAGTTGTTTAATGGATCATTTCTACAGTCTTTTTGGGTTTATGGCATTACATCATCATTGCAACAGTTGTCAAATTGGCTATAAATTTACAAAGAAAAGGTTAGTAGGCGAATTATATCACACTAAAATCATGTTAACACGCATATTGTTTATGTCTTGTGGCTATACTTTTGAAACAGTGAGTATTTTAACATTTACAAATTGGCCCCCATTCACTTCCAGTGTAAGTGTCACACTGGAACCCAGATTTTTGCTTTGTTTTTAAGAAAAGGAGGGACAAGTAAAAATATATTTATTTGGTAATTGATATTATGCCACAAATGCTGTCGATTGAATTTAAATTGTATTAAACCCGGAATATTCCTTTAATTGCTTCAAATAATAATAAAAATGAACCATACAGTAAGCTGTCATATAAGAACATTCAGTTTCATATTAGCTGTTAAATCTAATCACAAGGAGCACATAAACGTCACACAATATCTTTACATTTGTGTTAAGGGAAAACACACTTGCAAAGAGTCTGTGATTTGCCAGAGAATCTTACAGACATACAAACAAAATGTCAAACTGAAATCAGTGTGATCTTATAATCTCAAATACTTAAAACTATGACATTAGTCCAAAACCCTCATAATAACTCTGCAACCACTTTATCAAACACAAAGCCATAACAATAACACACTATCATAAACTATGATTAGTAGCAGTCTTCAATTACGATCTGTACTATCCTGCAAAAACAGTAAGATAACTACAATTTCATTCGTATCAAGGCCAATATTTGATTTAATCCATGTAATGTTTGATAAATATGAAATGCAGAAACACCAAAACAAAAACAAAAAATTAATTGACGTCAATAAAATTGTATAACAGCATTTAATACATTTATTATAACACTAAAAACTAAAAGTAATGTTGTTTAATATATTACAACTATTTTTCACAAATATTTAAATAATTATTTAAAGTTATGTATTGTTTATTTTTCAGTGCATAATAAATATATGAAAATATGTCAAATATGCAAAAATAACAATTGTAGCCTACCATATTTGTCCCTAGATATGAATGAAGATGAACAAGAATTAAAGCTATTACATTCATTTGTGATTTAAAGACAATCACAATCTGACACTGAGAAGGAGAAATACATTCTTCTGTCCCAGAACTGGTGAAATTGAGTACATGAGACGTACCATAGACAGTAAATACCTCAAAGCATTCTTGAGTTATCTCTCATGCGGTCAGAAATGCCGATTACCTTGAAGGAATGTTCGCCATAGACAAAGTATGAAGAACAATCGAATGATTTGATTTCAAATGTAGCACTACAACGTTGCCGTGTAAATCAACCAGAGCAAAGCTGCTGTGGCATTACTTCTATTTCATTATAGTAGCATAAGTTCGTTTTTAAAATCGTCAAGAACACCTGGTGGTTCCCTTACAAAAATGCTAAATCCATGGTAACCATAAATTGTCTGCCAAAACAACTAAAGTATTTAATTAAAAAAATAACGGAATTAAAGAAGATAAGAGAGTGTGTACAAGCGTTTTACACAAGATATCCCATATTCATTTACTGTGATTTCAAAGTTGTAACAATAATAACGTTAGCTATGGTATTTCCACTGAAACTACAGTTGCCATGTTACATTTCTGAAAGTGTTATTTACATAACCAGAGGCTGACCGCGGGAAGCGCGCGCTGGCATGGAGCGGCTTGATGGACAGCTAATGAGGCTCGCGCGGAGAGGGCCTCACGAGGCACCTCATTCATTAGCGCGCTACATCATCTCTTGAGAGACAAGCATTAAAACGAGCCTTAACCCCCGGCGTCTGGTAGCCGCTGAAACTCTGAGGTTAAGACGAGTCTCGCACTCAGGATGAACTTATTCCACATCATGAACAGGATATTAACAACGACTGTGCATAAGAGACGCTTCGCAATTTCTTCTCAGTCTAATTAATGCGTCCGTCATTCTTTTATTATTAAGCCTCATTGTATATGTAATGATAGTCGTTCTCCATACTGTAAAATCATAATATTTTATAGTCTTGGTTTAGGCTACGCGTAGGGCCTAAGTTGACAATTTGGTGCATAGATGTAAGATGCCAACAGCAGTTCGTGTCCCCAATTAAATGAGTGAATATAGCCGAATTAAATAATTACATGGTTTAACATAAGTTAATAATTACCACATTATGTTGGTGCTATTTTACAAAATAAACAAATAAAAATGTCTCATTCCGAAATAAATGTCGTCATCAAAAATTGAAGATGAAACTGTCTCTTGAAAGGTATGAAATGCTTTGCCAATTAGGCCAGTAGCCATTCGGCTATTAATAAAAGTAAGTAATTAGTCTGTGGTCGATTCATATCTCAAGTTCCCACTTCTCGTCTCTAATTGTCAACAGTCCTCCATTGTTTGACGTCATTCAATATAGCAACTTACTGCCAATTCGACTTATTCACAAACTCGCTACTAGCAAACGAATGATTAGTTACAAACAGGACAGTTGTGTATTCAATTTAATTGCCTACACATTAGGCTTTTTAATCCGTGTTTTAAAATCAATTTAAAAGTAGCCTATTTATGTGCTTGATTTAGTTCCAGACAGGGCCATATAGCTAGTGGGGTGAAAGGTCGTTATGATCCTAGGGGCCCACAGGTCCAGGGGGCCCAACAGCAAATTCTAAACTGTATATTTTAATAGGAACGGGGGTCCTGAGCAATAGACAGTCATTGGGCCAATAGCTATGGCCCTGGTTCCAGGCATACATTAATGCCAATTCATATTAATGGCGGTGAGTTTTCCCTCACATCTTCAAACTGCTGCATTTTAAACTTTAATACACAAATAAAACATGACTATTGCTCTACATAGCTTTTAAGCAAATAAATATAGGCTAAATAGGCCTAAAAATGTTAGCAAGCCGTTCAGTGAAAGGGCTATCTTTCAAAAGTTAACTTTATTTTTTATTTCTTCAGATAACTGTGTTCTATTTGACTAAAACTAAAGAGTTGCTTACCAGTTTCTAAGTGTTGTTATACTAGGCCTCAATAAGAGACATCAGACACCTGAAACAATCGACATTGCACGTGGTCGTTTATGCAGAACAGAATTTACAGTTCTTCACTGCATCATTAAGTCCTAACTTTGGACATGTGACAGTCTGAGGATGTTTTGTAGAATCCATTATAGTACAAATATCATTGGATGAGTGCCATTTGATAAAAAGAGTCCAAAGAGGAAAGAGAAGCAAAAATGGTATTTTCCATCCTCTGCATTTTGACAACAAAGCAATCTCACCTCAATTATAAGCCTAATAATAAACCAGTTATAATATCTAATAATATTTGCTAGCTTTATGCAGCCTATACCCGACCATTTTGGTCGTCTTTATTCTGCGTTTGTGTTGATGTACAAAACTTTGATCACGTTGATCTGATTTGACGAAACCATCCCTAAACGGCTGTTTCAATGATAACTCGTCAATTCCAAGAAGTGTCGATCTTGCTCTGTGTTGTGATTTAGTCTTTGGCAAAGGAAGGTTGTGATTTAAAGAAAAGTCTGAGAGTAGAGGAGTTGAATTCTTTCCTTGAGGTGATCAAACAGTCCCAGGCTGGCTCAGTGTAGACATTGTGTGTTCAATTGTCCTCTCCACAAGCGTGAGCAACATCACTCATTAATCTCATTATCAGCGGCCTGTGGAGGAGTCTGATTGGCGACCACCTTTCTGAAACGTAAGAGAATCGGACAGAAAATTGACTTTCAATACAACTCTTTGGAGTTGGTTTTAGAAGCATATCAGATAGGTGGCACTCATATTCATAGCCTATATTCAGACGTTTACATTTTGCAGAGGAGTGTTCCATTAAATGCCATTTCAGCGCATGGAAATTAACTTATAGAGACACAAAACAGACGCATAGCTGTCTATATTTTGCATAAGCTCATATTGTTTTAATTGTATTAAACGCTTTTGCTATTTTTGCTATTGCTGTCTCTATGTTAGTTCTTGCAATTTATCGATTTATTTAAAACCTTAATAGCTATTTTTATCCGAATATGTTTGGGGCGATAACTCAAACAATACCGCTAAGATAACAATATTTCCAACTGAGTATAATGAGTGTGATTATTGTTGTATCATCATACCAATCTGTCGCTCGTATCTCTTATCTCATACAGCTTTTAAAAAGAACACATCCAGATTTATCGGGCCATAAACTCGAACTTTACGTTCTCGCACAGACACCGAGATTATTTTACTGCAACATTCTTATTAAAAGCACAATCGAAATGCAAGCCATTATTGTAAAACATAATGTGCACAGAAGCGTAACACAAACCCATGCGTTAATTGCTCCAGTTCTGTGGTTATATTTGTAAACTATTTTCGAGGAGTTACATTTTTTTTTTTTTTTTTTTACAGAACTGGAACAAGACATGTTTATTTGTTTATTTATTTATTTTGTTGCGTATACACATAATAAAAAAAAATGCATCAGTCAAACCAAGTTCCAATGTTTCTTAAAATTTAACTTTCATCGAAAATCCTCAAAAGACCATTTAAGCTAAATCGTTTAAAATACAGTAGACTCAGCAAATATAGATCTTACAGGTAGGAGCACACCCCTCCTCCGCAAGACACACACACACACACACGATATCCTTCTCATTCTTCTCCTCCTCCATGGGTCCTTTGGAGTGCGTCACGTGGTTCTGCTCTTACAAATAACTCGCAGTAAAGTAGAGAACAAACCAGAGAACAGTTATATTAGGCATTATATGCCGCAACAACTATCTTCAGATAGAGACAAGGCACAGTGACAAATCCCAACGCAGAGAGGACAACTACAACTTTTTGCGTGTAACGTAGACTTGCAGTCTATATGTTAGAATAGTCACAGATAGCTTTCGTTGGGATAAAATCAAAGACGAAGAGAGAGAGAGGGGAACCCCCAACGGCGAAATTAAATCAACTCACTTGGAAAAGAGGGTTCCTGACTTTATCACTGACAGTCCTTATCTGGTGAGATAATACAATGAGAGCTCTTGGATGAAATTGTATAAGCCCTTTGCTAACAGCTATCACCGTTTTTTGTGGTCTGCGTTTTCAGTGATAAAATATAGATGTTAAAGAGATTGCAATGCGACTATCTATTGTGTTTCTTGATTTGATCTCCAGCTATGATTTAATTGTTTCGGTAGAAAGTTTTACCAGGATATATGAGACTGCTGCTGATAATTATTTATCTCCAACATGTAGCAAAGATATTAAATCATTAATGTCATTTTAGTCTATTAACGACAGTCTGAAGCTACAGAGAGTTGACAATTAGAACAGTTTGTTCATCTTGACTGCAGCCATATATATATATATATATATCAGTTTGATTATCCATGGTGGCACATGTATACGTGTTCAAATTATTATCTTATTATTTAGGAATGAATTCAAATATTTGAATATGTTTTTGAAAACAAAGGCTACGTCATGTAATATTTTTACAATCACTGTATTTAGAACTGTTGGTTCTATACTAATTAGCATTTGATTTTGGTTACTAGTCCATGAATATATTCTGTTACTGAGAAAATAATTTGATTGGTTCTTTTTGCTTTGTCACCAGGAGTGAATTTCCCTTTGAGGCCGCTTCACAAGAAATTATTGGATTGGAGATTTCGGACGTTATCGCGACCTTTACTTCAAGGTGTTCGAAATTTGGGCTTTTCCTTTTGGGGTAATTTTTGTATTTAATATTTCAACATCTAAAAGGATAGCTTAGCAATTGGATACATTATGTATTCGAGCCTGGCTTTATCTTCCAATCCGTCCCCCTACGCACACGATTCCGGGAACTACATCCATCCATCCGCCAGCTCACCTGTTTATGTGCCTACAACCCGTGTACCTGCCATGCTCCAACCCTTGCCCTACCTACAAACATGTGAGTCCACCCATCAGACACATGGACTAGGCAGTCACCACGCCTGGTCACAGAGCGGCACGGAGAACTCCACTTTCAACCCAGGCAGCCCTCATCCTCCTCCCGGGTTCTCTTATTCACACAGCCCGCCGGTAAGCAGCAGCACCGGCAGGGATGCTGTACACCAGAATCCGCTGGTGCTGAGTAATGGCGGGAGGGCAGATCAGTATGGAAGTGCCCTGGTGCGCGCCGTCGGTGGATCCTATTCTAGCCCCTACACGGCTTACATGAGTCCGGAGATGGCAACGTCATGGACACCAGGGCCCTTCGATGGCGGCATGATCAGTCTCCAGGGACGACAGGGAACTCTACCGGGAAGGAGGTCCAGTTTAGGTAAGCACGTGCTACCTAAGACATATGCCTAAAAAAGTTACTACAAAATGAATGATTACAATAATTAACCTCTTGTGGGACATTTACACAGCGTGCGTTAAAATAGCTCTGCAAACCCCGGAAAAGCCCAGACAGTTATATCAGCAACACTTTAAAATGTGAAAACCATTTTACTGAAAACATAGCATTGTTAATATTCTGTATCCTACCAATGGGTTTGAATATCCTTATATGCACATATGTCTCAGGCCTATGTAAATATACTGTATTACATCTGAGTCGTTAGTTTGGCATTAGTTTAAAATCCATCTTTCAAGTCAAAAGGCAAAAATGGTTGGAATGGAGGGGGTTTCGTTTGATGCTGTGATCTCACAATTTATAGCACGGGTTTTATTCGAATGTTATTTATTGGTGACTTGGTGTTTATGTTAGACCCCGTTGTTAAAAGGCACTAGAATACCAATTATTTAAAAAATGTAATTCCCATCTATTGTCTGTGCACACGTGTGGATTGATTAAATGGTCTCAATGGTATACCTCCGACACCTTGATCAAACTTTTCTAAAAAGACCATTATGGCCTGATACACATTTAGCGCCAGTGTCATTTCAAGCTCAGTACAGGACACTCTTTTCTTTGATAGTCAGCGGCCCAGGTCTTCTCCTCCAATAAAAAATGGCCCATTTCTACAACTGTAGACATTTATTCAGTCTTACATAAGGTTCGGGCGCTTTGATAGGCCCATTGAGCATTTACATGTTTTGATGTTTCGTTCAAACCTCTCTTATAAACTTGGATGAAATGACGGAGAACTTGACAAGACGACATTTCCAGACATTTTATTTAAAACAACACATCTATAATAATAATAATAATAATAATAATAATAATAATAATGCGCATGTCTTATTTGAAATAAATTGCTTGAGGGCGTCACATGTCAGTATATTGATTGATCGGTGGCCCCTGGATCTTTAATAATGATAAGAGCCCCATTGCCATTCTGTGCGCCTGAAGCCCTCTTACCTCATCAGGCGCCATAATCGAACCCTGAATATGGTCGCGTTAATTCATTTTTCATTTCGTGTGGTTTTGTCACATTCCGCATTGATGATGCTCAAGAAACCTATGGCTGCACCTATAAGAATAAAAACAAGCATTTGATAGGCTACGTATAGGCCTATAGTCTATAGTCCTACATCGGAGATTTTCACTTATTTTATCAGGTTATAAGTTAAGGTTAGGTGTTTGAGAGAGAGAGAGATTTTTTGCGAAAATATGACAGCTACTACTCAAAAACATCAAATCACACCAAAAACAACACTTGCGCTTATATTATTTGGAGGATTTTTTATGATTTCAACGAGCACTGATCTCTCATCTCAATGTCCTCTGAAATGAATAAAATACAAACTGGTGTAATATATTTGTCTCTCCTTTCAGACATGCTTGAGGAGTTCCCGTGCGAAGGGCGTGAGTGTGTCAACTGCGGCTCTATCTCGACCCCGCTGTGGAGGAGAGACGGTACCGGACATTACCTGTGCAACGCGTGCGGCCTCTACCACAAGATGAACGGAATCAATCGACCTCTTATCAAACCCCAGAAGCGCTTGGTAACTCGCTATTTCTTAAGTTTCTTTCTGATTTATTTTTGTATGTGTTTTTTATGTTTTTGAGTCTTATGCAGTCCTTATTTTGTCTTCAAATGTCTAATTCGCAAATAACAGGTAATAAAAAGTGAATGGTAGCTATGTGACAAAAAGGCATTCATTTAATTAAATTTAATTTAATTGTTATTTACATGCTGGGAAGTGACAGCAAAATTATTATTATATTTTTTTTTTTTTTTTTTTTTTTGTCTTCAGTTTTTACAATACAATCAATATAGCCTATATCTATATACTCTATATCTATATCTCTCTTGCTTTATTTATATATATATATATATATATATATATATATATATATATATATATATATATATATATATATATATATATATATATATGCACAATGGGGTTAAAGGCACACCTTAAGAAAAATAAGCTTTTTTGTTCTGGTCACAAACTGTATAAAGATTGAGAAAATACAAACATTGATGGATATTGATGGAGCAACATAATTTGTGTGAACAGAGATAACTTAAGGTTGTTTTGATTAAAATTATTATTATTATTATTTTAGAAAAGGTGAGGCGGGGGGGGGGGGGCTTTAAGCCCACACTTGGTGTAAAAGGCTCCCACATATGGGTTTAAAGGTCCCCAGGGGGTTAAAGTGATATAGTGTGAGTATGGACAATAGTTATAGGGCAAAATGTCTCAACTTGTGTCAAAAAATGAAGATAAAATAACCACATCAGAAAAGGGTTACCCATTTTCCTATAATTTCAAACTCATTTGGCATTACATAACATCTCAAGTATTCTATAAACAAATGAATCCCCATTGTGATTGGATCCGTCAATGTTATTTTTCATAACAGTGGAACTTTTTAACTCTAATACAATCCTTTCACTTATTGGGTAGTTGTTGAAAAACCTTTGATTGAATCACCAAAACTAAAAAGGACAAATAAGTATTTTGTTTTAAAACAAATTTTATAATTTATGGGATTCTCATGATCTGCATAAATCTGAATCATTTGAAAAATAATTTTAATATAATATGTATATATATGTATAGTTTAGTTGCTGTTTAGTGTTTTAGGAGAAAATGAAATCAAATGTGAGGTGCGGAGGTTAGACCCATCTATATATTATTAAGTAGGCCTATATTCATGTTAAAAGTATAGGAGAGAGGGTTGATCTCATGGTTAGCACTGGGCAAAGTCACTGACAGGGAGAAACTGTGTAAATCCTTCGCTGTCTTGTTTTTCATAAGTTAGTTATCTCTCTCTCTCTCTCTCACTCTCTCTCTCTCTCTCTCTCTCTCTTACACACATTCAAGCTCTCTTACTCTTCTCTACCTCTCTGTTTTCATTCTGCATGCTTTTGCGACCTTGTCCTTGGGTCTGTCTGTTTTTAGCCCAAGCAGCGCAAAACTCACACCAAACATTGTGGTGCATTTGAGCTGAGAAGTTTCATCTTTACTTTGGGAGATTATTTATGATCCTTAACCATTCCCTTAGCAGTTTAAAAAAAAACCCATCTTTGAATTAAGAGAAAGATGTTTTACACAGTCATACTCCTCACAGAAAACAGATGCATTGTCTATATCCTCTGGTTTATAATAAGCTTATTTGCTCACATTTAAAATAAATGGTGTATAGCACAATATTGCAAATTACCCTGCTATATGTAGGATCTATAACATGCTTAAAAAGAAGTTTAGAAATACTATACCACTCTTTACCATTTTTGCATGTTTTAAACAGTAAAATATATTTTTTATATAAGGACACATTCTTTATTAATACAGTATATCATATATCACAGTATATATAATATCATGGCAGTGCTATAGTCATGGAAAAAGCGCCTTCCTATCCTTTGAGAAATGAGCTGCTTTGCATTTCATCTTTTCAGACGTTTGTTTAACAAGGCGCAAGCTCTGCCTTTCTTTGCTGTTGGTTTAAATATTAAAATAACTCTTTCTCACATTCTTTCTCTCATAACAATCAGTTCGATTCCATTTATATCAATACAGTCAACAGTTTTGTCATTTAGATGAATGATTTTGACAAAGAGTGCCAAATTAATGAACCCTCATCATTCTCTTTCTGTTTGCCTCTGTAGCAAAGCACGTCTCGACGAGCAGGTCTATGTTGCACAAACTGTCATACCAGTACGACCACGCTGTGGAGGAGAAACGCAGAGGGAGAGCCTGTCTGCAATGCCTGCGGACTGTACATGAAGTTGCACGGGGTGAGTGCATGATACAATCTGCAGCTTGAGTATTACTAACCAGAGCTCCTTTTGGGAGGTTGTAGCTTGCGTGTACTTACGTGTGCATGGAGGTGTGGGTGTGCTTGTATATGCGCGTTAGTGTGCATAAA
Source organism: Moxostoma hubbsi (assembly GCA_032164185.1). Lineage (NCBI taxonomy): Eukaryota > Metazoa > Chordata > Actinopteri > Cypriniformes > Catostomidae > Moxostoma > Moxostoma hubbsi. Next base: position 16,292,600 of record JAVLUX010000020.1, on the reverse strand, counting down.
TGTGTTAGTCCGCGTGATGAAGAGGTCATAGGTGTGTGTTATCATAAGGGCACGAGAAGGAAGACAGGAAGGGGAGTCGCTTAAATGAGCTTCATTCTGTAAACTAATTTCTTTTACATTCTCACCATTGACCAAACAGACACAGAAAATGTCTTATTTAAACAACAAGTTCTATATTTGTTTGAATTTGAAAGCATTTACTGCATAGTGTGAATAATCAGTCATGTTTAAATTATGACCTCAAATCGAACACCTAACTCAGAAGAAGAGTGTCTCAAGTATGGCTTTGCTGTTTTCTTTATATTAGGTACCAAGACCATTAGCAATGAAGAAAGAAAGCATTCAGACCAGGAAACGCAAACCAAAGATGCCCAAAACAAAAACATCCTCAGGTAAGAGTGGAAAAGGGACAATTTTAAGTAAATTTTGGTAGAAAGCGGAGATGAGTTATTTGGATGAAAGTGTGGGAGTGGATGAGTCAGAGAATGTGTGGAGAGAAATATGGGGTGAGCATGAAAGTGGAGGAAGGGGAGAGGGACTAAAAAGGAGAGCGAACGCAGTAAAATATTTTTTTCTCCTTTCAACGGATGTGCGGTGCATTTGCTGCACCAACACAAACATGAACAGATCCATTAATTGTCATTTGCAATAAGAAGCATTTCCAGTTTGCTGTTCCTTTAATCTGACTGTCATCATTTGTCAACTAATATTTTCTTTGTTTTCAGGGTCAACGGTGTCTGGCACTACGTCTCCCCCTTCAATACCCATGTCAGAAAATGCCTCTACAATAAAGAGTGAACCAAACATTGCAGCTTCTCCATATGCTGGCCAAACTGTTGTCTCAGTCACACAGGTAGCATCTAATAAATCTAATAAGTGATTGGTGGATAATGATCAAATCAATCAATAAGAGATTCCCTAGCATTCGAAGTCGATATATAAGGCATAATGTCTTGTATTGTGCAATTACAAAATATTTCATGAGAGAGATCTTTCTCACAGTGTTGTCCAACTGATTTTATTTTTTTCTTTTCTTGAAAAGAAAGGGAGCTGTTTCTGAAACTAAAGTTTTGTCAGATGGTTTAAGTCTGGCCTTGGACTTTAACCTGACAATGGCTGAAATGTGTTATTGTGGTTACACAGATCCATTGGGATCTGCGTAGCCACAATTTTCTTTGTAGATGTTACTTTTAAACTAAATGATTAAATATGTAGTAGCTCAATGATAGGACTTCAATGGAGCTTCCACCTACCGCAAAGTTTGATTTGACAACTGACTGTGTGGTAACGAATGCCCCTGTTTCTCTTTGCTTTTTTATAAGGCATCGATACAGTTGGACAGTTCAAGCTCAGGACATGTAGACATCAAATATGAGGACTACACATACTCACCAACGTCAATTGCTCCACAGAACTCCTGGTGTGCGCTGTCTCAAGCGTGATCTGAGACCCTCCCCAAAAGGACTTTTGACGACCTAGACTACCTATTTGAAGTCACTTTTACACACATACGGACCTTGGGAATGTAATAATTGACTAAAAGTTGGGCTACTTTGCCTTGTTGATGTATCACAGCATATCTCTCTGTGATGTCGTGGCTAATTCATGATATTCTGCCAAAATGCAGCGGGCGACAATCAACGACTCATCAAGCAGTTCTTGAGTTACTCAAGCAACGATTGGAAGGATAAAAAAAACACGCTTTTATGGCTTCTGAACATGTTTCATGGCTTAGATGTTAATGATTAACTTTTAAGATACATTATTTATGTTAAGATAAGAATGGTAGAGGCACACAGGTCTCTCCCATCATTCTCCTTATCCTTTAGGGAATGTGTCATTATGATCATTATGACTTTACATCGCACACATTCCCTGGACGAGATTTTAAAAGTTTCCTTGTTGTCTTTGCTGATTCCAAACTCTGTTAATGCTGTATTGTATTCCTCCGATGATCTGAAGTGCAATGACCCTCACTTTTTAGCACATTTTGAAAAGGGACACATTTATTTTAATTGTTTAGAATTTTGTGTTTGTTTTGTCAGAATATGTTAACCTAAATTTATTTGCTGAATTTTGTTGATATTGGAATCATATAATTGTTTTATTGCATATAAAATTGCTAAAAATCTGCTTTGTGTATGCTTTGTAATTCTCCCTGATATTTGTCTAGATTATGAAAATCGTAATTTCTTAAAATCAAATTTTAAAATTGTTTATTGGGCTCAAAACAGTAATTAATGTTTAATTAACACAGCAATAAAGTAATCACACAACAATATCTTTGAAGAAAACTTCCACCATGTCATATTTTGACATCATAATGATGGGTTGTGGGGGGATTTCCATGGATCTTTATATTCTGAGAGATATTTTCAGTGTCCACAAACAGCTCTGACTTCCATATTATCTTGACTTGATGAGTTTGTATGGTTGTACTTTATTCCCATCTTAAAATATAGTTTTGAGCAAAAGCCCCAAATTTATCAGCATGACTTGGTTTTTTTTTTTTCAAAGGTTTTGCGTTGTAGTTTGATAAATGTTACAATGTTTTGACTTTACAATGCTCAGATTTTTGTAGGCCACATGAATTGTATATGAATCCTTTGATGTTTATGACTTTATATAGTACTTTTGTGTAACCCGTATACTCTTCTGTGTTGCCGAGTGTTTGTGTGAATGACTCTCCGTACCTGAGCGTACCTTTCTCTGCAGAGTGTTGGCGATCAAAGGTTACCTTCCAGCTTGGCTTTATGGTGCTAAGGTTTTGGGTTAGGCTAGTACATGATGGCTCTAGACGGGCGCGTCAGCATGCAGCCCACCCGCTTTACAGCCCCATGGCGACAGAGAGGCACCACCATCCACCTTTATTGCTATTGGCTAAATTAGCCTGTGTTATCTGTTGGTGTCATAGTTTTTGTTGCCCTGGTGATGAGGTGCTGGGTCAAGAAACTGTTGCATCAGGTTCATAACCTCAGCCTCATGGGAAATGCCTTACAAGCCATATTCCATTAACTGTTATATTCCAATACTGCAGTCATTATTATATGACTACAAAACCATAATCCCACAACTCATAGGTAAACAATATAAAAAAGCACTTCTGTAATGAGAGATTTTCACTGAGTCCACTGTACTTGAGATCTGAAGTGAGTGGCTGTGGTTGGAGCTTGTGGTCAAAATGTAATTTCTCTGCATTTAATGCCATTTATCATTGATTTTCTGAAAGTAAAAACTGTTCTGGATCGTCAGAGGAATGCAGCTATAGCATGTATTATAAAAGATTGAAAAAAAAATAGAACGTAGAAACATTTTGATACCCACCCGGTTTTCATCCAGCAACCTTCACCAGCTTTAGTATTGAGCAGTATTCAAGTCATGTACACACCTCACATGGACTTGTTGCTGTAAATGCAGGCTCTATTGTGCATTATTATTACAGTAAAATATGTAAAAACTAGTATATTTGTGGCCTGGTACAGAATAGAGGATTGCTATCATAAGGCATTTTTTAAAACCATGTTATTGACTATTTGTTTTTTCATGTTAAGCAAAAATAATTTACTACACTTCTACAAAACACAGTAGGAAAAATATGCATGTTAATATAATATAGTATATATATATATATATATATATATATATATATATATATATATATATATATACAGAGAGTGAGAGAGAGAGAGAGAGAGAGAGAGAGAGAGAGAGTAAAAAATGTCCATAATTTTAATGGTAAAAGAATGTAACATTTTTAATATGCAAAACAAGTCGATATATATAATTGAACAGAATAATTTTTTTTAAAAAGTTCACCATATTGTTTATTGCATTATTTTACTGTCACATATGGTACCAGAATGGTGGTTTGTGTTTGTGTGAGTTACACTGTGCACTGTCTATACATGTGTATTAATTATTGCTCCTGGAACAGCCATTCTTCAATTTTAAGTTATCATGGGGCCTTTTGTAAATACTACGGTAATTAACAATACATTTTAAAGTGAAAAGCAGACTTTTAGTTCCAGAAAGTTTGAATATTCAGTTTACTTAATTTAATAATATAATCGGTAGAACCATAAAATATACAGGCATTAAAATGTCATCTTGTAAAGCCTGAAACATGGTCATCATATTTCCTATGATACATTTCTGGCATCCACAGCTGCCTGTACAGAATATCCAAATTTATATATATATATATATATATATATATATATATATATATATGTGTGTGTGTGTGTGTGTGTGTGTATATATATATATATATATATATATATATATATATATATATATATATATATATATGTGTGTGTGTGTGTGTGTGTGTGTGTGTGTGTGTGTATATATATATATATATATATATATATATATATATATATATATATATATATATATATATGTGTGTGTGTGTGTGTGTGTGTATATATATATATATATATATATATATATATATATATATGCGTGTGTGTGTGTGTGTATATATATATATATATATATATATATATATATATATATATATATGCGTGTGTGTGTGTGTGTGTGTGTGTGTGTGTGTGTGTGTGTATATATATATATATATATATATATATATATATATATATATATGTGTGTGTGTGTGTGTGTGTGTGTGTGTGTGTGTGTATATATTTGTTTCACCTGATTTCTTCATAGTATGAACATTTCACATACTTCTGCCAGTGATATGGATATATCAGCAAGAATTTCTTTCTGTTCTTTCTTAATTTCCATCACTAATTAAGATGTACATCTAATTTTCCCCCTTACCCCTTATTTTCTCTCTTTTTCTGTTGAACCTGATTTTTCCCTGTGTTATCCTGCTTCATTAATTTTCTCAGTACTCAATCCTGAGGTAAAAACAGGATATTGTAGAGCAGTTGTGACCATGAGGGAAGTTATGGAAGGAGGGATAATTTATCTTTCTGGCTGACAGTGTAAGTTTGAGAGTGTACATGAGTGTTACCCTGTTGTTTGTGGTTATACAAATAGTGTATGTGATTGTGTGCCTGTAACCGTGGACATTCTGTGGAAATGAACAAAATCCTACCTTGGGAATCCTAGGATGACTCGATTAATTAGTGGGGATGAAAGGTGAAAGGATGAAACATGGAAGATATCCTCAGAAAATCTTTATCAATAACTCCTTATACCACACAGGCAACCCCAGATCTACTGGCATGAGAATCCATGTGTACACTCACATCCATTATAATGCAAGACAATATTCATTGGTTACAATGTTACCAATCATACATTTCAAAGTTATATGAGGTCAATAATATTTTCAAAATTACAACCACTCTGTGAATAATTTCAAATGACCGTATTCAGTGATAACAACATTTAGAACTAGACATTTTTCAAAGAAAATGAGATCATTGGATGCTGTTCAACTCCTTGAACAACTACCGGCATTTTATTTACCTGTACATTTGTGTTTGTTTATTTTTCAGGGCTGGTCGTGATGGGTATTTCTCTGAAGGAGCAGTCTGAAAATGGAGGGTTGCCAGTACTAGAAAGTATGACATGCAGTTTGTTCTTATATAACCACATTATTAATTCTGGGCAAGACAGCAAGAGTGGTGGAAACTGATAAACTGTGGCTGGAAAAAAGGAGGAGAAAATCAACAATAATGCAGCAACAATATTGAGCTTTACTTTAAAGGAGTCCATTGATCTTGTGTCAATGGACTCATTTAGATTCCTTAGACCTTCTTTCCTGTCCTAAACTAGGTGAACAAGAAGAATCAAGCGACAGCATTCTCACCTCCCACCTTCACACCAATGCTGCTGGCTTTCAGAACACACTATCAGCTAAATGACCTCAGAGGTGCCCTGTGTACTTTAAGCAATAGCATTTCTGTCCAAGTCTTAAAGAGGCAGAGACTTAGTAATGCATAAATGCACAGCCTCTGTTTAATGAAGATATCATGCTAGAATTAAAAGCCCCTTTTACAGGAGAGCCAGTTTGTTACAAACATGATTACATCAAGATTTTTTTCAGAAGGTAGAATGAATATGCATTTGTATTTGATACCATTTATAAATTAGTAATGAATTATGTACAGTATAGGCCTTAGTGTAGACATTTCTTTGCTTTACCTGAAAGAAGTTACTTTCTTTCTTTCTTTCTTTCTTTCTTCACACACTCTCTCATTCTTTACAGTGCTTCACTGGCTGACTGCCTTGTTTGGCCCACTGCAACTAAACAAAACACAGTTACATTCCCTAGCACTAGCACTAGTGTGCTTTTGTTAGCAGCTCTTGGGGGTTCCCTCCAGGACTCCTATTATATTGTAATTGGTACTCAATTTAAAAGTACTTTATTAGTATTATTGTGTTTACATACTATATTGCCAAAGCATTAATACACAAAACAGATAATGACAAGACAAATAATAATAATAAAATAGTAACAAATAACAATAAAGATAGAATTAAAATAAGGTGCCAGGAAATGGATAAAATAAAAACTATAATAACAAAATACACTATACAATATAAAATAAGCATTTAACAGGACATTATGAACATAAGAAAATAAAAGTACTGTGACTGAAGTACATTAAGGCACTGATTGGTTTCTGAGGGTGTGCATCTCAAAAATGATTTCCGCAACTGATGCATGATGGTCCTCCCCCAGTAACACCAGCATCTGATCTGTTTCTGCTGAACTGGGAAACTGTCGCATGAGGTTTGAGAGTTTGTGGAGGTATTTCCCTCTCACCTCTGTAAATTTCTCACAGTGAAGGAGAAAGTGTGTCTCAGTCTCAACCTCACCTGTGTCACAGTGAGCACAGACTCGTTCTTCCTTTGGAAGCCATGTTTTCTGTGTCAGCCATTTTCTATGGCCAGACTGTGATCACTATTTGGTGATGATCCGTCTCTGTTTTGGATCTCTTAAATTGTGGAGATATTCTGCCAGATTATACTTTTCTGTTTAGGCTCTGATAACATTCCAATTTGCTTTGGTTGTTTACTTTAATTTTCCAAATATACATTTTTGCTTTCTTTTATGATTTGGTTTATTCTGATTTGGTTTAGTTCAGCAGTGCTGGTCTGAAACTGGTGTTTGTTAGTTGTTAGTGGGTTTGTGAGTTTCAGAGCCAGCTGACAAATGGGACTGGTTTTAGGCTTCAATTATTTGGGGTTTAGTGGCTTCATGTTGCAGTGTGTTAGGGGAACTTGAATTTAGATTGTTTTTCAATATGTATAATAAGGGGGTATCTGCATAGTTCGGCCCGGCATGCATTAATAGGTGTACTTCTCTGAACTCTTAGAATGTTTCAACAGAATTCTGCATGCAGGGATTCCATAGGGTGTTTGTCCCATCTAGAGTAACCTGCCAGACAGAATGGACCCCAAACCTCACATCCATACAGAGCAGACCCAGGTAGTCATAGTGTAGGGTATGTTCTATTGCAGTGTTTCCCAGAGTGAATTTGTATCTGGTTTCCTGTAATCTGCCGTTTGTCTGGAAGATCATAATTTTTGTGTGTCAGGGCCCAGTTCTGACAGTAGGTCTGGGTCATCAGAAATGTAACTTCAGAATTATTTAATGTAAGACTGTTGCAGATTGTTCCAGTAGCATTGCTAACTCATTCATGTAAAAGTTGAACAGAGTTGGACTCAAACTGCAGCCCTGTCTCACTCCTCACACTTGAGTGAAGAATTCTGTTCTTTTATTTCCAATTCTAACTGCGCACCTGTTGTCCGAATACATAGATTTGATAGTGTGGTACATTTTACCCCCAGTGCCGGATTGTAGAACTTTATAATATAGATCATCATGCCAAATGGAATCAAATGATTTTTAAAATAAATAAAACATGCATAAATTTTGCCTTTGCTTATTTTATGAACGTGCTGGTTGACTATCATTTGTAGAATGTGGTCAGTGGTGTGATGGTTTGATAGGAATCCAATCTTACTCAAGACATTGTGCTTGGAAAGGAAGGTCTGTATCCGGGCATTCAGGATACAACACAAAGTCTTCCCCAAATTACTGTTCACACAAATGGCTAGGAAGTTATTGGGGTCGAAATTGTCTCCACTCTTATATAATGGGTGTATTAAGCCCATATTCCAGGTATAAGGAAAGTAGCTAGTTTGGTTGGGTCTCTTCTTTACAGCATGGTCATTTTATGCTATAACAATAATAATTTTATTAGTCATAGTAGTATTTTTTTTAAAAACATTTAAGGTTTTTAAATCAGGTTTTTACTAGGAGGGTGACAGATTTTTTTATTGACTGTTTTCCATTAATCTTTTTTTACAAATCTTTCTTTCTTGTGTTTGTCTGTTTAATGGGATATCTGTCCAGTCCCTTTGGATCTGTCCTAAATGACAGGGTGCTTAAAAAATAGTGTCTCTTCCCTCGTGCACTCACAAAAACAGAGTGACCCCATCTATCCAAAGGTCAAGGTGTGCACAGGCCAAAGGTCATGTTGCAACCAAAGCCCCATAAAACAAAATGCATCTATGCCCATAATTATCATCACAGCAAAATGGCACATGCGCACACACTCAAAGATGGGCGCATGCACACAATCCAGAAGACGTGCAGGCACACAGGCTCATGATGTATACAGCAGCTGCACATGCACAAAATATGCACACATAATGTACATTTGTAAGACAGGGGTTGGTGTTTGCACACGCACATGCTTTTCCCAACACACACCTGGCCAAAACTCAGCATAATTAGACACATAAATCAAATACCCACTAACTGTTACAGGATCTCAGTCAACAGTGAGTTACTCATTAATGTGTTTAAATCATCAACCCACAATGTATTTATGATTTATTAAAGAAAATATGTACGCTGTTGGGATGTTTGCATATGGTGCATGCAATTTTAGAACATAAACCTATTACTGAACCCAGTAGAAGTTCTAGCTTGTATGGTGACCCTGGTCGGGGTTGCGGGTGGTTATTGTTGAGATTGCCCACTTTTTTGTGTGGGCGGGCAAGATGCTGCCCTGGGCAGTTGTCCATGTAGCCCATGCCTAAATCCGCTCCTGACTGAACCAGATCTCCTAGATTTCCTACTTTTTAAAGTTAAAATGTCCAGAAGCATTATGTAAAAACATCCTCTCAATTAATTCTATCATTCATGTCACCTTGTTCAGCAATGCTGTAGACATTTAACGACTATGTCCACAAGCATGGGTAAATGTTTTACCAACTTTGAAGACCAATTGCCTTGAGTGTGTGCGCGGGAAAGCACGTGTCCTCGTGCACTTTTCCTGTTGTGGAAATTAATGCCATTTTTCATGGGTATTAATAGAGGTTGGCAAGACTAAACTTAGCTTCATTCTTTAGGTTATGCATTCAGTGTGGACAACAAAAAGAAACGGCAACAAATAACAGACCAAGGCAGAAAATGCCAAAATAAGAAGGAAAATAGCATTGTAAAGGATGAGATGGAGACGTTTGAGAGTGATGGCTTCCGTGGCCGGGAGCAAGATTGTTTCCTTGCAGTCGAAAAAGAGACGGAAATGAAAGAAAAAAGTGTTGAGGGGTAAAGAGAGAGAGAGAGAGGGGGAGAGAGAGAGAGAAAGAGAGAAATAAAGAATAAAAAATCGATCTATGTCTGCAATCAATGCACCCATCCTCCCCCATGTCGCCGCAATCTCTCTGACTGTAATATATGACCACTCACTATTTATCTGGCACACACTTCACGGTAAAGTTGGATCTCACAGCCTGTTTTGCGCAGGTATATTATAGACAAGCTGTCAATTTATTGTGTTTCACAGGAAATTGGCATGTGAAATGGTGGCGTCGAGCGTTACAGAGAGATTCTCTCATTTTCACATTTCTAAGTAGATGTTTTTTGGCGCCTGCTGCATCGTAGATGTTCTTAAGATTGGCCTCACCTCCCTTTCAACTTTGAACCTTGAAAAAAGTTATTGGTTGAAGCGCTGTGGCATTGTTGAATCTGCCTCAAGCCAGAAACACCAGAAAACTACACATTTATGATCATCTTCAAAGTTGCAGTGTGTGTGTGTGTGTGTGTGTGTCTATTCATCTGTCATCAGGGAGGCTTGGTGAGGAGACTCTGTGGAGCCCAGAACTCAGGGGTCAAGTCCAGGTTTTCCCAGCCCCCAGTATCCCTCCCGCTCTCCTCCGCTCCAGAGAGATGGACGGAATCAGGGAGAGACATGAAGCGATGGGGAGGAGAGGACATGAGCCTGGAGTGATAGATTGACGCAGAAGACATGGAGCGGTGGGAACGGATATTATGGACAAAAAACAGTTTACTTTTACATTATGTGGCCAAATGTGTTAAGGTTAGAGTTCTCTGTTTATTGAAGTATTAATTTATCATATCCGTCTTAAGGGTCAGGATTGTGAATTGAATGGCTGAATTTCCATTTTTCCACTCATTCATTATTGGAATGCTTATAAAATATACAACTAGCATATTGTCAGGGACGTAGCAATCACTATAAGTGGGGGCATAGGGACCTCCACATTTAGAAATTTCACTTTTCCAGCCCAAACCCCCAAACTTTGTTTTAGACATGAGCAGTTCCTTAAAGGAATAGTTGTCCCAAAAAAATCTAATTATGCCATTGTTTATTCACCCTAATTTTGCACCAAAGACGTATGACATTCTTTCTTCTGATAAAAACACAAATACTGTAATTCTGGTCTTTCAAGCTCGAGAAAGGCACCTTAAAATGACTCATCCGCCATATTCAAAGTCTTCTGAAAAGATACAATCACATTGTGCGATGAGTCAAACAAAAAAGTCATTGTTATTCATTCCAATCACATCTCATCATTAACAATGTGCATAAATCAAATATGTCAGCTACATTGATAACATCAAACCTTATTGGCTCTCATCACGTCTCGTGACCAAATGTGCAACATGACATCATCATTTTTGGTCACAGGTATAATGATTTTTGGGTTAACATCCTTTAATGTGTCCCTCAAGTGTTTTCTATTTTCTCTTCCCCATGCACATAGACAGTGGCAGACTGACTGATTATTTGACTTTTATGAATTTATTAAGTTAATTGATGTAAGTTGAGATCCTATGCCCCCCTTTGACCCAGTTGTAACTAATGTCCATGCCACCCTCTCTTAGTCTGTCCCTCTGTTTTTGTCTCTCTCCTCGGGTGAAGTGTGGAGTGATGCAGTCCAGTACTGCTCTCTCTCTCGCTCTCTCATCACCGGAGTGCCAAGCAGTTCAGGTGGGGTGATAGACATTGCTGGAGTGTGTGTTATTCTTAATGTAGACCTCCAATTGGACCAGCAGTCAGCACAGCTAGTTACACACACAGCGTAATTGGCTTGTCAATAAGTTTATGTAAGCTAATCACATGCCTCAAACACGTGCTCTTTCATGCACACACGAGAACACACACATACACATAGAGATACATGGTATATACACTTCCAAGAAGTATTTGGACACTTGGAAGTGTATATTGGATATTGCAGATGACTAAACTAGAGCTGTTTCATTCCTACCTCATTATTTTACATCAATAATCCATGTGCAGATAATAACCATTGGGAAAATTAATTACCGAGCATGCCAAAAGATACCGCACACACTCACGCACACCCTTTGATAAATGTATTATCCCAAGCTACCTATCTATGTGGCTTGTTAAAGCAGTAAGCCACAAGAGGCTAATTACTTTATCTCTGCTTAGTATTGTGCCTAAAAACACGTGGTGAAGTCACAGTAACACATGGACTCGAGTGATTTATTACATCATAAATTAGCTGTAACAGCAAAATATGACACCAATGTTCAAGTCATTTTTATTTGTATAGTCTTTTTGACAATACACATAGTTTAAAAGTAGCTTTACAAAAGATCATGCTGTAATGTCTTCAGTGTCTTAAAATCCCCTTTCAACAGCTTAATTTAAAATCTTTATTGAAAATCTGTTTTTATTGCCTTACTGTTTTTGTCTTAAACCCCCAGTAAGCAAGCCAAAGCAACTGTGGCAAGGAACTAGATAAAAACTAGATAGGATATTTAGCTCACTTTCAAGTCGGTCACTTCAATGCTGTGTCAGTAGCTGACGCTATGGGAAACTCCTCCCAGGAGTGAGTGCACACTGGAACACAGCACCATTTTATCAGGATTTTTATCTTCAGATTGCAGTAACATCTCTCATGCTTTGAATGCCAGAATCTTCAATTAATTATTGAATCTGCACACCTTAACAGTGAGTGGATATCTTTGCCTGTGCTCCGACGAACAGTGTATCCTTTATCACTTCTGCGTTTGACCCGCTATTGCATTGTGATCATTGTTCTGTGTTTTATTGAGTCTAAAGCATATAAAAGAGCCATTGCAAAACCATTTGAAATTGGGAATGTGTTGGTGGCATGAGGCAGGTCACTTTAAGTGTCTGTTTTACTATTGTTGGGGATTTGGACATGGGGAATTAGGGAGGCCTCAAAAAAAAAAAAAAATTTACGCCAAGGGATAATTTTCATTATCCTAACTCTAGGCTGTTTGTGGGCCCCAAGCAACGTTGTAACTGTGTGCATAAATAATGTGTGGACACAGGTGGCCGTTCATAGTATGTTAACAACAGCTTCAGAATTTATATTCGGAATTGTCTGTTTTATAATAATACAGTTAGACTAATGACATGCTTATGATTTTGAAATGCTAAACTAAACAATTGAACTACTTTACCACAAAGCGTTTTACAATATTCTGGTATCCATAAAGCATATGGAGACTAGATTCAGTCAAGGCTGATTTTTTTGCATGATCACATTCCATTAGAAACTTTTTCATGAGTGGAATATACTTTGACCCCGACAAACTCTAGCCCACTCATTAATTTATAGACTCTCTGCCATCTGATTGGTGCTGCACTGATGATGTCACCCCTTAAACAGCAGCACTAAATTATAATCATAGCCGTCGTAAAGACAAGGGCCTGCTGCACATGTGGAATTCTTTTCTCTCTTTTTTTGCCTTCTCTTTTATTTCATTATCTCTCCCCCTCTCTTCATCATCTCAACGCAGGATTTCCTTATGTTCCTGTCTCTGTCTGTCTATCTATTTCTTTTCACTTTGTCTGTTTCTCAAGCTCCTTCATTCTGTTAATCTCTCATCCCTCCTCGTTCTGTTGTTCGTTGTCTCTCTGTCTCTCTCTTTTTGTCTCTGCTTCTGAACATGGACTTTGGATAACCCTGTTCACAGACCCTCCACTGCACTTTGCAGATAGATGTAGCCTATTTATTTTACTATAAGAACACAGCAGATTTAGGGAGCCAGATTGAGAGAGTGAGAAAGCAAGAGAGATATATTCTGGTGGGGTAAATCCAAAAGAAGTAGGCTGAAAGTAAATGTGTGCATGTATGCATGTGTGTCTGCCAACTGCGTCTTCAAGAGACCCTTCCAGATTTATAGAAGTGACTCTGAACCTTGAAATATTTTTAATCGTGATTTGTTTGATTATGTGGGGGAGTAAAGAGAGAGCTGGAAGTACTTTAATACCACATTCTCTCTCTCTCTCTCTCTCTCTCTCAAACACACACACACACACACACACACACTGTCTTTTGCTGTGCCTCCACACATCCCTAGCCATTACATCACTATTTTTTCAACATATTTAAGCTCAAACAGTAAAGGGCTACTTCACAGAAACCTCTGAATATTCGGTATCTCAGAGCCAATCAGATTACTGATTTGTCTGAGCGTTCAGTATGCTGCCTTCTAGTCCCCCTGGGAACATCCTAACGAATTTGGAAATTGTAATAGATTATGTAATTGATAATCGTAATTGATGTGATTTTAGTCTAAATAAAATGAGCACGCTGGGCAGTTATTTTGATGAACAGTGAAGACTTTGTCAAAAGCACACCTGAAAGTTTACTGGTGTGTACATAAGACATCGTACTATGGAGCCCCTTAGAGGACAGGTCGGGAATTTTTTTCTGAAATAGATTTGCATGCCTTCGGAATAAGTTTTGCATTCCCTCGTAATAGTTTTTTGTTACCTCGTAATAGTTTTCATTCCATCGTAATAGTTTTGTGTTCCTTTCTAATTAGTTTTGCTTGCCCTCGCAATAGTTTTGAGTTTCCTTGCAATACATTTACCATGGTTTTCCTAAAATAACCATATTTCAACCTTGATATCAGTAGTAAAACGTCTCGGTTAATGTTGTAACCTCCGTTCCCCGAGGGAGGGAACGAGACGTAGTGTCGAAGGAAGTGACACAAGGGGTCTTCTCGGACGCCAAATCGTACCTCTGAACCTGAGAAAAGGCCAATGTCAAGTTGGCAGACAGAATTTGCATGCACCGCCCCGGACATACAGGTATAAAGGGAAGCGGGGCAGCGAATGCCAGTCAGGATTTTGCACTGAGGAGCCGAATGGATGAAGCACGGCCATATACAGTGCTAGGTCTAGTGCCGTGGCAGGAGGGACACTACGTCTCGTTCCCCCCCTCGGGGAACGGGGGTTACAACAGTAACCAAGAAGTTCCCCTTCTGTCACTCTCTCGACGTAGTGTCGAAGGAAGTGACACAAGGGGTCCATATAAAAATGCCACGCACTGACCGTGTGACGTGACTGTCGGAGCAGGAGCAAAGCAGGCTATTGCATGTTAGAGGCACCTGAACCGAATGCACGTCGCCCTCCCCAACGGCCCTTCAAAGAGTTTTAGCATATCTACCTTAGGTTTTACCGCACCCCTGAGTAATAAAGGTTATTACATGCTAGCATGGGAGCAAGCCCAGCAGCCGCAGCCTTCTCTCTCACTATGTCTCTCACATAGGATGTAAAGCGGCTGGGGCCCAACCTAAGTCGGGGAAGGCGGTCTTTCCTTGGGGGGAGCAGGAGAGCCAGTCGGGCGCAACAGGTGTCCCGAGAATAGCGGTGCTGAGAGAAGACTCGAAGCATTAACCCTGCTCCACGCACCCGGCAGGGGGCGGCTTAGAGACTGAGGAAGAGGCCTAAGGAGGCGTCTTCAGAACTGAACATGGGATGAGACCGACTCAACCCTTAGATTGTACAATCTGGCAAAGGTATTGGGTGTTGCCCAGCCCGCTGCTCTGCAGATGTCTGCTAGGGTGGTGCTATGGCTCAGTGCCCACGAGGATGCCACACTTCTAGTGGAGTGTGCTCGGACCTGCAAGGGGGCGGGCACACCCTGGGCGTGATAGGCTAAGGCAATAGCATCAACGACCCAGTGGGCTAGCCTCTGTTTGGAGACGGCGTTCCCTTTCCACCATCCGCCAAAGCAGACAAAGAGCTGCTCAGAGCATCTATAGGTACGCAAAGCATGCACCGGACACAGCAACGAAAGGGCTGGGTCTGCCTCCTCCCGAGACAGCGCTTGCAGGTTCACAACCTGGTCCCTGAAAGGGGTCATGGTAACTTTAGGCACGTAGCCTGGTCGGGGTCTCAGGATAACGTGAGAAAGTTCCGGACGAACTCCAGGCAGGTGTCGCTGACAGAGAACGCTTGCAGGTCTCCAGCCCTCTTGATTGAGGCTAACGCGATCAGGAGGGCTGTCTTCAGGGAGAGGGCCTTGAGCTCGACTGAATCAAGTGGCTCAAATTTCTGATCAATCAATTATTGATTATCACACGATGCATGCCGTGGCACCATGCCCATCTCGGGACTCGAGTCTGTAGCCAGTGCTGTAGCGGTCTCATATGCATCAACCCGAGCGGTGCAACTGCGGCTGAGGATGCCATATGCCCCAGGAGCCTCTGTAATTGTTTTAGAGGACCGCTGTGCCAGGCTTGAAGCGAGTGAGGCACCTGAGCACTGGGCGCGCTCGTTGGTGAGATGCGTTGTCATCGAGACCGAGTCTATGCAGATGCCCACTTCCCTTAAGAGGGCAAGAGCGGCCTCTGCAACCTTTGTGAAGACGCGAGGGGACAGGGACAGGCCGAAGGGAAGGACCTTGTACTGTTACGCCTGGCCGTCGAACGTGAACCGTAAGAAGGGTCGGTGTCGGGGCAAGATAGAGACATGGAAGTACTCGTCCTTCAGGTCTACCGGCGCGAACCAATCTAGCTGTCGAACGCAGGTGATAATCTGCTTCTGCATGAGCATTTTGAACGGGAGTCTGTGCCCGGTTGAGAACTAGCAAGTCCAAGATTGGACGCAACCCGCCGCTTTTTTTGGGTACGATGAAGTAAGGGCTGTAGAGACCCTTCTTCATCTCGGCTGGAGGGATGGGCTCTATCGCGTCCTTGAGGAGCAGGGTAGAAATCTCTGCTCGTAAGGCACTGGCTTGTTGGCCGCGCTCTAGAGTGGAGCGAATACCGCTGAAACGAGGCGGGAGCCGGGCGAACTGAATCGCGGAGCCGAGTCAGATGGTCCTGGCCAACCAGCGCAATGGGTTGGGAAGTGATAACCATGCATCCAAGCTCAGTGCGAGGGGGACAATCAAACATCCGACGGCCTGGGCTGTCTCAGGAGCACTTCGAAGCTTTTCTGGTCCGAGAGGGGATCCTGGAGACGGGGAGAGCCATGGCATGCAGGGCGGTAGCGGCCTGTCCGGTGGGGCTGTAGACTTTTGAGGTCAGTGATGACGTCATTCTTTGGCTCTGGAGAGGAGTAACGGGCAGTCCTGCCAGTCCCGCCATCCAGGGTAGTAAGAGCGGACAAGCGGTCATGCACTTCCGGGAACGACAGAACCAAGGGGGGGGGTGTGGCTATAAGCAGCGCTGTGACCCGAGGAACCGATAGAGTAGCCGAGAGGGGGGGTGGAGATCTCCAGTCCAGCCTCGCGCTCGCGGCGGCCTGGGAAAGCATAGTGGACATCTGCGCGTCAGCCTCTCCGCTCTCCGATGCAGCGGCGATATCGTCAACCAATTCCGGGGGCTCAAGGGAAAATATTGGCTGGCCGGGAGGCGAGCCGCACTCTTCCCGAGCTTGGACGGAAGCAAACAAGCGTGCCGGGGGGCGGGCGGTTCGTGGGGATGTACCTGGCGAAACTGAGTCCGTTGTCATCCCCAAATCGCCAGCCGGGTTGACCTCAATCCCGTGGGAAGAAGGAACAACGCAGCGGGTGGCTGAAGTGGCATTCTCTCATGACAAAAGAAAGCTGCGACTACAATGTTGCCATGGTTATGTTATCGCACTGAGAACATGAACCATTCATAAAATGCTGCCTGCGTGTGATCGCAGCCCAGGCAGAAGTGGAGAGAAATCAACCGCATCCAGGAACTACACAGAGGCGGAAAGACATCTTTAAAAAGACGCATCCTGAAAAGGACGTTCAACGGCTGCTGTGTATTGCTCTTTTATGATTGGGAACTCAAACTCTTTTAGAGAAAATATACTCTTTTAGGAGGAGAACACTCTTTTAAACAGAACGAAGCACTGTCGAAGCACCCAGGGGCGTAAACTGCACAGCGTGCAGAGAGAGAGAGAGACGCCAGCTGGAAATGCGCCGTGCGGATCCAACAGCAATGCTTCTCGCTGGTAGAAGTGAGTGAAACAGGAGTGTGTTTCAGCTGCTTGTGGTACAAGAAAAGTTCTGACTGGCATTCGCTGCCCCGCTTCCCTTTATACCCGTATGTCCGGGATGGGGCATGCAAATTCTGTCTGCCAACTTGACATTGGCCTTTTCTCAGGTTCAGAGGTACGATTCGGCATCCAAGAAGACCCCTTGTGTCACTTCCTTCGACACTTCGTCGAGAGAGTGACAGAAGGGGAACCATTGTACTAATACTGGAAAACAAAAACTATGATAAAAATCACAATTTTGTGGTTATTTTGGTTTGAAAACTTTAGTTTCCACAAGATAAACCATGAATAATCTATAGTAAAACCATGGTTACTATGTGGATAGTGTATAATGTATTAAAACCATGGTTTCCGCCAAAAAAACTAAAACAACACGACCACTTATCTTACTTTTCAAAGTTAGGCTACTATTATATTACTATTGTAAAACCATGTTTTCCGTAAAAAAAAATAAATAAATAAAAAAATAAAAAATAATAATAATCAAAAAATGGTAAACCTACAACAATCAAGGTTACTACAATATTACTAGGCTATAGAAAAAATATGTTTTCCACCAAAAACTAATGTTAACATATACAACTTTTGATTTTAAAAAGATTAATCTGGAAAAAAAAAAAAAAAAAAAGAAGAATCTGGAAAATAATATTACAGATTAATAAATGCTGTAAAAGTATTATTCATTGTAAATTCATGTTAACTAATGTAACCTTATTTTAAAGTGATACCACAATATTACTATAGTAAACCATGGTATTTGCATATAAAACCATGATACCCACAAAATGTGTGTTATGGATGTTTTGTGTATATGCTATCATACTACATACTACATGCTAATGTGCATGCACGTCCTCAAGTTGATTGGCATTTGATGTATGTATCTAAAAGGTGATTGACTCTTTTACTAGGGGTGTAAATTGCAAGTTTTATCTCAATACGATCTGAAATAGATTCTATTAGCCAGCGATCAGATGTTTGGCTTTACCTTAAATTCTGTCATGATATGATTTCAAATCGATTCGATTCAGGGGCCTATGATCGATATTATGATATTACGTGCCTATTTTACACAATCAATTACATTTATTGTTTAACAAATGGATCCAAAATATAATTCAAAATTCTGAAAAGTGCAAATCCAGTATACACGTTGGGACATTAACAACAAAATAAGGTACTTAAGTTGTTGACTTAAGTTGTTTTTACATTGATGAGCAAACAATGTAAAAAAAAAAATGTCTTCCAGATGTTAACAGACACACCAAAAGACATCTTGGTGAAGTACATGTGCTATCAGGGTATGTGATTTCCATGTTTTTTTCTTGGCTACATCTTCCACAGTTGTATTAAACAGTTTACAGTTTACAGTCTTGTAATTGATGTTAGTGCAGGGCAGGTGTTTTCTCTTTCCCTTGTCAGTGCTGTTCAGAATATCTCAGATGTTTAGCCATTTGACTTGGCTGAATTGCTCCAAAGCTTTTAATTGCAAATTCTCATTTAGAATTCAAATGTGCCATATGCACCATGATATGGAGGGAAGCCAGATTTAATTGTGCATGTCACTATTATGTCACCTGAGCTCAATTCGTGGGAAGCCCAGGTGACGGGCAGGCATGGATAGAGCAGAGCAGGCTTCAATAACACATCCGTGTTCCACATGAGAACTATATTTAGAACTTCTAAAGTGAGCTTAATATAGTATGGTTGCTGCATCGTCTGACAAAAATGCAAGAGAGCGTAAAAATAAATGTGCATATTAACATTAAATTAAATATATACATCAATGTATACGCATTGTATCGATGACATCGTATCATTGGTTATTTGATCAATGCCTCGATCCAGATTAATTAGTCGTTGCACCTTTATCTTTTACTTGTAAGGCGGGACTTGCGTTTCTACATCCGCCTTATTGGGTGTTCCACTTTTTCCCATTTTAATAAAAGTGCTCATTCTCAGGCTGAATAGTCTTTTATAACA
Organism: Moxostoma hubbsi; assembly: GCA_032164185.1. Classification (NCBI taxonomy): domain Eukaryota; kingdom Metazoa; phylum Chordata; class Actinopteri; order Cypriniformes; family Catostomidae; genus Moxostoma; species Moxostoma hubbsi. The sequence continues at coordinate 16,273,101 of JAVLUX010000020.1, read as the reverse complement.
TTTCACCACTTTCTTTCCGAATTGCTACTCTGAATTTTCAATAATTCTACACCTTATTGTCAATTGTCCCCTAATTAGGGCATCGGTGACCAAGTATGTGAAAAAGAATGTCTCATGAAGAAATGTTTATCTGATGAATAGGATCTCTCTCTCTCTCTCTCTCTCACTCTCTGTCACATACTGTAATAGCATGTTGGGTTTGATAAGCTTCTCTCTGATGGCCTCCTGGCCCGATGATGTGGACGCAGAGACAAAGGCCGACTGAAGCATTGTTCTGAAGTAGGAGTTTAACACATGCACAGATAACAGAGAGGTATTTATTATCTCTCTGTTACTTCAGAGAAAATTGCCAGAATCTGGAGCATATACTGAAGGTAGAGCATTTACACAACAACCCATTTAGTTTATTATTTGGAAATAGTGTTATATGCTAGAATTGATTGGGTAAGAATGTTGACCCCAAAGTGTTAAAAAAAGAAAAGAAGGGGGTAAAACTAACAAATCTTTAATTTTTTTAAATTATATGAAGGTCACATTAAATCTGACTTAACTGACTATTACTTCATAGATTTGTTTTTGGTACTTTTCAAATACCTTTTATGTACACTTTTTTTAAGCCTTGTCACAGACCGAGACTTTTAATATTATGCTTTAAAAACCCATGATAAAAAATTTAATTATTACATGTCTAAAACTATGATAATGTAACCAAAGAATGAAATAAATATAAACCATTTTATTATTTATTGTGTGGAGATTATTTCGATACATTATTAAAAAAAAATTACTGTCCCACAGCTGTGGTGTCATTTCCACCACACAATATCACAAAACCCACACAATGCTTTAAAATTTGCTTTAGCAAGACAAAGGTTGCCACCGTTGCAGTTTTTCTGAATTGATTAAACACAAAACTCCATTCCCTGAACCCAATGCTCTGAGCCTAAACCCATTTGTTGAATCAATTATTTTTTTTTTTGCAAAACTTTAAACACATTCTCACTCACTAAAACACATTATGCACTGTGATGCACGTGTGATGCAAAAGGGTAAACACGGTTAAACACAAAGTTAAACACAACTATAACACAGTAGTCATTGTTTACACACATCGACTCAAAATTGTTCACACTTTTTTCTAATGATCTGAAAGCATGATGCTGAGGCAGAATGAATCCCTCATTGACTTTGATTTTTTTTACAGTATGCAAGTGCTGAATACACAGTCATTCAATACTGTATTACTGTACTTGCCATACTTACAGTATAAAATGTATACACAGTACTACTGTAAACTGTGATTACTATACTTTTTCTTTACAGTAAAATGTGCTTACTATACACAATAAATATTGTGTAATATTTAAAGTTGTGAAAAAAAGGGTTAAGTTCATGAAATGTGTTTTAGCACTTCAGAAAAACTGTAAAAGCTTAAAAGCAATAAGCTGCTCAAGTCTGGGTGTTACAATTATTTTACCACTGTAAAATGGGTAACAAGGCCTCTCGTGGTTTACGATGAGAAGAGAAGAGAAGAGAAGAGAAGAGAAGAGAAGAGAAGAGAAGAGAAGAGAAGAGAAGAGAAGAGAAGAGAAGATGAGTATAGGTGCTCTGCAGTTGGCAGGAGTTATAGCTGTGGAGATTAGGCTGCAGTCAGTGTGACTGTGAGTGTATCAGTGAGCGGCTGGCCAGTCCATCTGAAGCCCCACTGGGATTCCTCTGGCTGTGTCTCATTGTGCTGGGCCCTGTAAGACAAAGGGTTAAGTAAATGTTTGGGGAAGATAAGGCCACTCACACTGATAGCATGCAGACTTCATGGACCGGGCTCCTCTACGGCCAGATCTCACTCGGGCACACACACACACGCACATACAAAAACACTATTTTTCTGTCATTATATCCAGCTCGTTCCAGCTCCCATTACAGTTTTGGGTTTCTGTTTGTGTGTGTGTGTGTGTGTGTGTATGTGTGTGTAAGAAAGTGTATACATGTTTATAGGGTTATCAATGCATGTCCTTGTCAGAAGTGTAATGTGATTTCCCATAGCAAAGGGAAATCAGTAAAGAAATCTCAGTTGTTTCTTTTCCAGTTTTCTTTCTCTTTTTCCTTAGTAATTTAAGGAGAAACATTTGAAACAAACTTTATACTTCACTGAAAGACAAATGAGAACTCTGACTCATATACAAGGGCGTAGATTTGGCTTGAACATTGGGGGGGTTGCAGTGAGAAGCATTTACATGTTTCCATTGTATAAATATGGGGGGGGGGGGGTTGCTTGTTTTGATTATTGTGTGTGTGTGGGGGGGGGGTCATATGACTGTCCAAATTTTCATCTGGAGTCATTCTCATGCATATAGCTTCATTTGGCCTGAGATGTGCGTGTGTGTGTGTGTGTGTGTGTGTGTGTGTGTGTGTGTGTGTGTGTGAGAGAGAGAGAAAGTATGTGAAACAATATGATGTCATCAGGTAGCCTACTATAAGGGCAATGGAAGGGAAATGGTGGAGGCTTGCTTCGCATGGCCGTTCAACTGCTATCTCCAGCGGCAAGACTTAAAGTCTGGCCAGGAAAATGCACTCACACATACTCACTCCTATTTTCTTTAATGTGCTCTGCTTAGTTTTTCCTACATTCAAAACAAACTATGTCCCATAGCGGCCTGATAGGAGTAAGGAAAGACTGTGTACCTTTGTTTGTTTGAACGTCACTGTAGCGCTTGTGTCATGCTTGGGTTTTTAAAGGGTGTGCTGTGTTAGTCACTTAAGGTATGACAGTCCTCTATATGTCATACATGTGGGAGCATTAGGTTTAGTAAAGCCAAGTGGGTGAAACTGTGCATTTACGACTCATTAGCATTATTAGCATCCGGTCATATAGCTGAAACACTTTGTCACATTAGCAAAGCACTGTTTAGCGTGTCATTTAGCAGAAATGTGTCTACTTATGACAGCTTGTGAAAGAGAAGTTCTGTCATTTACAAAATATTTTTGGTATTACCATGCTAATTTTATATATATATATATATATATATATATATATATATATATATATATATATATATATAAAATGTTTCCAATCGCAATTACGTAATATATATATATATACTGTATATATATATATATATATATATATATATATATAAAAAATACATATATATTACGTGATTGTACCATGGTATAAACATGTTTTTTGGACGTGTATGGAAATACCATGCTTTTTGAACATGTACCATGGTATTATCAGTTTTTTTTGGATATGATGATGCCATGGTAATACCATGTTTCAACGACTGTGGTAGTATCAGTTTGTTTTTGTACATGATAGTTTTTTTTGTTGTTTTTTTTACATAGTACAACGGTAATACAGTTTTGTTTTTGTTTTTTGGACATCATGGCTTTTTTTGTTTTGTTTTTGTCATGAAGGGAACAATGGTATTAACATGTTTTTGGACATGGTTGTTTGATATATATCATGGTACCATGGTTTTGCTATCTGGTACCATTACTGTACACAGAAATGTTTTGTAAGGGGTCAGCCCAGTACAGCTTCAATAGAGTAAAAATCAGCCCTGAAAATAAATAAACTACCCACTTTCCGTTTACTTCTTACTTTCACACATATTAAAATTATGGCCCACATTTTACACAAATAAGAGCACATAAATTAAACCACGGATGTCAACCACACAATGAAGTGTTGCCATAGATGTGTTCCTGCCATACAAAAACAATGAACACAATTCAAACTGTACACAGTTAGACATTTTGTTTTTCTCCAAAATTGGGCTGTAGAATAAACATGGAGGTTAGGTTGTGGAGCAGAGATGTCAGATAGTTTACAGAGACTTCATTCACGTATAGTCAAGTTTGATTCAGCCAACAGCTAATAAGTACGAAGAATATTGTGTCAAATTGTCAGAGACGTCCAGTGTGGCTCCATTAATGATACACAGTCCTTGATTTGTGCAAACTAGCACAAATAGCAGTAACATTAGTTCAGCTGTTTAAATGGGCTTGTAAGCGAGTCAATGAAAGATCAGTATATCAAATAAAATATCACCTGCCATCTTAGTTATGAAGTGTTTGTGCAAGCAAAAATGGAAGAACAACAGTAAATTTAGCTTTAAAGTGTTCTTGGATCAATGTGAATCATAACTCATGTGGTGGGGGTGCATCCTCTCTCAGCCAGTGAAGATTTAGGTGGAAAGGTGTTGCTGAGCATTCATAAAAAACACTCTCCCATCCCTCTCTCACCCCCCACACTTCGTTGACAAACAAGTACAGTAACTTTTGAGTAAAAATTATGGAGACAAAATAGTTTGGTCCAGTGGAGATGATGCTAAAATGTTGTGATAATCAGAATTTTGGTGAAATAGAAATAATTTTCACACAAAAAATACAGATTTATGTTTGTTTCACACTTTGATTAGATTATCATAGTTTTAAACATGTAATAATTTGTATTTTATGATGGTTTCTCATAGTTCTGGGAAAAGGCTAAAACTATAAAATCTGTACATAAAACGTATTTGAAAAGCACCAAATGTAAATGATGAAGGCAAGGTAATATTTTTCAAGTCTGTTTTAATGTTGCTTTAATATAACCGAGAAAAAAAACGTTCTGTTTATTTAAGACTATGTTCACATTAATCCAGATACATTTGAAAATGGCTTTTTGAAATGCTCTCCAACCACACTGCTGTTTAAAGCATTTTACAAAAGTTACCCGTCCACACTGAAACATATGAAAACTCTTAAATCCCTTTACTGCGCATGCGAAAAATCACTGTTCATTGTACGGACTGAAACGCAATTGTCCTTGTTTTCTGTCACCAGACAGCAATTACAAGTAAATTTCCTGTCGCCTTTGAAGGAATATGTAAAGTTTGTACAACGTAACATTTATCTTTAACAATGCTATCAAAGTGAATATTAGGTACAATAACACCACTACAACATAGACCGCCATCTTGATTGTTTTGGGTTGAATGAATCACATGACTGCATCACATGACAACAAATACATCATAGTTTTCAGATATCTCCGTTTCCCCTGTCCACTCTACAACAAGAAGACAGCATTTACAAATTTATCTACTTGGGAGAGCGTTTTCAAAAAGATGCGTTTTTGCTGTCAATAACGCTGTTCAGTGTGGACGGATTGCCAAAACGGAAAGCCAAAATTGAAGGCAAAAAGATGCGTTTTTAAATGAAAACATATTATTGTGGATGTGGCCTAAATAAAAATCAACCCCAGGGTTGACCCCTTCAAAAAAGTACTGGGTTGCAGAAATGGTGTCAGATTATACCAGGGTACTTTGAGATGTTTGCCTATCATGGCACTGTACAATTACTATTTTCCTAAACCAAACTTTTTACATGGTACTTCAAAGAATACCAGGCTATTACCATGAATATATATATATATATATATATATATATATATATATATATATATATATATATATATATATATATATATTATTTTTATTTTTTTTCCATTCGCTCTTCCCTTCACCCCCACGCCCATTACCATGATCCTTGTTTTTCCCACTTACTTTCTCTCCATTCTCTCTCTCAGTCTCCCTCCCTCCTGCTGGTTTTATCAGTGGTCCTGCTCAGTGTCCTACTGTCATGTCTTGATGTGATTTATGTCATGGGTTGTGAAGTTTACTTATCTCCTCCACCTACACACACACACACTGAGGGCTGGCTCCCTCTTGCTAAGGCTCAGCCATCCTGGCTCCTCCACCACCCAGCACCCAGACCGGGCCAGAGTGAGAGAGCAGGGTGGGGTCTATAAATGTTTGTGGCAGCCATGGATATCAGAGAGTGTGAGATGTTCTAAAGGGGGATGGATGGTGAAGGGTATAAGAGAAAAGGGGGGAAGAATAAAAAAGGTGGGAAGAATGAGATTGGACTATTGAAGATAGTGATTTGTGTTCGGTTTACTTCTGTCAATCATGACGCAGTAGATAGCTTCTCCTTCCTAGCTGTATCCTTCTCTTCTGTTCAATTCAATCTTTGAGCCTGAACCTTTTCACCTGTCTTATTGCAAACTGTGACCAGAATCATCTGGCTCCAGATATATAATTTCCTCCATTCAGTAACTCACGCAGTAACTTGTAGCAAATCCTGCTCCATTTACTGCATTATATATCATTGTTCTGTCTGCAATTCTGAAATTCTTTCATCCCAGTGTCTGCTATGTATGCTTGTAATATTTGTGAGGTGCATATGTGATTTGTGTGTGTGTGTGTGTGCATTGAAGAGGTCATCCACATCTCGACCACACAGCTCTCAGTGTGCACCCTTTGATGTGCTTTTAGAATGGCCGTAGAGGTCTCTGCTTTACCTCTAGCTTGACAATTGTTTATTAGTTTTGAAATGGCTTTAGTGGACATCAGCGTCTCCAAGATTGTGCGTTTGAGGAGAGGACAACTCACAACCTATCTGAACCCCTCCTCCCGATAGCAGGAACTTGGACAGAGACTCATGGAGGCCTTTGGAGGTTGAAGGGAGACTCGCGAACATCTGGAGGATAAACAGTATGAAGATGAGTGGTAGAAAACAAGAATAGTTGGTCACTAGTAGATGTTTTGGATGCTGAGATGCTGGTTTTCCCACCTGGCTGTAAACCAGCAAGACTTCCATGGCTGCAATTTTGATCCAAAAACCATGCAAACTGGTTGACCAGTTTCACCAGCTAAGTTTAACACCATGGCTATAATGGTCCACCAGCTAGACCAGCACCCATCCAACATTTCAACCAGCTGTTCTAAGCAGGGAAGATGAATATATCAGTTGGAGTGAGATAAAGTGTTGTTGCAGTGTTGAAGAGGAGAGAGATGAGGGGAAGACCACCCTGGTGTTTGAGAGCTCATTGTGTGTAAGATTTATAGCAATGGTTACTGGTTGTGAGAGGTCTTTGAGAGCCCTGTGGAAGTGTTAAGAGAGCTCTGTCTAAACGAGAGCATTATGCAAGTGTCGTATAAGCACAGGGTCAGCATGACAAAGCATTTTGAGAGCACTGGGCAAATCATTGTCAAAATGCCATGAGGGCTGTGTAAACATGATGTGCAAACGCATTGTGTGGCTGTTGTGAGATAACTATACAGGTGTTGTTGAGAACATTTTAATTGTGCTTTTACAGATTATCAGCATGTTGTGTGTCTATATGAGACTCTATACAGTCAGGGAGTCCCTACAGTCAAATCCCTACAGCAGCATACATAAATAGGCCTGCTGTCATTTCTTTTTTTTACTACTAGAGTTTCAAAATATTTTGTCTAAAGCTCATTGTGTTTAGCATACACTTACCGAGCACTTTATTATGTACACTATGGTTTTAAAGTGCACAAAATGGTCCTCTGCTGTTTAGCCAATCAGCCTCAATGTTCAATGTGTTGTGCATTCTGAGATGCTATTCTGCTTACTACAATTGTACAGAGAGGTTATCTGAGTTACCGTAGCCTTTCTGTCAGCTGGAACCAGTCTGACCATTTTCCTTTGTCCTCTCTCATCAACAAGGTGTTTCCGTACGCAGAATTGCCGCTCACTGGATGTTTTTTTTTGTTTTTTTGACACAATTCTGAGTAAACTCTAGAGACTGTTGTGTATGACAATCCCAGGAGCTCAGCAGTTACAGAAATACTCAAACCAGCTTATCTGGCACCAAAAATCAGATCACAAAATCAGAAAGCAGAGATGCTGCTGGGCTTTCCTGGTTATGGAGATGGTGTTGAGGGACCAGGTTAGGTTCTCTCACAGGAGAACACCAAGGAACTAGATGCTCTTGACGATCTCCACAGAGGAGCTGTCGATTTTCAGCAGAGAGTGGTCGCTCTGTGTTCTCCTGAAGTCAACAACCATCTCTTTTGTTTTGTTCATGTTTAGAGACAGGTTGTTGGCTATGCACCAGTCCGTTAGCCACTGCACCTCCTCTCTGTATGCTGACTCGTCATTCTTGCTGATGAAACCCACTATGGTCGTGTCATCGGCGAACCTGATGATGTGATTCGAGCTGTGCATTGCTGCAGATTGAACAGCAGTGGACTGAGCACACAGCCCCTTTTTGTCCAGGTGGGTGAGGGCCAGATGGAGGGTGGCGATGGCATCATTTGTTGAGCGGTTGGGACGATATGCTGTGTGGCAGAAGATCCCTCTCATCATCGTTGCCCCACCTATAAGGGCCATCCTTCAGCCAGGCTCACAACTGGAGTGGGCTGGAGAGCGAGAAGAGATGCATAGATAATAAGCCTCATTCCAACAGTGGTGGATGAAGCACACCTGATGTGAATAATCCTTCATCACCACTGTCTTTAAAACGCAGAACGCACCTCTTCTTGGGGAGCTGGCTTCAAATCTCCATGTGTGCACATGCTGGCATCCTCGCAGACCAGGACCAGAAAGGGGAGGGTTTGGCCGAATTCGATACGTCGCCGGACCTGCTCCTCGGACCCCAGCTCGAGTTAGATGTGTCACCGGGGGAGAACAACACTCGATGCGGCCAACGGGCTGGAGGCCAGGCCGGCTTCCCCTCTCACCTACCACAGGCCCCATGCCTGGGCCATTCCTTGGACACTTCCCCGCCCTTCATGGAGCCCCATCTCACCACGAGGATGCCAGATTCCTCCTTTATTTTGAACACTATTCCCCCTGGACACGTTATTTTCTCCTTTATTGGACATTTTATGTTTATTATTATTTCCAATAATTGCCTCTCCGAGGCTTGATGCAACACCCAATGTGTCTGCATCTTGCTCACCCCTCCACACTATAAAGAACCATTCAGACTTCAAACTTCTTTTTACATAAATTCATAAATTACTGTCATTTATTTCCTTTGGCTGAAATAGTTCTTCTATTTACAAAAATAATTCAATGCTATTATTAAATATTTTAAGAGTCTGCTTAAAATTGCAATCAGGAAATGTCAGCGTATGGCTGAACAGCTGCTTCCTCCAGAAAATTACCGGCATGACTCTCAAATATAACAATTTTAGAACTTTTTACATCAATGTGATTGAATATTATTACAATCCAGTTGTTTCTGAAATAAATAAATAAATAACACAAAGTGAAACCATAAAACCTTTCAAAATGTTTCTACTACATTCTTCTAGGCCCATATGTTCTCTATATTTTGCCTAGATGTCACACTGATGTTTTCATAGACCTGCCTAAAGAAATGCAGATTGAAAATGTAATACTAACAAACCGATAAATATATAAATAAGGCCATAAAATGACAAATGCAGATTATATATATATATATATATAGAGAGAGAGAGAGAGAGAGAGAGAGAGAGAGAGAGAGAGAAATAAAACAAATTAAAATAAGTAAATGAATAAATAAGGCAGTGAAAAGACAAATGCAGATGCAATATATATATATATATATATATCAATGGATACTATACATAATTATGCAGATTCTCTTACACTTGATTCTTTGACAACCTTATTCATTTAGTTATTTTTTTTTTGGGGGGGGGGGGGGGGGGGGGGGGGCTGCATCCTTTTATTTTAAGCTCTGTTGAACAGTGTACCAAGGGCACTCTGTTAAATAATGTGAAGGATCAGTCTGCCCCAAAACAAACATTGTTTTATATTGGTTTTAGATTAATAATCAAAATGCAGCAATGTTTACAGAACCAGTTTTCACTTAATTTTTCATATCTCTCTCTTTTTCCCAGGAGTCAAAGAGTTACTGAGAGTTCAATTCATTCATCTTCTCTCAAATAAAGAGAGACTCCTTGCGTACATGTCTAATCTTCCCTACCACTCCTTCATAACCATCACCTTTCCCTCTGTCTCCTCAGGACACGATACACTCTCTCTGTCAGCTTCAGTCTTATCACTACGTATAAAGGGTAAGAAAACACTGGGATGTTTGGTTTCTAATAGGCCTGTGTGGTGTAATTGGCTAATTGCTTTATTTTTCTCTGAAGGGTTCTGTGTTCTGTCATACAGGCAGGAGGCCATAAACACATATGAGCATCTCTCTCACTGTCAAGGCTTCCTGAGATATGATTGGCTGAGGGCTGAACTGGCACCACTGCCTATTGGCTATAAGCTGAGGATGAATGGTCACGCTGACAGCCAATGGGGCCAGACGAGGGTGAGCCGGGTGAGATATGGTCCACCACATTCTTGAGCACTTATCAAATCTTATGAGCTTTCACTGATGTGTGTGTGTGTGTGACTGTGCTATGTTTGTTGATTTGCTTCCATTATTCTCACAACAGATACTCTTATGTCTATCTGTATTTGATTGCATTTGAATGTGTGTGAAAGGCAGAGAGAGAGAGAGAGAGAGAGAGAGAGAGAGAGAGATGACTCATATTCATAGATGTCTGTATAAATCCTCATTGTGTAAGGACAGAGGGGGTTTTAGCCAGAGAGTAAATCAAGAGTTTCTAGAGTTCAAATGGAGGAGGAACCCAGAAATACTTCAGCAAGATGCCTCACACACACACACACACACACACACACACACATACACACATTTCATAGACTTATATTGTCTTTATATAAAGTTTATAAACTAACCCTAACATTTAATCTTTCTGTACCCCTGAAATAAATTTTTTGCATTTTTCCGTAAGTAATTAACTTTTCCAAATGAGGAAGTTCCCAAATGTCTCCAATTGGAGGTTTTGTAGCAAGACATTTTGTTTCAAGCTAATAAAGTTTTATTGAAGAGGTTATGGGGTCAAAGGTCATATGCTGCCCTCTGCTCAGCCTCCCCTCACCACTCCATCTACTGCTCCAACAGGAGTGCTGAAAATACCCTGTGATGGATGCAAATCTGAGCATTTACCTCTCTCTCTGTCTCTCTCTCTCTGTCTCCCTTTCTCTGCTCATCAGACCTTCGCTTGCCATCCCTATTAGTCCAGATGAAGATGGATATGGACAGTCAGTTATTTATGGGTAAGGGTGGAGTTCTGAACCTCTCTTCACATCCTTTAATGCCCTGACTGGGTCCTGGGCATGTTTCACATTACCTGTGTAAGTATACTGTCCCCAATGAAAACTGTTATTGTCTTTTTTCTTTGTCTTTTTAAAATTGCTTATTGCACAATGACTGCTATATACAGTATATATATATATATATATATATTTTTTTTTTTATTATTTTTTTTTTTATTTATTTATTTATTTTTTTTTTTTAATGTATTTTTTTTTTAAATCTGTTTATTAGGGTTGTTTATCGATTAAAATTTTCAATCGAATTAATTACATCAGGGGTCTTCAACCATAAGGACCCCTTGGTGGGTGGAGAGCCAGGACCCCTGTTACATATTAAACATATAAAAATTGAGTGATGTATTTTATGTTTATAAAAACGTGTATGGTAGGCTACCACATTATTGTATGTACATACTTCATGATGTTTACATTATTTAGCCATTGAAATAATCATTAAATACTCCCCTTCTGAAAAGACCAGCTAAATTCAGCATAAACTGGTTTTAGCTGGTTGCCCAGCCTGGTCAAAGCTGGTCATGCTGGTTTTGGATGGGTTTTGAATACTTTTTTTCACTTTGCTGATCTTAGCTGGTCAGAGTGGTCTTAGCTGGTCTCAGGATATTTATTTTCCTTGTTAATCACTGTGCCAAACCTCCTCCAAAAAGTTAGAAAGAGACAGACAGAGAGACAGACAGAAAAACAGAAAAGACCCGGTACATGCAAAATAAAACAACTTTTATAAGGTTACTAAAATGGAGTCTTCATCTCATGTGAGTGGTCGATTTTATACATATATTTCAAAATTACTGTTCATTTCATTGAGTAAAAATTGTAATGTGGAAAACAATGACTGAGATCACCTTTAATTAAGTTGATTTGAGAGTCACTGTCTTGTCTGTATGGAACGTTAAAGGACTGTGTATGCCATCTTAATAATCTCAGTGGTAATTATTCATTTATACCAGGCAAGTAGGCTATTGTTCTGAAAGCAAAAAGCAACTAATAATAAAATAAACTGTAGGCTGTCATCTGCTAAACAGGCCAGCACAGTCAACGCAAAGCGGATGCATTTACTTACCTCCACTGCAGCGCTGCTGAACCTGATGTGTGCTGCGCTTTGAGTGGCTCGTGATGAGCATGGGCATGTGAATGTGCGCATCTGCTGTGCGCATCTGCTGACTAGCACTGTTTAGTCACAAGATTTGCCATGCAGGTGCGAGGGACTTTAAGATGTCAATGGATTAAAATTAGGGCTGTCAATCGATAATATTTTTTAATCTAATTAATTACATGATGTCCCAATTAATTAATCGCATTTAATCGCATATACAAATATTTGCCGTGAATGCCCCTCATATAACAATAATTCAATATATGCTGAAATAACTATACATACTTATCTTTAAATATTACAAAATTATATATACATATGTATATATTACTGTGTCAAGTTAAATATAGTTTAATACTTAGAACACATCTTGAGAACTCCTGGTTCGAATTTGCACTCCATCAAATGTTTTGAATGCAAGAATGTAACGCATGTCTGTTTTGTGCTGTCTGGTTGTTTTCTTCACTGTATAAACTTTGCATTGCCACACAGCTGAAATTTCAATTATTGCCCTCTGGAGTAAACAGGTGGTACTACAATCTTGCATTTCTCAGGAATCTTCCTTATTACAATCCGGGGGCATGCGATTAATTGCGTGAATTGTTTTAAACGCGTTATTTTTAATAAAATGAATCGCACTGCCTTATTTGTCACAGCCTCGGCACGAGAACCATCACAGTTTTGATGGAAAAGGTCATCTAATTAATCGCATATATAAATATTTGCTAAGAAACCCCCTCAAATAACAATAATTCAGTATATAATGATGAAGTAATTACAAATAATTCTATTTAAATAATTACAAAATAATATATACAGTATATACTGTATCTAATGTGCTGCTATTTGTATTCGTTAAGCATTTCAATTAATTGTATGCCATTGCATTGAGGTGTTGTGTTGTTGGTGCACTGATTTGTATTAGATTACAATGATAAATATTGTGAGTATTTCGTTTTGATTAGTTTTGTTATGCTATTCATTTGAGTTAGTGAGATATGCAGACGCTTTGATGATTTGACTATTTGTGGTTTACTTTCACGGTCACTTGAGCTTCAAAGATCGGTCAAATAATTGATTGTTAAGTGATTGTTTGTGCCCCACACTAAATAATGACCCTGAGACACCACTGGCGTTAGTTATTTTTGCATTAAAAGTGCAATTTTTTTCACTCTCACATGGCTGCAAGTGCTGTCCTCCCCCTCCCTCCCTCTCTTTCTTTCATGCACATGCAAAGGCAGAGGGAGAGATATACCACTTGAAGATATCACACAGAGATTCTTGCTTGTTTTTTTTATGTCAAAATGACGGATAGCATTTTGAATAATGACAGATTAATCTTGCGCTCACATGAAAAATTCTGAGAAAAATAGCGAGTCAAATAAAAAATGCGCGAATTCATAAAATGTTGTAACCTTCATTCCCTAATGGAGGGAATAAGACGTTGTGTCTATGTAGTGACACCAGTGGTCGCTCTTGAGAGCCCTGAACACCTCTCATTCTTTGAGAAAAGGCCAAAGAGAATTGGTAAGTGGATGCCACTCCCCCGGACATACAGGTATAAAAGGAGCTGGAATGCCCGCTCATTTAGGTTTTGTGCTGAGGAGCCGAGACAAGGTCGGGCCATTTAAGTGGCTAGTACAGTGTTGTGGCAAGAGGGACACAACATCTCATTCCCTTCATCAGGGAACGGAGGTTATGACAGTAACCATGACGTTCCCTTTCTGTTACTCACTCGATGTTGTGTCGATGTAGTGACACTAGAGGTCCCTATAGAAAAACGCCACTAAAGCTGAACCATGTTACCTGAACTGCTGATGCAGGTGCAAGCAGGCTGCTGCGTGTGTAATAGCAGGTGCATCAGACACCTCAGGGGCACTTAGGAGCCTTATGGGTCCTCGTGCCGGCCCGGGAGATGGGTGGCATCAGCATCCTGCAGGGGGCTCTACACTGGGGCTGAGAACTGGGCTCGGGCTTAGGCGGAGCCGCAGGGGACGCCCTTGGCGAGCAGACAGGGTGCGGGATCTTGAGCCAGCTGTGGCTCTGAAAAGTCCAATCTGGGAGATGGACACGGCAAGAAAGCGTGCTTTGTCAGTGTCCCTCAACTCAACCAGATTTAGCCACAGGTTGCACTCCTGGACCACCAAGGTGGACATTGCCTGTCCGAGTGCATGTGCCGTGACCTTAGGTAGTCAGCCGCAAGCAGCTCCTGCAGCACATCGGGATCAGGACTATCCAAGAGCAGTTATTTTAGTGCCTTGGCCTGGTGTACCTTCAGGAGGGCCATGGAATGCAGGGTGGTGTCTGACTGTCCAACAGCACCATAGGCTTTGGTCACCAGAGACAACGTAATCCTATAGGCCCTGGAGGGGAGCGCCGGATGATCCCGCCAGGTGGAGACGTACTGTGGGCACAGGTGCATCGCAACACCCTTATCCACCTGAGGGACCTCCTTGTACCTGTGGGCGCCCCGAACCCAGGAACCAATCATCAAACCGTGAGCACTCAGGGGAGAATGGTGGGTTCCAGTCCAACCCGATGCTCGCGGCGGCCCAGGCAAGCATGGCGGTCAGCTCTGTGTCAGCCTCAGACTGAGCGGGCAGACCCGAAGGTGGCAGCCCAGTCGAATCATCGCATCCTACATCACCAGTGTGCTCTCCAATCGAAGACTCATCCTGCTCGCAGGCCTTGAAAGAGGCGTCATCCAGGCCATGAGGTGGGCTGGTCTCATTTTGGAATGCGTGCTGGGTAATGGGAGGAGAGGAGAAGAAGGAGAGGAAGCTGCTGGAAATGTATCGTATATCCAACAGCATACACTTCTTTAGAGGTGAATGGAACAGCAAAAAAAAAAAAAAAAAAAAAAAAAAAAAAACATAAAATGTCACTACCAATAAGAGCATATTTGCACAACTTTTGCATTTGCATATTTGCAAAACTTACAGTGGCCTATTCTGCTACTAACGCAGAAGCTTGTGAGTTTCTTTTTCTTGGATCTTCAAGAGTTCTGAAAATTTTACAACATCATAACCACGCATTGCAAGACTGCAAAAACCTCTTTAAACAACATAACTTTTTGATGCTTTATAACGAGACCACCAAGCAGCTGCATGGCTCTGCATCAGTGTGTAATAGACCAGCAGAAATGTCAACCGCTAGAAATGTTCTCACTGCGAGAACATGACCATGGCAACGCCGCGGTCGTGGCTCTCCTTCTTCCAAGGGAAAGCCACTCTAGCTGCCTCCCGCATCGCACCTTCTACCCATGGGGATAGGGCCGGCGCAGATGGCGCTGGGGGCGATTTTGGGAATTTAACAGCTGCGGTTTCGCCAGGTAAATCCCCACGGACCACCCATTCCTCAGCATGCTCATCTGCCTCCGTCCGTGTCCGAGATGAGATCGGCTCACCTTACAGCCAGTCTGATGTCTCTCTCGTAGCCCCTGAGCTGGATGATAGTTTCGCCGCTGCATCGGAGAGCGTCTTGGCGGACTCCGACCTGAGAACTTGACTGAGCTAGTGCCCACAGGTGTGCTGGCCCAGTCTGAGGCTGACGCCGAGCTGTCTGCGTTACCTCGGTGCAGGGCGAAAACGCCTCCACCCTGCCTGTACCTCCAGCCAAGATGGAGAAGGGTTTCTATGGTCCTTACTCCATCGTACCCAAGAAAGGCGGTGGGTTGCGTCCAATCTTGGACCTGCGAGTTCTGAACCGGGCCTTGCATAGACTCCTGTTCAAGATGCTGACGCAGAAACGTATTTTTGACATGCGTCCGGCATCAGGATTGGTTCGAGGCGGTAGACCTGAAGGATCTGTACTTTCACGTCTCAATATTACCCTGTCACACACCCTTTCTATGGTTCACTTTCGACTGCCAGGCATATTAGTACAAGGTCCTCCCCTTTGGTCTGTCCCTGTCCCCTCACGTCATCAAGAAAGTCAAAGAGGTAGCTCTTGCCCTGTTAAGGGAAGTGGGCATTCGCATATTCAACTACCTCGACGACTGGCTAATCTTAGCACACTCTCTGTGTGTACAGGGACCTAGTGTTCATGCACCACAGCCGTTTAGGGCTTTGGGTCAACTGGGAAAAGAGCAAGCTCTCCCCAGTTCAAAGTATCTCTCGGCATGGAGTTAGACTCAGTCTCAATTACAGTGTGCCTCATGAGTGAGCACGCGCAGTCGGTGCTGAACTGCCTGAGTTCATTCGGACCAGGCACAGCGGTTCCACTGAAACAATTTCAGCACCTCCTGGGGCAAATAGCATCCTCAGTGACAGTTGTGCTGCTCGGTTGATCCATATGAGACCACTTCAGCACTGGCCTCAGACTCGAGTCTCGAGATGGGTACGGCGCCACGGCACATACTGTGTGATCTTGCTGCCATCACTTATTCAGCCCTTGGGGAGACCTCTGTTTTCTACGGACAGGAGTCCCCCGACAGCAGGTGTTCAGATGCGTCATAGTTACTACGGATGCCTCCCAGCTCGGTTGGCACATCAACTGCCTAGAGTTGCTGGCTGTTTTCTTGCCCTGCGCAGATTTCTGCCATTGATCCGCGGAAAGCACATTCTCTTAGACAACACAGCAAAAATAGCGTATATAAATCGCCAGGGTGGTGTTCACTCTCGTCGCATATCGCAACTCGCCCCCCATCTCCTCCTTTGGAGATAGCAGATGTGCTGTCACGTCAGATATCGATCAGCGGAGAGTGGAGACTCCACCCTCAGGTGGTCAATCTGATTTGGGCTCGGATCGGCAGAGCACAGGTAGATCTGTTTGCCTCCTGAGATTCCACCCACTACCCGCTCTGGTACTCTCTGACAGAAGCCCCACTCGGCACAGACGCGCTGGCACACAGCTGGCCATGGGGGCTGCACAAATATGCATTTTCCCCAGTGAGCCTACCTGCACAAGTCCTGTGCAAGTTTAGGGAGGTTGAGGAACAAGTCATTCTCGTGGCCCCCCCATTAGCCCACTCGGACTTGGCTTTCAGATCCCACACTCCTCGCGACAGCACCTCCCTGGCAAATTCCCCTGAGGATGGTCCTTCCTTCTCAGAGACGGGGAACCCTCTGTCATCTGCGCTCAGACCTCTGGAACCACTGGATGCAGATGATCTAAACGGTCTACCATCAGCCATCATAGACACGATTACTCAAGCCAGAGCTCCCTCTCCCTCTACTTTATGCCCTAAAGTGGCGCTTATTCACAAATTGGTGTTTTTCCCGATCTGAAGACCCACAAAGCTGCCCAGTCGGATCTGTGCTCTCATTCCTGCAGGTGAGGCTGGAGGAGTGGCTGTCGCCCTCCACCTTGAAGATTTATGTAGCCGCCATAGCAGCTCACCACAATGCAGTGGACAATAAGTCATTAGGGAAGCACGACCTGATCATCAGGTTCCTTAGAAGTGCGCAGAGGCTGTACCTTCCTAGGCCATGCCTGTTCCCCTCCTGTTCTGTCCTCTCGGGCCTTTGGGGAGCCACGTTTGAGCTGCTAGATTCAGTTGAACTAAAGGCCCTCTCCTTGAATATGGCCCTCTTGATCGCGCTCACTTCCATCAAGAGGGTTGGAGACCTGCAAGCACTGTGTGATCTGTCATTGACACTTGCCTGGAGTTCGGTCTGGCAGACTCTCACGTCATCCTGAGATTCCGACCGGGCTACGTGCCCAAGGTTCCTATGACCCGTTCAGGGATCATGTAGTGAACCTGCAAGCACTGCCCCGGGAGGAGGCAGACCCAGCCTTAGCGTTGTTGTGTCTGGTGCATGCTTTGCGCACCTATTTTGGATCACACACTCTGAGCAGCTCTTTGTCTGCTTTGGTGGACAGCGTAAAGGGAACGGTGTCTCCAAACAGAGGCTTGTCGGTGGACCCTCGTCTTCCTTGGGCAGAGCTCCCTCTGACCCCTGGTCACTGTGTTTGTAGAGCTCCTCCCCGTCGAGGCAGCACCTACCACCGCGCCACCTCCATGTGTGGCTGGTAAGCCCATGTGACGTATTTGCCACAAGTTAACCTCACCTGTTGGGTAGGATGTGGTGTCTGCAGGGTCTTTTCCCCCTGAAATAATAGGATTGGAAAAGAACGCCCTCACAGATGAGTTTTATAGCATTAGATTGCCCCAGCCACATATAACACTCTATGGAGAGAAAACATAGAGAGAGAAAAGGCTGCTGCTTGCAAGGCCTGCTCCCAGGCTAGTTATGCCGTTTCCCTCCCTCAGGGATGTGGGGAAATATATGATGTCTCTTGGGGCATTGGGGAAGGTTATGTTCAGTCTGATGGTCCTGCTATTTTCGTACGCAACAGCTTGCTTGCACCTGCATCAGCAGTCCACGTAACATGTTCAGTGTTGTGGCGTTTTTAAAATAGGGACCCCCAGTGTCACTACATTGAAACAACGTTGAGGGAGTGACATAATGTGAACGTCTCTGTTACTATTGAAACCTCCGTTCCCTGATGGAGGGAACGAGACATTGTGTCCCTCTTGCCACAACACTGTACTAAGCCGCTGAAAGGGCCAGTGCTTTACTCTCGGCTACTCAGCTTAAAACCTTTCTGAACAGATGCACGATTCCCTCCTTTTATACCCCTTTTATACCCATCTGTTCGTCAATTCTCATTGGCCTTTTCTCAAAGATAAGAGGTAACTGAGGCTCTCAAGAGAGACCCCTAGTGTCACTACATCGGCACAACATCTCGTTCCCTCCATCAGGAACCAAACGGTTCATTAAAAAAAATTATAATTTGGAAATAGTTTATCCCGCCAGTTACACATAACCCCCCCACTCCCCAACTCAAAACCTCAAGACTGGAATCAATTCAGGCACTGGTTTTAATGTGTTATTTTTGTATATAATTAATCACACTGAATTAACGCATTAAATCTGCAGCCCTACTGTTTATACATAAATGTGTAATCAAATGTTATAAATGTGCACAAAGTTTCTTTAACTTCGTGCACATTTTCAATAATATTATTTTTTTTGTCTACTGACAATGTCCAGCAATGTATGTATATGCATCACAGAAGATTTTTGTCATTTGTGTCATTTTTTTCTTAAAATCATGATAATTCCCACCACAGTGTCATTTTCAGGAAATCTCAATTTCTGTATTGTGTTTAATTGATTCCATGGTTGAAATGATGGTGATGGAATTTACATTTATAATATTTCTAAAATAAAATGGCTGACTCATTCATTCTGCAAGCAGGCCCGCATTAATGCACGGGCTTACTGGGGCTGAAGCCCCAGGGCCTATGAATACAAGGGGCCTATCATAAGCATTGTTTTGTAGTTTGTCGAATTTTCTGTCAATCACTTGATATTCATGTTTTTGGCTGCTGATTGATCCAATTTACAAGTGACCCACGTGGGAAGCATGATATGACAGCCTATCAGAATGGAGAGAAACAGTTGTAGCATGCGTTGTTGTCTACTCAAGTAGTCTATTCAAACTTATGCTTATAGTCACTCACAGAAGATAGCGGATAGCTAAATCAAAATGTCGGGAAAGAAAAAGTTTGAGAGTGGTGCTCACAAGCGAAAAATATTGCGACAGAAAGAAAACAGTGAGAAGGAATTGTTAAAAAAGATTCCAAAGCTGACAGGATTTTTTAAACCTGCAAATGAAGGCGAGTCGAGCTCATTAAGCGGAGCACCGATGAACAGTGCAGAGGACAAGCAAACAGGCGGGAGACCGTTAACTCGCGCTGCAGAGGACGAGGACTGGCTGCATGGAGCAGAGCCAACCGGGGACAGACAGACCGGAGGACCTTTACCTCGCTTACCTGGAAAAGAGGAGGACCAGGTGCGGGAAGAGCAGTGCTCGAATTGAGGGGGGGCTGGGGGGATCCGGGACCCCCCATAAGAAGTAAAAAAATAGACTTGGGGGGGTCCCTCAGATATTTTAGTAAATGCATGAAATGGATACGGTAAATTTCGTGAATTAATTATTTACAATAATTTATATTAAGTTTGTTTATAGGCTAGTTGCCATGTCTCTTCAAAATGTAAACGCCCCGCCCCACATCTAAAGAGCGCCATATTTATGCGGGATTCACTCTTGAAATAGCAATGATTGACATTGATAGCCATAGCATTGTTTGTTCCTGATAAAGCAGCCTTTTACACTGAAATGGTTGAATAGTCTGCTGACTGACTTACTCACTCATAACAGTCCTTTCCCGCCTCCTACTGGACGTAACTAACGTTATGTACAAATCATATGCACTAAAATCGTTGAAAAATCCCCACCAACACACAGACTGTTTTGTCACAATTTATATGTTTAATATCTAATAAACAAGTTTCATGCATTTAATTAAGTCTTTTGGAACAAACACTATTATCACAGTTGTCACATTAATCATCCAGTTGTTTTTAGGGTAAATTCTACATCGGTAAATAAAGCTAGAATCATTCTGTTGGATGTTCAAAAGTTCATAAGTATCTTCTGCTCACCAAGCCTGCATTGATTTGATCAAAAATATACTAAAAGCAGTAATACTATGAAATATTATTACAATTTAAAGTAATAATACAATAAAATCTAATTTATTTCTGCGATTAAAGCTGAATTTTCACCATCATTACTTCAGTCTTCATCACATGATCCTTCAGAAATCATTCTCATATGATTTGATGCTCAACAAACATTTATGATTATTATCAATGTTGAAAACAGTTTTTTTTTTTTTACTCTGATGAATGGAAAGTTCAAAAGAACTAAATTGATCTGAAATAGAAACTTTTGTAGCATTATACACTACCATTCAAAAGCTTGCGGTTAGTAAGAATTTATATTAAAAAAAACATGTTGGGAAAGAAATTAATACTTTTATTCAGTAAGGTTGCATTAAATTGAACAAAAGGGACAGTAAAGACATATAATGTAACAAAAGATTATTTTTCACATAAATGCTGTTCTTTTGAACTTTCTATTCATCAAAGAATCCTGAAAAATAAAATGTCCACACAAATATGAACTGTTTCCAACATTGATAATAATCATAAATGTTTCTTGAGCATCAAATCATCATATTAGAATGATTTCTGAAGGATCATGTGACACTGAAGACTGGAGTAATGATGCTGAAAATTCAGCTTTGATCACTGGAATAAATTACATTTTACTATACATTCACATAGAAATCAGTCACAATATTTCAAATATAAGTATAGCCTGTGCTGTGGAGGTTTTACATGGCTGTTGTTGTGGATTTTTTTTATGGAATACTGTCTTCGTTAGGCTATATCTCCCCGAGAGAAACTTATTTCTGCTTTTGTTGTATATAGACAAACGTGGTCATTAGACTTTTTTTTTATTGTGGGCCTACAAAACCTCTCAGCCCCAGGGCCTGACGGCAGGTTAATGCGGGCCTGTCTGCAAGGGCTGATTTTATAGCATTTTATGTAACATTTTATGTATACTAAACAAACACAGTTAAATAATATTTTCACACGTTTTGCATAATTTGGCAAAATTATTGCATGATTTGAAATGAACATTTTATTAGGGGCAAAATTGTTTGGTGTGATGGAAATGACGCTACAAATGTGGGACAGTCGTAATTTCTGAAAAATTTATAAAAATATTTTCTAATCAATTTCTATTACGCAATAAATATTAAAATGGATTATGTTGATCTTACTCTTTGTTTACATTATCAGAGCTTTAAACATGTTATCATTTGTATTTTTATAATGGGTTTTCATAGTTTAATATTGAAAGTCTGAGTCTGGGACAAGGCTAAAACATTAACATTTATGCATAAAAGGGATTTGAAAAGTACCAAAAATAAATAATTAAGGCATGGAAAAAAGTTTCCAATTCAGTTTTAATGAGACCTTCAAATAACAAAAAGCAAATTTGAAATATTTTTTTTAGAAAAATAAACCCCTTGAACATGAAAGTGACCAGAGTTGCAGAATCAACCTAAAAGGAATTAATGACATCATAATTTCTCACTTACTTTATTACTTTCATTGAACACAAAATGTGATGTTAGCAGGGACAGATTACCGACCGGGCCAATGTGGCCAGTGCCCGGGGCCCTTGAATACCAGGGGGCCCTTGACTGCCCAGGGATGCCCTGGGCTTTAAGTTTGCGTGATCTAGTTTGGTGATCCCTCCTGCTTGAAAACCCTTTTGGGCCCACAACCCAACAACTTTTGGCCCTGAACAATGATAGCATATAGTGAACTCCTAAAAGGACAAAAAGTACAATAAAAAAAAAAAGTATACAAGAAGTATACAAGCACAAAGCTCTCAGATTGACTTCCGAATATATAACACTTAGCCTATGAGTTGTATGGACTTTACAGTACTTATACTGTATGCGTTTTTTTTTTTTTTTTTTGTCACTTTTGGAAGAAAGTCATAAAAATTATTAAATTATTTTTGGGTGAACATAAGTATACAAACATTTAGTGTTCTTTTAAAAATGCTTTCAAACACACTTGCATAAAGAGAGATGACATGTCTAGAGGTCTGTGAGGTGGAGATAGACACTGATGTCTGTCCTGTGGGTAGACAAACGTCCTAGGACTCAGGAATCAGGAGGGGGTGTTTTTGTGCTCTGTTTTAGTCAATTTCCTCTCTGTGCCAAAGAACTTCCTGTGTCTGTTCCGTGACAAGAGACCCACCAGCTTCCTCCCCACCTCAGAGGCAGAACATGTGTATGTATGTGTGTGCAAGTGAGTGTGTGAGTGCACAACTTGCATGCTGCAAGTTATTGCCACCTACCATACTCAAAAAATCTTACTCTACACCCTTTAGAGTAACCCAGAGCATGTCAGTGTTTACCTATGGAGTGTGACTCTTAATATTGTGGCAACTTCAGTTTTGGGCTCTTAAACTAGAGACAGAGGTTAGGACACCACTGCTTTTCACGCTATGTAAACATTTATCACACATTCATCACACATACTGTACATGCATTCATACGGCCTCCTACACATAACATTCAAGCTCAGCCTTTGCCACTTAGACTGAAGGGCAAACAGAGAAAGTCTGGCACAGTGAGGTCACCTGTGACCTGGAAAACCCACTGAATTTTGCCAAAGTTCGTGACAGATTAAAAGATCCTAAATCAATGGTGTGTCCAAACAAATGTTCTAATGATTTAGTATATAGGCTTACATTTGAAATACACATAATGTGAAATATATCTATTTATGCTACGGTTATTTTCCATCATTAGAAACTGAGAAATTTTGACTTGCGAATCTCTGTGTTAAGATTACAGTATTCTATGGGGATTGGAAAGCAAAGCTCCCCTGTTCCCGACCCCGGTCCAGTATCTTTCACTCGCTCTCCCCTTCCTCTGTCATTCTTGTTTGATGTCACTGTATAAGTGGAGTGTCTGGGTGGGCTTGGACAGTACCGGGTCTTGGACTGACTGACTGCTCCATCATGTTGTTTTCTGGCAGCACTACAGACAAATTATCCAGAAAAGTTCATTCCTTCGCTCCGTAGCAGAATACAGAGCCATCATGCCATGCCTCATCCTGTTAAACAGTAATAGGCCTGCTTTTCATCTCTCCCGTTGCGACAAGTTTGAGGACATACAGTATATTGTTGAGATTATCAAAAGTAGTTTAAGAGCAGAAACAACATCACAGCTTCCCATGGGGAGTAAATTATTGCTGGCTATAATGAATGGGTGTGTGCAAGTATGTTTGTTTGTGTCTAGCATTACTGCAGATAAAGTTGTAAAGGCATACTCATTGTGAGTTTAGAATGATCAGCTTGTGTCATTGCTGTAAGTGTAACAGTAACCAGCTGGTAGGTAGCTGTGCAGTGTGTAAACCTCACTTAACCGGTCTCACGAGGTACACTAGCGACTGACGCTAGAGACTGTAGCCTTTAGCCTCCTCGTTAGCACACCTGCCTTCCATGCCAATGCTGGTTGTCACTCTATGACCATGCGCTATACAGACGGGTTTAGCTGTTGCGTACCATCTCTGTGTTTACGTAAGCTTCTTCCGCTGAACGAGCTTACATATGCATCCTACAGCGGATGCCGTGAAAATAACGTTTCATATGGTGGCGGATGCTGTGACCGGGCCCCCCCTTTTCGGAGTTCGAGGTCCCTCTGCAGCCACGGCCCTGGGGCTTAAGCCCCAGTAAGCCCTTGTTTTAATATTTGTCTCCAATACAGTTTTTTTCCTAGGGTCACACTTGCAGGGTTTCTTTTACATCAGGGCTTTTTTTTTTTTTCTTTGATAAATTCATTAGATGTTGTTGTTAACTGATTTACTTTATCTAACATAGTTTAACTGAAAAGGCAACACTGTACTTGGATGGAAAATTGTACATGTTGCAATTTTTTTTTTTCATCCGTGCTTTGTTGCCTTTGATATTATAATGAAGGGCTTGGGACTATACATTCTTGTGGTGCCATCAGCCAATCATGTCAGGAGGTCGTTTTCCTGTGGCTCCTGTGGATTATGGTGAAAAGTGAGTGGTCAAAAAAACCTGTATGCAGAACTGAGTGCCCATGAGCAAAGATGGCAGATTGCAAATTGCATACTTCTGGGTGAGCCTGCACCAGCCGTGCAACTACCATTGAGATGAATGATGCTAAGGGGTTGCTCCAGGCATTATAGACATCCTTGGTTGTTTGGAGGCTTCACAGGTGAATTGCTATGGAAGTGAGGTACACACTTCCCTCTTGTGGCTACATGTCAGAACTGCAATTCAAACTGAGGCATCTTGTTTCCCAAAAGACTCTTTGACACTTAATGTGAGACTATTAAAGAGACTTCGGTCACAGCATGATTACTCTTGTTAGTGATGCTGTTTCAGGTTTTTGTTGAGGATAATAACAAAATATTGACTTTTAAAACATGTAATCAAAGTAAAAATGCTATGACGTCATGATACTGTAACTGAATTTAAGGAGATTTATTACATTTGAATGTATTGAAAAAATATGTATTGGTTTTAGCATATCCATGACTATTGAAAACACTTCACAAAAGCAATGTGAACATTTAATTTAGTATCACAGCCAGCTACCATGAGTATCACTTGTAGTTTTGGCATAACCCGCTGTAAATCATAATGATTTACAATCTGTAGTTTATAGTCTAAGTAATATTGCTTTATTCCTAAACATAGGTAACCCATTTTTCTTTCATTTAAGTCTCCATTTTATGGGACTGATTTTATTTTTGCAGTGTTGGACATCTCTTGAGTTAAATAAACATTTATGCGGCAGTATTTTTTAAAGGGGTATTCACAATGTCTTGTAAATCTGCCTCGTTTTTGAAGTCTTATCTGGCTCAAGACATTGATCGTAGTGCTGGGTAATCCTATGAAATCCCAGTCCTCAGAATGTGTGTGTGTGTGTGTGTGTGTGTGTGTGTGTGTGTGTGTGTGTGTGTGTGTGTCAAGTCATTTTTATTGTTATAGCGCCTTTCACAACACACATCATTTCAAAGCAGCTTTACAAAAAATCATGCATTAACAGAAAATTAAACCGTAATCTCGTCTTAAAATAAAGTCTTAGAGTCATCAATGTGTAATTTGTTTTAATACGATTATGAAGTGTGTATAAAAACAAGTAATTAAATAATAATTGTATTTAGAAACCCAGTGACTGATCTTAGTTCTGCTGATATCACATGGTTACAACTTAGTGCAGGTATATCCTCTGGGCATATGGTGTGACGTGTTATAATTCATCTAAAACTATTTTAGATAAAACTTTTACTGTTCTGCATAAACAAATCAAATCAAGCAAGTCAAGACAACTGTCAATTCAAGGCACCTCCAGTAATTTATGCTGCAGTTAAGCCCATATTACATAAAAAGTCCAATGCTTATGTAAGTTGATTAATAATTAAAATAGCACTTTCCAAATTTAATTACAATCTTTGTTCTGATTCACCATCTTATACATATGTATGTTTTCATGTGTATATATGTAATATATGTATTAAGCACATTTAAACAAATCTAATTGACTATTTCCTGGAATCATTTTTTATTTATTTTTTTAATGTGCAAACTACACTGGCAGTATAAAAGAATGCTATTACAACCCCCACTTGACAAATTGGATGACATTACTGAGAGTTCAAAGATATCAAATTTTGTGCTTTGCTTCATAAACCTAGAGAAACCTGTTTGCACAGATCTGTCACCATATACAAATAATAATACACAATGTACAGTATACAATGCACACAGTATTCTATATTGTGTGTATTGTGTATTAGTATTTGTATATTGTGTTGTGTGTAATTATGTTTATATTAGATATGTAAATTGTGTTGTGTAAATCTGATGTTTATTGTAAATTGGTGTACACTGCCATGACTGCTATGTTGCTCAGAACAGCACCAAAGACTTTCACCCACTGTTGCACTTGTGTATATGGATGAGTGACAATAAAGTCAATTGGTAATTTTCCTAATATTACTGCATTAACATTCATGATCTGTTACAGAATCTTTTGATTTGAATGTTTTGAGGTATGTCATTACGTTAACATAGATGGATTATAAAGATTAGCCTTTACGTAGACCTGGTTTTGTCAAGTGATTAAATCCTATGAGGAATACTATTTTGAATTGATTGTATTCATAAGCCCCGCCCTAGTTTAACATTTTTAAAAGTCATGACGATGACCTGTACTGTTCATTCCCCTTTGTGGATCCAGGTTTATGTCAGCATTTTACATTCAGACTGCCTATAATTGTATAGCATTGAACTGAGATGTAAACCCTAAATTGAAAGAAATAGTTCACCCAAGATTAATTCTGTTGATTATTTAATCAGCCTCATGTGATTTTAAACTTGTTTAATTTCCTTTTTCCATGGAAAACAAAAAGCAGGATATTCACACTGCTGTTTTCAGTCAAATGAATGTGAATGGTTACCAGAGTCTGTCAATATCTCCAAAAAGCACCATAAATGTATCATAACAATAGAACATATGCACTATACAACAGTCTTCTGAAGTCATATAATAACTTTAAAGAATAGACCGAAGCTTAAGTCATTATTTACTGGAAATATTAATGTATGCCGTTGCTCTCAAATGTTTTTTTTTTTTTTTGTTTTGTTTTTTTTTAGTGCTGATAGTTGATAAAATGTTTTAATTGTGATTAATTGCAAAGCCATATTTTAAACTTAATCTGAAAAAAATGAGCAAACACAACACAAATTTATAATACCACATTTCATACAACACAATGTACACCCAACACATTTTATCTGAATGTATCAAACTGTTCACTCAAGCACATTATAAACTAACATCAAACAGTTGTGACGTTTGAAACATTCACGAATGAAATTGTTTACTTACAGTCTTGCAGTCAAATAGTCCAATTATAACTTTCCCATCTTTCAATAACAGTTCCTTTGCAAAGTTTGAATCATATTGTGACTAATTCACAAGCTAGAATCCATACTGATATGAGCCTAAAACACGCTGAAATCTCCTGAAACATAATACAATTGTGACAATGTTCGTTTGTCAGAGCAGGAAGAAGGATATGGGAACAGGATTCTACAGTCAGGTAAGGGTTTTTAATTCCTCCAAAGCAAAATCATAAAAGTTGAACACAAAATACTTGAACTGAACACAGACTTTTCTTAATTAACGTAAACTGATGATCTTTAAGGTTGCCAACACTAGACTGGCGTGTGTCTCTCTCTCTCTGGACTGGAGGCACTGATGTCTTTTATGCCGCTCTCCCCGTACTCACTGAAATTAGAGACAGGTGTTAGACATAATTTAGCTCAGGTGCAAGCGCCCTTACCGCTTTCTCCCTCTCCGGATGGGCACTTGACCACGCCCCCACTGCCACATACCCCCACCGCCCGATTCAGGCTGGGGCGTCATCCGGCCTGCCTACCACTCCCCCCCAATTTCTGGAGAGGAAGTCGGCGACAGCCATCTGCACCCCCAGTCTGTAGACCACCTCAAACTTCAAAGGCTGGAGAGCCAGATACCAACGGGTGATCCGGGCGTTAGTATCCTTCATGCGGTGGAGCCTCTGCAGTGGGGCGTGATCCGAGCTGAGAGTGAAGGCCCGCCCCAGCAGGTAGTAGCGGAGCGTGAGGACCGCCCATTTGATAGCCAGACATTCTTTCTCCATGGTGCTGTACTTGGTCTCCCTCAAAGAGAGTTTCCGACTGATGTACAGCACCGGGCGCTCCTTCCCCTCCACCACCTGCGAGAGTATGGCCCCCAGCCCTCTGTCTGAAGCGTCTATCTGTAATAAGAAAGGGAGAGAGAAGTTAGGTGTGTACAAGAGCTGCCCCCCACAGAGTGAAGCTTTAACCCGTGTAAATGCCTGTTGGCACTGCTCCGACCATTGGACCGGATCTGGAGCCCCCTTTTTAGTAAGGTCAGTCAGCGGGCTGGTGACGTCCGAATAATTAGGCACAAACCTTCTATAGTAGCCCGCCAGCCCCAGGAACTGCCTCACCCCCTTTTTGGTCTTAGATCTAGGGCAAGTCGCAATCGCCGCGGTCTTATCAATTTGGGGACGCACCTGGCCATGACCCAAGTGGAACCCCAGATACCGTACCTCCACACGCCCAATCGCGCACTTCTTGGGGTTTGCTGTGAGCCCCGCCCGCCGCAGCGACTTCAGAACCGCCCTCAAATGTTGTATATGCCGCTGCCAGTCATTACTATAGATAATGATATCATCCAAGTAGGCAGCGGCGTAAGCGGAGTGCGGCCAGAGGACACAGTCCATCAGACGCTGGAACGTGGCTGGGGTCCCGAACAAACCGAACGGAAGTGTCACAAATTGGTGTAATCCAAACGGTGTGGTGAAGGCTGTTTTCTCTCGGGAAATTGGTGTCAAGGGGATCTGCTAATAACCCTTTGTTAAGTCCAGGGTCAAATAAAAGCGAGCAGTACCTAACCGATCGAGCAGCTCGTCAAAACCGAGGAATTGGGTACACGTCAAATTTAGACACCGCGTTGACTTTTCGATAGTCCACACAGAACCGCACAGACCCGTCGCTCTTGGGAACGAGAACGACTGGGCTGGACCAGTCACTGTGGGATTCTTCTATTACTCCCATATCAAGCATGGCATCTAATTCGTCCCGGACAATTTTCTTCTTATGCTCGGGGAGGCGATAAGGGCGGCTACGAACCACCACCCCCGGCTCGGTCTCGATGTGGTGTTCGATGATGTTCGTACGACCCAGCAGAGGAGAAAACACATCTACAAACTCTTTTTGCAGCCTGGCAACCTCTGATCGTTGGCACGGGGAGAGGTGGTCTCCACAAATGACCGGGGCATTGTGATCGGGCTTTGGATTTACATCCGGTCCAAGCTCCGCCCTCTCTGGAACCACCGTAGCCAACGACACAGGGACCGCCTCCCTCCATAATTTCAGGAGATTGAGGTGGTATATTTGACGCTTGTCCCCCCTATCGGTACGCTTAACCTCATAATCGAGATCCCCCATTCGTCGTGTGACCTCAAAGGGTCCTTGCCACTTGGCGAGTAATTTGGAGCTCGATGTGGGGAGCAATACAAGAATTTTATCTACCGGTGCAAACTCCCTTAGATGTGTTCCCTTGTCGTACAGTCAGCGTTGACGTTCTTGGGCCCGGAACAAATTCATTTTTGCTATTCGAAGGTCCCTCCTCCCAGCCTTCTTGTATGACATCCAAGACACTGCGTGGGCGTCGCCCATACAGTAGCTCAAATGGAGAGAAGCCAGTTGAGGCTTGCGGGACCTCTCGCACTGCAAACAACAGGGGATCGAGCCATCTGTCCCAGTTTTTAGCATCCTCGTGTACGAACTTATGAATCATGTTTTTGAGGGTTTTGTTAAAACGTTCCACCAGGCCATCTGTCTGCGGATGGTACACGCTAGTGTGAATCGATTTAATGCCCAACAGATCGTAAAGTTCGCGAAGTGTGCGTGACATAAACGTTGTGCCTTGATCGGTGAGGATTTATTTTGGAATCCCCACCGGGAGATTATTTTGAAGAGTGCCCCAGCAACACTACATGCTGAGATGATGCTTAGAGACACTGCTTCTGGATATCGAGTTGCATAGTCCACTAGGACTAACACAAAACGATGTCCCCGTGCTGTCCGTTCTAATGGCCCGACGAGGTCCATTCCAATTCTTTGAAAGGGTACCTCGATCAACGGAAGAGGGCGCAATGGCGCTTTTGGGGTGGCCGGTGGGTTTACCAGCTGAGATTTGCGGCACGCCGCACACCACCTGCGGACGTCGCCGCTAATGCCCGGCCAATAAAAACGGGCTATTAGACGGAGTAGTGGTTTCCTTTCTCCTAGGTGCCCCACCATAGGATTATAATGAGCCACCTGGAAGAGCATTTCCTGGCGGCTCCGTGGAATTAATAACATTTTCTTTTGTTTGAGCGTCCTGCGTCACTCTATACAGCCGGTCACTTATTATAGCAAAATAAGGGTAGGTGAGATTGATGTCTGGCCATAGACGCTGACCATCAATCGTCTTCACCTGGTCGAAGGCATGCTTAAGGGTCTCATCCTGTGACTGCTCCAAAGGGAAATCCTCGCCAGGGAATTCCCTGCGAAGAGGGGCGGAAGGCCCGGAATTTTTTTCCCGGAATTTGACTAACAAGGTCACCATCGGATACTTGTGAACATCCCCATGCACACACCTCACCCTTACCCGCTTAGCCGTGCCCAAAGCCCCGGGTTGAACCAAGCGTTGATGGATGGTGGTCTGGTTACAACCGGTATGCAGCAATGCTTGGTATGTACCCCCCTGGATTCTTACCGGAATCCGGTACGCTCCGGCCCGATCGGGGGCAGCATGCGGGAGATCGGAGATGCGAACCACCGTCCCCACCTCCATCATCGGACACTGATCGCGGAAGTGGCTCGGGTCCCCGCACCTCCAACAGGCCGGCCCAGGCACCACACCCGTACCTGTGTCGGCGGACACCCCCACCTGAGGGGGAGAGCGGCTGTAGGTTGTGGGGGAAGGATGAGTTGAGACCGATGACTGGGGAGTTGGTCTCAGCCAGGCTCCTTGCCTGCGTAGGGCAGGAACGGGCCCTGGAGAGAAGACAGAGCGAGAGGGCTGAGGGGAATGGGAGAGAGCAGAGGAAAACACAGGGGGAGGGGGAAGAGAGGGAGAGAGAGAGAGAGAGAGAGAGGGCTCATCCG
Source organism: Moxostoma hubbsi (assembly GCA_032164185.1). Taxonomy (NCBI): domain Eukaryota; kingdom Metazoa; phylum Chordata; class Actinopteri; order Cypriniformes; family Catostomidae; genus Moxostoma; species Moxostoma hubbsi. Next base: position 16,241,867 of record JAVLUX010000020.1, on the reverse strand, counting down.
CCCTTGGGATCGCCGCCATGTTGTCCTCCGCTAGCTGGAAGGCTGCCTCCAGTGATGCCGGGCGGTGGCACTGGACCCACTCCGCCGTTCTCCTGGGCAAGAGTTGGACAAACTGTTTCAGCACCACTTGGTCGATGAGTCCCTCGACGTCGCGGTCCCCCACTAGCAGCCACCTCCGGCAGGCATCACGGAGCCGCTGGGCAAAGGCGAACGGGCGGTCGGACTTTTCTAGCTTCATACCCCAGAAGAGTTGACGGTTTTCCTCGGGGCTCCGACCAACCCGTTGCAAAATGGCTTTCCTCAGGTCAGCTTAGGCCAGGAGGTTTGTTACCGGCAGTTGTTGAGCCGGCCCCAAATTTCAGCGGTGTGCTCAAATAAATCCAAGAATGCTTCTGGATCATCCGCCACCCCCATCTTCTGTAACGCGGGTGGGGGCAACGGCGCACGGGTGTCCTGGGTCACGGCTGTGGCTGGAGCGGCCTCCTGGCTGAGGAGGCTCCGGATGTCAAGTCAGTCCTCTGCTTGAGCCCGTATGATCTCGAAGAACCGCCGATCTTGGTCCTGCCTGAGCTCAAGCAGGGACTGTTGGTGGCTCTGGTGTAACATAGCGAGGGACTGGAGAACTTCGGCCAGCTGGGAGGACTCTATGGGACGACCCTTCTCCATGCTTGGAAAATTTTTCAAAATCCCGGGTTTCGGCACCAGTGTGACAATGTTCATTTGTCAGAGCAGGAAGAAGGATACGGGAACAGGATTCTACAGTCAGGTAATTAAAATGCACCTTACATAGACTGAAAAATACTTGATTTCTATCACAAGTCCCATCTGGGCTTTGTACATCAAATAATATTAAGAGCACCTTTCTCCATCATTTGATCACTGACATGGAAGCGCTGTTGTCTGTGTGTATTGTGAAGTGTGCATCAGTGTAATGACACTTCACAAAGGTTCCACCCTATAAACCAGTGTATATGTTGGTTATGCTGTATTAACGGTAAATATGTTAATTGCTATTAAGAAAAATGTTCGTGCTAAAATGTTTTAATTAATCACATGCGTTGACACGTTAATTCTGACAGCTCTATTTTATTCATTTATTTATTTATTGCGTTTTAAAAATGCACATATTATCGTAAATTGTGATTGATTACAAGACACGCAAGAACCAAGGAAGTTTGGCCTAAGTGACGACCAACCAAGCATTAAATGTTATGACATGCCATATTTGAATATACACAAACATGAATGATATTTGAGAGCTGCAATGGAGTTGAAGATTATCAGTGCATAATAGCTACATTTCGGTCTATTCCTCCCACAAAGCTATAATATGGCTTTGAAAGACTCAGAATGTAGCACATAAGTCATATGGACCCCATCACACATTTTTGCATCAATTCTAGCATGATAGCATTTCCTTATGATGCTACTTACTTAAGTTCTAGTCCCATGGATACCAGGAATCAACCTGGTTAACCCATAATCAACCAAGTGACTCACAAAATGAAAGTTACTATAAAAAATTTTGGCAAACTGACTTCTACGTGCTGCGTTCCATGTTTAGCCACAGTTTCCTGGTGAATGTTACATTAGGGACGCTACAACAACTGTGCATTTTATTTACTTTCACACAAATTACGACTACAATGGCTGATTATGACTTAATAAACACCAATTTTTTGCATTATTACTCACACACTGTTATGATATCGAAACACTTTTACTCTAACGTATCATTTAAAAAAGATTAATTTTAACGCTTATATTACAGACTCATCTATATTTACACACTAAATCAAATGTGATTAGCTTCCGCGGCAGCGGAAGTGTTGGACTTTGGAATTGGAAGATCGCAGTCAAGCATGTAAGCTGACACCTAAGATGATATTGTCAATGAAGTGACTCAAGATGATGTGTTTGCTTCAGAAAATGTGCTTTTCATTTCTCATTTTTTTTGTTTTTGGACACTAATGTTTAGGTAAAGTGTTTGTTAAGGGTAAAGATGACTGTTTTGTTTCCACCTCTTATTTCATTTTAGATCCCTATTGGTTAGGTTTATGTAAAGATTTTAGGTTAGGAAGCTACATTTTAATCATTAAAACCTCCATCTAATAAAAACCTTGTCTGATTAAAACACCATTTAACTCGCTTTTGGCGCACCCTGCTGGATATTTCACTGAAGCACGTAATTCCGTTTTGCAAAAATGTTGCCTAGATCATTTAATTTTCATGAGACCAGGTTGTAAGTAATCGTGTTCACATAGACAATAGTTAGAGGGATTCGGAGGTTGCATTTACACTCTAAAGTTACATTTTTATTTACAGTTAGGCTTTGGGTTTAGGGCTAGAGTAATTAAAATATGCATTCCCGTAGACTGTATTATATTACATACAACAAAAAATACAATACATTTTCATGCCACCCTGTGTACATTTCACATTGGAGAAACTGGAGCTCACACATGGCCATACGTTCAATAACACTTCCAGCTTTGGCCACTGGGGGCAGTCATATGAATTTCGGTAAACACAGAGGGCAGCAAAACATTTGAATTACTTTCGCTGAATTCCCTGAACCTGGACATTGGGAAACTTGATCCTCAGTTTTGTTTAGCAAGTTACTACTATTTGCACTCTAAATATACATCATTTTGTTAAATTACGAACAAAATATGGCTGATATCTTGAGTTGTGACAACATGAATAAAGAAAAATTACAGATGTCCCACACAAAGCTATTTCCATTACAATTGAATACAATCAACATATTTATATTCCACATAAATTTAAATTACGAAAATTCCTCTTATGTTTCTTCAGATTAAAAGTGGAAATCAAAGCAGAATAAAGCGGCTTTGTGTATCTATAGGTACTCTACATCCTTTAGAGGACAATAATTTTTTTTTTTTTGTGGCCAGTCAGGTTTAGTGGGATTTTAGCAGTACCGGTTTATCCAGGGGAGAACTGGTGTTTGTGTGCCGTGGCGAGGAACTGCACAAACCTGTTTTCCTCGTCAGTGGGGAGGCGGAGGAGGATAGGAGAGCAGGGCGTATGAAAAACTCTTTACCTCTTCTCTTCGTTTGTCCTTATTCAATATATTTTCCAATCCGATGTGCCTCTCCCGGGGGCTCAGGAGGACCAGGAGACAGACAGCATTGGGTGATTTGCAAGTGGCGTGATTGACATCTCTAGGCTCGGTAGTTCGTTGTCCACAAGGTGGCACGGGGTGAGTGAGGCAATAGCTTGTGAGTTTACCTGGAGGCAAGTTCATATTACCTAAACCGATTCTGTTGATTAGGTTTACTGTGTGTGTGTTTACCAGTCATACATTGATTTTTGATTAATTGAGCTATTGCATGCTGACATCAGTCACCAAAAGAATTAAGCATGATCTTTTGCCCATCTATTTCCAGATGAAACATAATCCCTCATCATTCAAGCTATTTCAGATGGGTGGGGTGACATGATTTTCCTTTTTTAATTCAGGGATATGCCTTTATCTTTTCATGGCGATGTGTTTTATTCTACAACTGTTTTGAAAGATTATCACTTCCTCTGTTGCTATTTCATATTTGTAGGGATATTGAGAATGTTCATTTCATAATCTGCATGGCATTTTAAATAAATTAACATAAAAAAACTCAGTCATTGCATTGACATTGTATCATAATCTTAGCACGTTTATGAGGTGTAATGTTTACTCGCAACTTCCTCCCTCTCTTTCTCTTTCTTTGTCCTTAGTAACAGGTTAGAGTTAAACTGATAATTCCCTGGAGTCTTAAATCAAGACTTCCTCATGTAATACACTTATAATGAATTCAGAGTACAAACAAAGATCAACTTCCAACTGTAAAACCCACTCAAAGGCAATAATTGCACAATGTCAGACCTGGTCCACCAACCCAATGTTTTTCTGAACATATTTTCCCATGTATATTCATATTATTACTCTGCCCTAGGCCTGCTCAAAGACAGTCTCTATTTGTCCAGCAGATTTTTGTTTGTGTTGGATTAATTTAAGTGTGTCCATTATATGCCACTATTTGTACGTATGACCTTTGACCCCAGATGTCAATATCACTAAAAGTCAGGTCAGAACTGATTTGCACCTGTTTGTAGGGTAAATCGAATACGTAAAGTTGATCAGTGAAATAAATGTAATGAGTTTTGAATCAAATGCAGCCCTAATTGTGTGTGTGTGTGTGTGTGTGTGTGTGTGTGTGTGTGTGTGTGTGTGTGTGTGTGTGTGTGTGTGTGTGTGTGTGTGGATGTGTGTGAAAGTTAACTTTTCAGTTCTGACAGACAGGTTCCCTCTTGCTCCTGCTGCTGTAACGTTTAGAAATATTAGCTAACATATCCCGACATGCAGAGAGAGTGAAGGAGCAGGTATAAATCACACAGATCAAAATGCAAAACCGATTGCGGTGTGGGGGGGGTAACCACACCCTTTCAGGTGCCCTTACCAGCATGCTGTATACCAGCTAGAATTCATGCACAAAGGATTGAACTCTAATGCCCGAAAAGTTAATTATATTTAATTCATATGCATCAGAATTACCTCATATACACATAAACTTTCTTTACAGAAAGGCCAGTGTTGACTTTTTTATTTAAGAACTGCAGATGCAGTGATGTGTGCCTTGGTGGAGTCATGGCCAATGGCGTTTTGGACAAACTTTTCTTTATTCATCTGTATGCTGTCAGTTTTAAGATATGTATATGCTGCCATGCAAAGAAAAAAAAAGTAACTAAATCGTTAGTCAAAGTTTTATCAAAATCGGCTTTCTTAGACTATGATCTGTCCTGAGGTAGACTGGTTTGGCTCAACTTTGCTCAAACTTTGAGAAAACTGCTGTGAGTAAACTTTGAGTAAATTGCTGTGATATCCAAACTCAGACCTCAGCTTCAGTATCGGTATTGTTGCTGTCTTTGTCTTTCTAGGACAGTACAGCCATGGCCAAAAGTATTGGCAGTGACATAAATTTTGTGTTTCGCAAAGTTTTCTGCTTCAGTTGTTGTGGTGTTGATTCACATTGTTTCTAGATTATTGTGCAGAGTGATCAGATGCATTTTAAATAATTGCAAAAAGCTTCACTGGCCAAAAAAATTCATCACAAAAACCCAAATTTCACAGTTTTTTGGCCCTGGCACAAAATGACCAGCTAACATAATTTCACTAATCATATCAGCAGCACCTGGGAAAGTGTGAACGAGTACTAGTCAGATGTGGCAGGGTGGAGGGTGGGGCCGGGTCGTGATCCTACACACCCGGTCCCGTATTAGGCTAATCAAGCCTCCGAGAGGGATAGAGGCCGACTGCAGAGGATGGTGCGGGAGAGAGAGATCATTTAAGGACATGTCCGTCGTGTGTGTGTTTGTGTCCTTTGATTTAAGGTTATAATTAAAATATTATTTATATTGTCAAGCCGGTTCTCGCCTCCTCCTTTCCAATGAACTGCTTTACATCAGGTGAAATCACTCTATCATTCTGATTGTATTATAAGAGCAGACTGTTTGCTATAAAAGGAGGGAAGGAGTGCTTCCAATCATTGTGTTCTTGTTTGCAATTGTTACCTCTAAAGAAAGACATGCAGCCATCATTGCTTTGCATCAAAATAGCCTCACATGCAAGGAAATTGCTGCAAAGAATATTGCACCTGAAAGAATCATTTACCGGATCATCAAGAACTTCAAGGAGAGAGGTTCAACTGCAGTGAAGAAGGCTTCAGGACGTCCTAGAGTGTCCAGCCAGCAACAGAACCGTCTCCACCTGAGGAGTCAGCTACGGAATCATGTCACCACCAGTGCAGAGCTTGCTCAATATTGGTAGCAGGTATGTGTGAGTGCATCTGCACGCACAGTAAGGCGAAGAATTTTGGACAATGGCCTGGTGACAAGAAGGGCAGCAAAGAATTCACTTCTCTCCAAGAAATACATAAAGGACAGACTGAACTTCTGCAGGAAGTACAAGGATTGGACAGCGGAAGACTGGTGCAAAGTTATTTTCTCTGATGAAGCCCCCTTCGACTGTTTGGGACATCTGGAAAATCAATAGTCTGGAGAAGAAAGGTGAACGCTACCATGAGTACTGTGTCGTGCCAACAGTGAAGCATCCTGATTCCATCAATGTGTGGGGTTTCTTTTCATCCAAGGGTGTGGGCTCTCTCACAATTCTGCCCAAATACAGTGCCATGAATAAGGAATGGTATCAAAACATCCTGCAACTGCAACTATTCCCAACGATCAAGGAGCAATTTGGTGATGATCCGTGCATTTTCCAGCATGATGAAGCACCATGTCACAAGGCAAGAGTGATAATGAAGTGGCTCGGAGATCATTACATTGAAATTTTGGATCTGTGGCCAGTCAACTCCCGGATCTTAATCCCATAGAGAACCTGTGGTCAATCCTCAAAAGGTGAGTGGACAAGCAGAAGCCACAAATTGTGATCAACTCCAAGCACTAATAGGTCAAGAATGGATCGCCATCATTCAGGATTTGGCCCAGATGCTGATATACAGCAAGTCAAAGCGAATTGCAGAGGTTATGAAAAACAAGGGTCAACACTGTAAATATTGATTCTTTACATATATTGAATGTTTTTGCCAATAAAAGCCTTTAAAACTTATGAAATGCTTATCATTGTTTTCCAGTATACCATAGAAACATGTGAAAAAATAAAATCTACAAATACTGAAGCAGCAAACTTTGCAAAACACAAAATGTTTGTCACTGCCAATACTTTTGGCTACAGCTGTATACTGTAGTTATGCAGTCCTACAAGGAAATGTTTTGTTTCTAGCTAAAGCTTCATTAGCACTTTGAACTGGTCAGTTTCACTTAGATTGAAAAAGATCTGCAATTCTCCATCTTGACTGTTTTGTGATATTGGTCAATCACCATTAATTAACATGTCGCCAAGTTTCATGGAGTTACATTTAGTAAAACTGGATCAATGGGATCAAGTGATAACTTCAGCAATAGAGAGTATGTGTTTGGGTTTCAGCAGTCTGGTAAATATTTTAAACTGTTTCATGTCTTCACAATCACTTATGAGGTAAAGGTGTGGATGTATGCAGATAACACAGGTCATTGCAGATAACATGCAATGCCATATTTAGAAATTTAACCCCCTTAAAAGATTGTCTGTCCTGCTTACTCCCATTGAAGGCACATTACATGGGTCATTAATAAGCTCCCTGATCCTATTTGTTTGTTTGTTTTAAGTGCCTGCACACACACAAACACATGCTGTGAAATTGCAGTCTCTACTTATTTCTTACTCTCTTTCTCTTGCTCTCTCTCTCTCTCTCTCTCTCTCTCTCTCACACACACACACACAGGCATAGACAAATAAAGTTAGGCCTGCGGTGCTCAACCTGCAGAACCAGTTTGGCAAGGCAAGGTTTTTATATTGTTTCTATATATGAGCTCAGAAATTCAAGCTAGCAGGTTAAACATATAAGCAATTTGCTTTGATTGATTTGCTCTCCATATATACACATTTTTTCTTTCTAAAAATCCTCTCTCTCTCTCTCTCTCTCTCTCTCTCTCTCTCTCTCTCTCTCTCTCTCTCTCTCTCTCTCTCTCTCTCTCTCTCTTTCCTCTCTCATTCTTTCCCTCTCTGCTTTCTTTAGGAAAGCGAATCAAGTGGCAGGTGTTCAGGAGCACCAGTATGGCAGTGGAGAGTTTCTCAGTGCTTCTGCAGAAACTGCGGGATGTCCATGAGCATGAACTCGAAGGTAAGACAGAATGTTAGATACATGCTTATACTATATGTGTGACCCAATCATTCATTATTTGTCCAAAACGCCATTGGCCATGACTCCACCAAGGCACACATCACTGCATCTGCAGTTCTTAAATAAAAAAGTCAACACTGGCCTTTCTGTAAAGTAGAAGAATATAACGTGTGTTTTTGCACTTATGTTGTGTTATACTCTTATTTCACATCAGGTGAAAATTGTTTGTGTCTATGTAGAGTAGCATATCAAAGGCCTTGCTGCATGAGAGGAATTTTCAGAGTGAAAAGTTAAGCTCTATGGACAGCATCAGAGACATGCCATTGAAACAGAATGTAATTTCCACCTGTCCCTCAGTAAAAAAAACAAACAAAAAAAAAAACAACATGATCTAACGGAAAATTGGAAACAGCAGGATGTCTTTTCTTTATCTCAAATCAGTCTGTGCTTACCGAAATGCAAAACACTTGACCCCAGTGGTCAAAGTGGTAAGTGTTGTTGTGTGGATGTACGTGTAAGTGAGCACGTGTAAGTGTATATCCACAAGACCATTATATATGTTAGCATAAGACTATTGTGATCAAATCACTTAGTAATCATATACTGGAAGTGAAATGTTTTATCCAATCTTTCAACTCCTGTCATGACTTTGTAAAGCTGGTAATTTTTGCATACTTTTGCATTGCAAGGAAAAGTGTGAAGAGAAACATGTGTAATACATAACCAGATCCACCTAGACCACCTAGTCCCACTGATGAAAGGACAATTTAGATAACTTAACAGCTTGAATAAGACACATTATTGTATGGAAAAATGTATGTAAGTGCGTAAACAAGCTACATGCTTCTTTTTAAATCCACTGGAATACCTTGCCCCACACCATGCTTCCATTGCAATTGCATTACTGTCAATGTGACTTTTGTTTGTTTTCACATACTGAGGGATAAGTTAATAGTAGAATTGACAACATGTTACATATGCTGAATCTCCTAAATTAAAGACTATAAAGAAGGCTACTAAGTGGTTCTTGGATGATATGATACGATATGATATGATATGATATGATATGATATGATATGATATGATATGATATGATATGATATGATAGTTTTTCATCTGAGAATGCATTTCCCTTTGTGAATGACAGTGCTGTCTTAATCTCACTCTATAGGGTGGCAGGAGAAAGTACTAGAGCTGACAAATAAAAAGAATATGTAAGTTTCAAAGTCATTTTATCTATCAATGGCAACTAAAGTTGACAAACATTGGCTGGCCATGACATCAATATCATTAATGCTTTGCGTATGTTTCTGTTGCAGTGATACAAAGCGTATAGAAGAACTTTACAACAGGAACCAACAGATGAGAGAACAACAACGGATGCTCACTGAGAACGTCAAAATACTGGAGAACAGGTGTGCATGTACAGTAAGTTTGAGCATGCTCTTAAATTTAATCTCAAATACCGTTTCCCACACTGGATATATTTGTCGATCCCCAGGTTACGAGCAGGCTTGTGTGACAGGTGTACAGTCACTCAGGATGTGGCTAAAAAAAGACAGCAAGTGTATGAAAACTCTCAGCTTCAGAGTTTACAGCATATCTCACTACTGGGTGAGCTATAAACAGACTGTACATTATTGAAATGCATATTTAAATACAGACCTGCAGTGGCTCAAAAAGATTTGGACACTTAAGTTAAAGCACACTTAAAAATGTATTAAAGCTATTGCATTAGATATAAAATATCAAAACAAGTGTCATCTGCAAATAAATTATGCTAGTCCTTTTCTCAGAACTATTTTTGCTATTACTGTCTTTAACCAACTTGTTCTAAGGTAATTTTATTTAATAAATTCCCACAGAAACCACAGGTGTATATTTTGTAAAGGCATACTGTACATATTTTAAAGTGTGTCTTACGTGTACAAATATATTTTGGGTGCACTGTGTATATAATTAGCCTATTTGCATGATAAAATTTTTAAGAATTGATATCCCTTTGCAATATCTTCTTCTTTCTTCAAACCTCAACTAGGTCACAGATATATATGTGCATATTAATATTTCCTGTTTGTGCATTGCTGTAGTGACTGAGATGACTGCTATGAAGAAAGAAAATGACAGATTGAGAGAGCTGCTGAAGATCCTGAGTGAACAAACCAAGTGAGTGGTATTCACTCAATACATTCCATTGCTCTTTTTTGTTTTTTTAGCTTACTGATTTTCCCAAAAGTTTTTCCTGTTGTTTTAAAAGGGGAAGTACAGTGTCCACTCTGATTGTGGTCTTATTTTGTTTACTGTAATTGAGGAAGTAGTACCACACTACCAAACACAATCTGGTCTGCACCAAATAGTCGTTTTGGTAAAGTAGCTATTCTCCAATGTAAAGTGATGGACCAATGAAGCAGAGCTGGAACTACAAGCCTGTTTTGACTGCACTGATTGGAGTGTTTTTGAGGCTGCAGACAAAAATCTGGATGAGTTCACAGATACTGTTACATCATATATCAGTTTCTGTGAGGATATGTGCATTCCTATTACTTATATATATATCATACAACAACAACAATCCGTGGTTCACCACAGAAATCAGGCAGCTTCGTCAGGCCAAAGAGGATGCTTAAATGGGTGGGGATAAAGTCTTGTAAAATCAGGCCAGGAACACACTGAATAAGGAAATCAGAATGGCTAAAAAAACTGTTCTGATAAGATGAAAAACATGTTTTCAGTTAATGAGCCTGCATCAGTTTAGAGTGGCCTAACAACAAATTACAAACTACTGGACTCCTGCCCCCAACATAATAGAGAACCGAAAACTGTCTGATGACTTGAATGCATTCTACTATAGATTTGAAAGGCACCTCACAACTGCTCTGACTTTCACTTCACACGAACACCAACACCTCCTGCAACCCCCGTCCTCCCCTCTCCTGCTACTCAACCTGCACTTAAGATCTGTGAAGAAGAGGTGTGCTGTGTCTTCTGAAAACAAAAGACAAGGAAAGCACAGGGCCCAGATGCCGTTTCACCCAATTGTCTTAAATCCTGTGCTAACCAGCTGGCCCCCATCTTTATACTGATCTTCAATAAATCACTGGAGCAGTGTGAAGTTCCATGCTGCTTCAAATGCTCAATCATCCTTCCTGTCCCAAAGAAACCAAAATCACAGGACTTGATGATTACAGACCTGTCGCACTGACGTCTGTGGTCATGAAATAATTTGAGATACTTGTGTTTGCCCACCTGAAGGAAATCACTTGACCCTTTCTAGATCCCCTTCAATTTGCTTATCGAGCAAACAGGTCTGTGGAGGATGCAGTCAATATGGGATTGCATCATATCCTGCAACATCTGGACAGGCCAGGGACATATGCAAAAATCCTTTTTGTGGACTTCAGTTCAGCTTTCAACACCACCATCCCAGCTATTCTCCAGACTAAATTACACCAACTCTCTGTTCCCACGTCTATCTGTCAGTGGATAACCAGCTTTCTGACAGACATGCAATAGCTAGTGGGATGTGAAATTCACTTCTATCAGGAAGACTCTCAGATTTTAGTAAAGTTTTAGATTACATTTATTTGATGAATATAAAACAGTAATGTAATGTCTCTCTTTGGCGTAAATCCCGTCTGGCAGTCTGAAGAAGTTGTACTCGGAACCATCAGATCCTGCCATAGATAGGAGACAGGGGCGAGGAGCCTACCCCTGTGCAGGACGGGACTCAACTGGTCATGGTGGGGTAGTGGAGGTTGCTGTGTTAGTTCACTGAAACAGCAATGTGATAGATTGTGAGCAGACTTATAAAGCAATGGCTTACATGTGATTGGCTAGGAGTTACCTAGCTAATGGTGCGATGATATACAGCTGCTAGTATTCCAGCTAGAACTAGAATGCACTTACATTTGCAGCACCTGTACAATCAGCACAGGTGCCCCCCAGGGATGTGTGCTCTCCTCATTACTCTTCTCCCTGTATATAAACAACTGCACTGCCAAGGACCCCTCTGTCAAGCTCCTGAAGTTCACAGATAACATTACTGTCATCGGCCTCATCCATGATGACTATGAGTCTGTATACTGAAGGGAGGTTGAACAGCTGGTTCACTGGTGTAGTCAAAACAACTTCAAACGGTGGCTATGATTGTAGACTTTAGGAGGAACACCCCAACACTGAACCCCCTCACCGTTCTAAACAGCACTGTGGCAGCAGTGGAGTCATTCAGGTTCCTGGTTACTACCATCTCACAGGACCTGAAGTGGGAGACCCACATTGACTCCATTGTGAAAAAGGACCAGCAGAGGTTGTACTTCATTTGCCAGTTGAGGAAGTTCAACCTGCCACAGGCACTGCTGATACAGTTCTACTCAGCAGTCATTTGGCACTTTTCCACTGCATGTTATGGTTCGACTCGCCTCCACTCTACTCGCTTTACTTTTCTGAGCTTGCATTTCCACTGCAGTTTAGTGCCACCTCAACGTGGGTGGGATTATAGGCTGATCGTCATAGTTGCGCCACCTCTACTGCCATGACATAATTTTAAACACAACACAAACTGACCAAAACAATAACACGACCGTTAGCTGTTTGCTACTAGCTCATTGTGCTGCATAAAGCAGTTGTTCCATGGTGATTTAACAAGTATAACAGTTAAATTGGTCTGGTTGTTTTAGAAGCAAGCTTCCAGTAGCTGGTCAACTAAATAATGTGAAGCTTTCAAGCAGAGTATACATAACAAAACATACCATCCTCCATCGTGAGACAACGCCAGTCCAGTGCACTCTCCCTCCCATTGTTAGCCGGTTTAAATAATGTCCATTTGGTCGAACCACTTCCACATAGTCACTTTTAAGTTTTTTTAACTTTTCCCTAGACTGTTGGTAGGTCCGGTGGTAGCCGTGTGCTGCCAACAGCCGATACACTTCCTGAGAGACTTTTTCATTTCGCTGATCGCTAATGAGTGGACCGTCTGCACCTCTTTTATTGACCACAACATGATTTTGCACACAGCCATTTCTTTTTACACAATTAGAAATTTGTGTGAACAAATGATACTGTTATCGCTGTTGCTAACTTTAAAACTAGCGGGTTGATGTTGCGTGTCAGAAATCCAGTGACGCTGGTAGTGACGATTCTCCCTGACCAATCAGTGATCTGCAGGATTTTGAAGTCACATTTAGTATCGGCTTGGCTCACTTGGAACCTTGACCGAGGTGGTAATTAAAAAAATTATCAGGTACCAGGTACAAACCACAGTGGAAAACCCCAAAAAAGCGAGCAGAGTCGAGTTGTACCGTCCAGTGGAAAAGCCCCATTTGAGTCTGTCCTCTGAACTTCAATAACTGTCTGGTTTGGTGCAGCTACAAATTCGGATATCATAAGACTACAAAGGACAGTTCGGACTGCAGAGAGGATTATTGGTTGCCCTCCCTACAAGAACTGTACACTTCCAGAGTGAGGAAAAAGGCTGAAAAAAAACACTCCATTCATCTCTCTACGCTGTTGGATCTACGGCGCATTCCAGCAGTCCTCCCCCTCGCACACAACGGTTGTGCTGAGCAAATACCCCTGGGCACTGAACAACTACGGAGTGAACAACTTAGTTTATATATATATATATATATATATATATATATATATATATATATATATATATATATTTATATCTACGCATATATATATAAAAACACATTAAAGAGTTTAATTTCCTCTAAAAGAGTGGCACAAACAAAAAACATCATTTTCAAGATGCCTTTTTCATTAGTGTATGTTTCCTGGTTGCTATCGTTACCTCTCCTCTTCCCATGGCCACTATCGCTGCCTCTCGTGTTGGGCACTGCCCATGCAGGGACAGCGCTTGTGGATGGATCATGCAGTCAATGCAAGGGGATGATTCTGGCAATGTTGCGGTCATGGCTTTCTCTTGTATGAGGGAAAGCAACTCCAGAGGCTCCCCGACTCGGTCCTTCTACCCACGGGTATGAGGAAGGGTTGGTTATCACTGGGGGCAATTTGGGGATTTCAATGGGAGCTTCTCTGCTGGGAAACCCCCCCACGGATCTCCCATTCCCCAGCATGCTCGTTTGCCCCAGCGAGTTTGCGATGTGACCGCCAGCTCGTCTCAGGGTGAGTTCACGGTCGCGTTCACGGCTCGTGAAGTGGATGAGCTTTTGATTACAGCATCGGAGAATCTGTCGACATGTGCAGCTGATTTCGACATGTATTTGGCGGCATCGTAGAGGATTTTGCACAGTAATCCTCAGTGGTTAAAAGGCAGACGGTGACCATTCAACACATCCTGCCCCGTTGCGACGCAATGACTCGCACCCCCGTCTGTGTGTCAGTAGGCTGGCCCCGGCGTCAAGCCACCCACAGAAAGCAGACGCTACCTGTCTCATGGCTGGTCGCCAAGAACCCAATAAAAGCTTCAAAGCGTTCCCCGAGACGGGCAGTCCAGGAAGTAGGAGACCCGCTGGTAAGAGCACCACTCCTTCCCCTGGTGCAGCGCCGGGTGGAGGTTCTTTATTTTCCTTTACTTACCTCACTGATTTGTCCCAAGGGCCGTGGTACCCACATTCTAAGAAAAAAGCAGTCTTCTCATTTCCTGGGCCTCACAGTCGGTGAGTCAGTCATGCCTCCCTTCTACAAAATGACGCGATAGAGCCTGTCCCTCCAGCCGAGGTGAAGAATGGGTTTTACAGTTCCTACTTCATCGTACCTAAAAAAGGCAGCAGGTTTCGGCCAATCCTAGACCTGCGAGTTCTGAACCGGGCTCAACACAGACTCCCACTGAGATGCTCACGCAGAAACGCATTTTAGCGAGCATCTGGCATCAGGATTGGTTCACGGTGGTAGACCTGAAGGACACGTATTTCCATGTCTTGATTCTTCCTTGACACAGACCCTTTCTCCGGTTTGCCTTCGAGGGTCAGGCATATCAGTACAAAGTCCCCCCCTTCGGCCTGTCCTTGTCCCCTCACGCCTTGCCCCGCTAAGGGAAGTGGGCGTCTGCATCCTCAACTATCTCGATGACTGACTAATCCTAGCACACTCGTGGGACATGTTGTGTGCGCACAGGGAACTGGTGCTCAGGCACCTCAGCCGCTTGGGGATTTGGGTCAACTGGGAAAAGAGCAAGCTCGCCCCAGGTTCATCAGAGCATCTCTTTTCTCTGTATGGAGTAGACTCGGTCTCAATGACGGCGCACCTCACCAACAAGCGCGCTCAGTCAGTGCTGGACTGTCTGCATGTGTTCAGACAGAACATGTTGGTCCCTCTGAAATCCTTTCAGAAACTCCTGGGCATATAGTATCCTTAGAGATGGTCACGCCGCTTGGGTTGATGCATATGAGTCCACTTCAGCACTGGCTACAGGCCTGAGTCGAGAGACAAGCATGGCGCCACGGCACACACCGCGTCCTCGCCACGCAGGCTTGTCGCCGTCTATTCAGCCCCTGGTCAGACCTAGCTTTCCTATGGGCAGGAGCTCCCCTAGGCCAGGTCCACAGGCACATCGTGGTTACAACAGCATGGCTGGGGCGCCATGTGCAACGGGCACTCAGTCATCGGCACTTGGACCATCCCGTGACTGTGTTGGCATGTCAAATGCCTCGAGTTGCTGGCAGTACTACTTGCCCTGAGGAGGCTATTGCCATTGATCCTGGGCAAGCATGTGTTGATCCAGATGGACAACACAGCGATGATTGCATACATCAGACGCATTCAGGAGAGAGTGGAGACTTCACCCTCAGGTGGTCCAGCTGATCTGGAGTCGATTCGGCAAGCATAGGTAGACCTGTTCGCTTCCCCAGAATCCTCCCACTGCCCACTTTGGTACTCTCTGAGTACTCTACTCCCTGGCACAGAGCTGGCCCCTGGGGCTGCGCAAGTATGCATTCCCCCCAGTGAGCCTACTTGCACAGACGTTGTGGAAGGTCAGGGAGTACGAGCAGATCCTCTTAGTGGCTCCTTATTGGCCCTTCCGGATTTGGATCTCGGACCTTATGCTCCTCGCGACAGCCCCCCCCCGGCGAATTCCCCTGAGGAAAGACCTTCTTCCTCAGGGACGGGGCACCATTTGACACCCGCGACCAGACCTCTGGAATCTCCATGTCTGGCCCTTGGACGGAACACAGAAGACTTAAGTGGCCTACAACCCACGGTGGTAGTCACGATCACTCGGGCCAGGGCCCCCTCAACGAGGCACCCTTATGGCCTGAAGTGACGTCTGTTCGCTCAGTGGTGTTCTTCCCGAGGTGAAGAGCCCCCAGAGATGCGCAGTAGGTTCAGTGCTTTCCTTTCTGCAGGAAAAGTTGGAGGGATGGTTGTCCCCCTCCACCTTGAAAGTGTATGTAGCTGCTATATCAGCGCATCACGATGCAGTGGATGGTAGTATTAGGGAAGCACGATTTGATCATCAGGTTCCTGAGAGGTGCAAGGAGGTTAAATCCCACCAGGCCACACCTCGTTTCCTCGTGGGACCTCTCCGTAATCCTTCGGGGAGCTCCCTTCGAGCCCCTTGAGTCACACCTCCATCAAGAGGGTAGGGGACCTGCAGTCCTTCTCTGTCAGTGAACTGTGCCTAGAGTTCGGTCCGGCTTACTCTCACGTCATCCTGAGACCCATTGTCCCACGGCACCTCTCTAGCAGACATATGTAGAGCCGCAGGCTGGGCAACACCTAACATCTTTGCAGGGTTCTATAACCTCAGGGTTGAGCCAGTTTCATCCCGTGTGTTATCAGGTGACACATACAGGTAAGTTCGGTTCAGCTGGCCGGGTATATCACTTGTGCATAGCGCCTTTTCCCCACCTTGAGGCGAAGACATGCGCTCTTTCCCCAGTTGCGTTCGCAAGAAGTGTGAACCCTGGACATTCTTCCTCCCTAGCTGAGCAGCCATCGAGTCTTCAGAGAGGCTCGCAGCCACCCCAGTATGGGCATCACCCAGGCCCCGTGCTGAGGTAAATCTCCACATGTGCTGGTTGTCCCCCTAGGCAACCCTGTGTGATGTATATTCCGCAAAATGGTTTCCCTGCCGGTAAGCCGCATCTTCCTTGGGCAGAGGGCCCTCTGTCCTTGGTCGCCGTGTTTGTAGTAACTCCTCCCCCCTTGGGTAGGATCTACCACGACGCCGCTCCGCACAATGTGCTTCCACTCCTAACCGGTAAAGACCGTGTGTTGTATTCCACCTAAAATCCCTCTCGGGGCCAGGGGTGTCTCAGCGGTGTCCTCCTCTATGGAGGGACACCACCCAGCTTGGACCATATACACGTATTTGGCCCCCAGCCAATCGATTTCTTTCCTTTTTTGGGGGAGAACAATAGAGAGAAGGCAACGGCTGGGCCAGCCAGTCCTTATAGGTGCAGGGGACCGCTTCATGCCTGCCAGTGTGTTGGGGGTAGTTATGCGACGGCTTGCTGCGCTGGCTACGAGGCACACAGAGGTCTGCCCATCTCGCACTGCCAGTCTGCGTAACTCAGTTCAGCTCTTGTGGCGTTTTCCATTGGGACCCCTAGTGTCAACTCATCGACACAATGTCGAGTGAGTGACAGATAGGGAACGTCTCGGTTACTGACGTAACCTCCATTCCCTGATGGAGGGAACGAGATGTGTGTCCCTCCTGCCACAACACTGAACCAACCGCTGAAATGGCCTTGTCTTTGGCTTGGCTCCTCAGTGCGATACCTGATGTGTGCTTGCAGCGTCACTCCTTTTATACTCGTATGTCTGGGGGAGTGGCATGAAAAATCCACACGCCAATTTCCATTGGCCTTTTCTCAATATTAGAGATGTCTGGGCTCCGCAGGAGCAACCCCTAGTGTCAACTCATCGACACAACGTTTCATTCCCTCCATCAGTGAATGGAGGTTATGTCAGTAACCAAGACATTTTTTCCCTCAAGCTATCCATCACATGAACAGATAAAAGTGACATATTGAGCAATAATTATGTGCAATTCACAGTTTAGTCTTTTTATTTGTATATTTATCCAACAAATCCTACCTCAACAAATGAATCCTCAAAGGATCAACAGATCCTACTTTATATTCCCTTGCACTGTACATAACAGATTTGTATAAGTTTTTATAAGTAAGTTTTTCTATATATATATAAAACCAATAATAAATATTTTTTTTGTCTTATTGTATATTCTCTATATACTTTCTTTTATTTTTTTAGTTTTTATTAAATTATTATTCATTTTATTTATTTTTTTGTATTTTTTAATATTTTCTCTGTCTTGTTGCTGTTTTTTATTGTTTGTGCACTGAAAGCTCCTGTCACCAAGACAAATTCCTTGTATGTGTACGCGTACCTGGCAATAAAGCTGATTCTGATTTTGATGTGGCTTGTGCTCAGGCTAGATTTGACCAACACTGCAATGTTGAATAGTATTCTATTAAATATTTTATATTTTGCATATAATACTCATAAAAAATTATATATTTACTTTAGTTCTTCACCGTTCAGTCGGCAGAATGGTAATTCAGAGAACGCAATCACTCCAGAGGTCAAGTTGTCACCTGATAATACAGTGGCTGCGGTGACTCTATTGACCTCAGGGATAAAGTCTAGCCAGCCACCACCAGGGGACGCCACTATACATGCAGAGACTTTCAAGCGTGAGACAGAAAACAGTCCAACTTTTTGCTTAGGTAAGTTGGAATAGCGCAGAAATCAATCTTATATTTTAGCGTTCTGAAAGCAGCCACCCTTTGACTAGATTAAAGAACACACTCTCTGCACACTTTGGACATTCACATATTTTGTTTTCTTTTGTTTTTTTTCTATTAAGTGAAAGTGGAAAATTAATCACAGGTCTTGTATTTTACTCAATTGAATTTAATAAATTTTTATTTTATGTTAAATAAAAAATAAAAATTGTACATTTGTTTAGAAATTACATATTATAAAAATACATTTGCACAAATTCCCTTCATATCTATGTTGGACATTCACTCGTTTTGTTTTGTTTTGTTTTTTGTTTTGTTTTGTTTTGTTTATTTAGTGTTGTTTTTGTTTTGTCACACAAGAGAACAAGTGGCCAGTCCCTCACAGGGTTTTTATTTTATTTTATTAATTTTGTCACAATGTTTGTTTAGAAATAAAATTAGCACAAGTTCTCTACAAAACAATTTTTCTTTTTTTTTTTTTGGTTCAGCATTTAAGCCTTTAGATAAAAAGATTTTTAAGATCACTAGAAACAGAAACCTCACGCCACAGGAACAGTTTCTTCCCGTCTGCAACTGGCCTCATAAACAAGGCCTAGAACCCCTGCTACTGTCTCTTATCCCACCTCCATAGACACTACATGTTACATTAACATAGTTTCCACATCTGTCTTGCATCAACATATAGAACATTTATCTGGTCTATTGCACTTTTTACTATACTCAAATTGTGAACAGTGAACATTTGCACATTCTATGGTTCATATTCTGCACATCTTTTGCACAACTGTACAGCTCCTTTATTAAAACCAGTCAGATTAATTTTTCTATATATATTGTATCTAATTATAGTTTATTATTTATCATATGTTATCATATGTGTCATATATTTATTATTATTTTTAATGTTATTGTATGCCTCAAACACCAAAGCAAATTCCTTGTATGTGAAAACTTACTTGGCAATAAAGTCAATTCTGATTCTGATAAAGTCTGTCCAAACTTTTGACTGATATTGGCTTGTTCACATCTTAACTGATGAAAACATCTGTATGTTCTTTATTATGTACAGAGAAAGCCTCTGAACACAAACTAATACAAGGCTGGGCCAGAGCATTTTTATTTGTAAGTAAAACGTTTGTTCTTAAAAATGTTCTTTTTGTTCTTTGTTCTAATAAATTGATTGCTTAAAATATATATATATATATTCTTTCAATTTATTTGTGTCTAATTGATGGCTGAATTTTGTGTCTTTGTCCCTCAGGATTCTAATAAGCCCAAATTGTCCATCTCAAGTCCATTGAGATGGGGCACAGAGTATGGAACAGAAAGAAGGTGAGGCAGGCAGAGAAAGTAGACGTATTGACACTGGGAACAGACAATAGATTGTCACACATCCTAATCCTTTTCCTCGTGTGTCCACAGATCTTCCAGTGTAGACTTGGTGGAACAAGGGCATTCCCCTTTGTCTCCTTCTCTCCCTACTACTTTTAGGCCACTGAAGTACAATCCTATTTCTTCATCAACTGCCTCTGAAGAACATACAACCCGGCAACAAATCCACACCCCTGTTCCCTGCCGGCCACTTCCAATAAAGTCTGGTCACCTCCCCTGGCCACTCTCAGAATCCACTGACTGGGTAACAGTATCAGCGCCCAGCTCTGGTGTTAGTAGTGGGATAGCAGTTCACTCAAGCCAGACCCAAATTCCAAGCTCAAATGTACTGCGATTCCCTAAACTGGTCACACCAATCAATGGCCCCCAGTCTTGCACATATGGCTCAAGCTCTGTTAGTCTGCACACTTGGTCAGAGCAGTCTCCACGCATACATCTCTCAGAGCATGCAGAGAGAAAAGAAAAGAGAGTGGCAGGAGTGGAAGCTGTTACAACACCACCCGAGTGGAGGAAATCAGCAGTGCAGCCAGAGAGGATTTTTGGAGAGAACCTGAGAGAGGATGAAGAGGAAGTACCTTTGGATCTGTCGGAGTCGGGGCGCTCCAATAGCAAAGAGAAAGAGAAAACACAGTCACAGAGCGATTCATCTTCATCTTCCTCACCACCTGCTTCACTTCCATCATCTTCTCAGTACCCATCAAGTCCTCAGAGTGACCTGCAGACAGGAGATAATTATACACAGGTACACAGTATTTCAAATTCATAAATTACATCAGAGGTCTTTTTGAGATGTATAGCATCATGAAAACACAATACAGCACTGGCTGCGTCCGAATATGTATACATCCCTGCTAAATAGTATTCCAAAAACAATATGCCAATGAAGTAGTATTCATCAGTATTCATAAAAAAGTCATTGAGAAATACCCAAATGTCCTACTACATCTGGCGAGATTCTGCAGTGTGCATCCTCTGGATACTCTACTATCCCATAATGCCACTGGAGCTGAGGAGACATCCAAAATGCTGAATTTAAAAAACTTGCAGAGAACAATGTGACATTAGTTGTTCCTAGTGGTTTCATGCTTGTTTAACAAAACCAGAGTCATTTTTTTGGCATATGCAGTGGGTAAGTTACCAAAAAAAGTAATTCACTACAAATTGATTACTACTTCTCTCAAAGTATAATCAGATTACTTTACTGATTGCTTCATTGAAAAAGTAATCACATTACTAATTGTCTTATAAGTTTCTTTCTAAAACACATATCACAAATTGTTTTTTTGTTTTTCCGCAAAAAATAAAGTCCTTTTTCTTCTTGTTCATAAAAAAGACATAAAAATGAACATATGTATTTCAATTGTATTACACATAAATAATATTTTTTAGAAATATTTGCAACCCAAGTAATGTACTTAAAATGACTTTCATTGAAAGTCAGTAACTGTAATCTAATTGCAATAATTTAAAATATAATGCATTACTTTTTTCACCTAAAAGTAATTAGATTACACTAACTAATTAATTTGTAATCCAGTTACACCATACAAATTCCCTAACATATGTTTCGGGTCACGGGAGATTGCCAACATTCCCGGATGAAGTATCATGTTTGGGAATGCAATCAAATTGCTTTTTTTAATTTATTTTTTTTTATTCTGTATACTTGCTTACATGCTTGAAATTACTATATATTTTAATTTCTGTTTTTGTCTATGCTTTGTAAAGTGTTCTTGTTTCATTGAAAGGCACTATATAAATAAAAATGATTATTATTATTAAGATTATAATAAAAAAAAAAAAATGTAACTGGCCGAGAAGTGCATTCTTTATCAAATGCAGTACGTACTCTGACAAAAAGTGATTTTGGACACAAATGCAAATGGTTTTTATATCAACATCGAGACAAATTAATTTTTAAAAGCACTCAGATTAATATGAGGTCATAAAAACTGCATTTATAACAATTATTTAAAAAAAAACTGTTAAGATTCTGTTTAAAATCATTTTTAGATGGAGTAAAGCATGTCACAGTGCTTCATGTCAACCACATACAGTATGTATACGTATATGTGTGTGTGTGTTTGTGTGTATTTTACTAGCATGTAAATAATATTGACTGTGCTCTTTGGTTCAGCTTACACAGGAGGAAGCACAGGTAAATCACAAGGAACAGGAAGAGGTAAAGGAAGATGAAACTTCTCCAGCACCTGAAACTTCTGTCAACTCAGAAAAAAAGAAAATCCCATCATTGCCCATTTCACTTCAACCAAGTAAACCTTCAAACTCACTGGTCTGTTTAAATTGAATTGTCTGTACTGCACTGTTCGTTACGTTTACATATGCATGCATGTTTTGCCTTCCAGTTGTGGTTATGGAGTCACTTAAACCTGGAGGACAGGTAAAAGATACCTTATAGGTTCAATTAATGTGTGACGCAAAGTTAGAACTGTAACCAAAATGGATACTGATATATTGTTAGATATTCATATATGTTGTCATTATATGAAATACAGATTTTATTAAGATTTTCTGGTCTTCTGAGATCAGTTTTAACTTCTGCTTCACTGTGGTTTACGAACGCTAGACAGTGAAGCTCGCTGATCCAGGGACCACACCAACGGAGCCAGAGGAGAAGGAGAACAACAACTATGAAACAAGCAGAAAAAGATCAGGGCAGAATACTGATGGTGAGTTATCATCATTTATTCATACATTATCTTCGTTTAAGCAATTGTGTCTCATTTTATACATTTAGTATCATCTGAAATGCACTTTTTTGACTCTTAGCTCTTTCCCATCGCTCACTAAAAGAGAAGAAAATAAGGCTGAGCAGAGGAAATAACCATGCAGAGCCAGATCAGAGATGAAGGTCTCTATTTGTCAGTGTTCTCAAATAGAGTTTTGGTTGTTGAATTCCATTATCATGGAATATTTCAGATGTTTCTTTCTGTTCGTTTTTACAGGCAATGGATATACGGATCGTGTGGTTACTGTAGTTATCCGGCCCGGCATTTTGTCTTCATCCTCCGTCACCATCCTCCAAATCTCTGGTGTTTGCTTGAGTCATCCAAAACACTGACCCTTTTCGCCACCTCTGTCAACATGAATGTCATTTAACAAGCAGAATTTATACTGCAGTACAGCAGAATTGAAATAGATCTAGTATTAGAGTGCGCAAATAAGATAGTTTCCGATAGTTCATAAGTCTCCAACCATTTAGCTCTAAAATACAAGGGATTTGGTTCTATTATCGGGTCGATTTCACACCAGTCTTTGGCTGTACCAAAACAGGAACTGAATAACTGTGTTCATTGACAGCACCTTGTCATTAAGGACAAATCAACCATTCGTTCATTTTCACATTTCACTTTCTTCTTTCTCTTTACTTGTTCATGGAACATTAATGATGTACACTTGTTATATTTGACATTTATGCTTTGATTCACGCTCAGTTCACTGGTTTTGACCATTTTCATGTCTGCGATCAGTTTGCGTGACTCTCTTCCGTGTAAGAGATCTCAAAAGCACAGCTGTCAAAGGTCTATTTTTGTCACGTCTAAGCACTATGGTCTGTTTCTTGTACATGTGACAAAAATGAAAACCCACTGCTTCCCCTTTAGTTTTTTTGAACTGGTAAGCACATATTTGGTAATAGTGAATTTTCCATTACAGCAGCAATAGTGCAAACAGAAGAAGAGTGAATTGGTGGTAAACAAAATATACTTCAAATACTTTTTAATCTAGCTGTGTTTAGTTCTACATCATTGCTTTGCACAGAGGTAAAAACTAAAGTTTTAAAGCCAGAACTGTTGAAGAGTTTGTACTAAATCACCTCAATTTGTTGTTAAAAAACTGACACATAATTTTGTGTATTTTGATGGTCTGCCAAGCTTCCCAAAGCACTTTTAAGACAAGATTTGAAAAAAATGTGAAATGTAAGCTTTACATAATAGCAGGACAAAATGGTTAACCCAATGTCCATTGAAATAAATACAAATATAATTAAAGTACCTTTCTTGATGGCTGTATGAGAGGTTGTGCCCTGTGTGGTTAAGGAGCAAGACAGGGAATTACAGAACTGTATGAACTCTCTTTCTTGGTTTAGGATGTGGAAACACTTTCAGTGCTTACAGGAATAAGATAAATGATTTAACCTTGAAATGCACATCTGTGTCAATGGAATAATATCCTCTATAATAAGCTTTTACCACAACGCTGAAACTTGATCAAAGATAAGTTTAACAAATGTACATGTAGAAATCCTATTAAAAAAATAAAATTAAAATAAAAACACAGATCAATGTATCACATCCTCTACTTTCCAGTTTGGTGGTCCACAAATGTGCGCATACAGTATGTGCTAATGTTGCATTAAGTTCGTCTAGGCAACCAGGTTGGTAAATTTGATCCATGCACAATATTTCTTGGTTTATTATTAGAATTCATTACTAGATGTTCAGTTTCCTCTCTCTCTGCCAGAAATATTTGCATATTTAGAACTTAACATGTTTTGACCTTTTAGAATGAATGAAGGTTTTTTTGCCTTTCGAGCATTGTCAATGGATGATAGATCTGTATGTATAGTAAAGACCTGCTGGGGAAAACTAGATTTATTTATTTGCATGTTTTGATGATTACCGCTGTCTTTATCAAAAGAATATGGAGTTTACCCATGGCACCTGATAGGGGATTAAAAGGATCACTATTTTTCCTTTAAGTCCTTATATAACCGTAAGTACCAAATAGACCAAACTGTTTCCAATCTAAGACAATCTGTGTCTCTATCAGTGGTTATGTATTTTAAAGGCCATTATTATTATTATTATTATTTTTTTTTTTTTTGCCAAAATATATATAGTCTAACAGAATTTCAATAGTGCTTGACTTGTGGTACATTATCACCATTGATCTCAAAAGTGAAGTGACATTGCAAAATAATTTTGAACAACATTTTGCAACCTTAACACACACACACAAACACACACACACAAACCTCTGGTTTCATGTATTGAGACTATTGCGTGAATCAGGGAGGCGGATATTGAAGCAGAATATTCATGACAGATTTCCTCTCAGTGGCGTTGGACTTGGGCAATAACTCAAATTCTAGTGTGCTCTGACATAGTCAGAATTTTTAGGTGTCAAAGCCGCAGCATGTTTAGGTGCCTGTGGACCTTTTACACCGAACGCGTTTTGTGTCCGTCTGCGTTGTTTTTCTATGTAAACACGTGCAAGACAGACGTCCAAAAGTTATGTCTAGTTAGTCAGTTAAGGAGTATTGAGACACATCGTGTAACTTCCTCTTGGACAGTAACGGAGCGCAACAGTTCACCACTCGCGTCACTGTGATGGAGGAGCCGGTGTAAAGCAACAACATTTTCTCTTGCTCGGTCAGTTGTCGAGATTTTGTGAATACGAAAATATATTTTTCAGTTGGACTGGCATTTAAAGGGTGAGTTCGCTTAAAATATATCTTATTATTTTTTTATTAAAAAAAAAACATTGCCTACTGACTTTTACCCATTACTTTGAACACGATGAATGGCAAATTTCAACTGAAGCGAACGAACATTTTCCTTTTGTAGTTAAAACTTTCCTAACACATTCAAATGGTCTGCCTTTGCTGACTGTCATGGTTCTAATGGTAGTTTACTACAAGATATTCCCTTTATTATTAATTTGGATGTAAAGTTAAAGGAATATTACGGGTTAAAATTAGTTTATTTTAATAAAAAATGACTCAATCTACAGCATTTGTGGCGTAATGTTGATTACCACAAAAATAATTTCATCTCGTCCCTCCTTTTCATTAAAAAAATCAAATATCTGTGTTCCAGTGAGACACTTGGAAGAAAATGTGGCCAATATTTGGATTGTTTAAAGGCAGAAATGTGAAGCTTATAACTTTATAGGCGCACTTACATTCATTATTCTGGTAAAACTTGTGTATTATTTGAGCTGTAACGCTGTTTAAATTGTTTTTTTTTTTTACGACGGATAAGTGTTTAAAGGGTTATGTCGTCATGGCAACAAAGATGTAAAATTGGAGAAAAGGTTAGTTAACTATTTTATCACACTAAAATCATGTTTATGCACATATTTTTGTACATCTTGTGGCTATACTTCTAAAACAGTGAGTATTTAAATGCTTATATATTGGGCCCAATCAATTCCATTGTAAGTGCATCACTGTAACTCTGATATGTTTCCCTTTTTCTTATTCTTTTTTTTAGAACGGGGGAACAAGTCAAAATTAATTGTTGTATTAATCACCATTATGCCACAAATGCTGTTGATTGAGCCGGGAATATTCCTTGAATCTTTTATCTAGTTCTTTCAGAATGTAGAGATGTGTGTTTATTCTCTTTCTTCACATTTTTTCACTTGTACTCATTTCTGAACCATGTCATGAATCGTTTCAAATCCCATATACCTTTAATTTAGAACTGTTACCTGTGTTTGAAGAACCCACGTCTCTTTTAAATAAAATCAGTCTTTAGGTTTAGTTACACTTGAACTTACTTCCATACCTCACTAGACTTTTGAAGAACATAATACCATCGGTCACATTAAAATATTTTTCTTCCTCCTCACAAGGTCCTCTCTCACCATGTTAAGGACACTTTACAGATGCAAAACATTCTTAACAGTTACATTTCACATTTCTATTTTGGCTGGTCTTGCTGAATCATCATGTTCTCACAGTTCAGTCAGATTTACAAAGACAGAGAGGTCAGAGAGTTCTGACAAGTTGGAACTGACATATATTTTCATCTTTGTGTTCAATTAAATTGTAGTCCCATCCTGTGCTTCTGGTAAAAGTGGAGGTGGTTCCTCTGAGCTCTAGGGCTTTGTGGGACAAAACAATCTGTGAATGGGATGGGCATTCACAGATTGGCAAATCTGATTAATCTCTACCGGGTAAAATCTGCTATCAGAACATGAGTAGGAAGAAGGAAATGTACTAGAGATCATATCCGAGATTAAGAAAGCATGAACCTGACCTCATAAAATAGTCATTGGTGTGGCTAAAGTACTTTTTATATGCATTCAAATGCAACCCAAAGTAACGCAAGAAACTGACTACGTGGACAGTTTAAATGAAATAGAAAGCAGAACATGGGAGATCAGTTAGATGGAAAGTTCTTCTTTTAGCTTTACATAAACATTTCTCAAAACGAATGGCTTCTACTGAATGAGGAAACTTCACTAGACACACGAGCAGGAGTTCTTGAATTACAGGTCAACATTGAATTAAATCTGTTCGTGTTGATTAAACACTCCAATATCATAGGCAATATTTACCTCTTTCTATTCTGGTGTGACGAGGAGGAGGGCGTGGCCGGGCCGTGAGGGTGCACGGCCGGCTCTGAGTCAGTTGATCAGCAGGAGAGTGAGATAAAGGGGAGCCAGAGACACCAGTTCAAGAGAGAGAGAGAGAGAGAGAGAGAGAGAGAGAGACACACACACAGCCACTGTGTCATTGTTTTTTTTATTAAATTTCATTTCAGTCATTAAAATTTACATTGACTGTTCTGCCGGTTCCTGCCTCCTCCTTGCCCATCCTTTACCTGTTTCATATGGTTATCTTCAGGACAAAGAGACCATTTATTTATTCAAAAACTTGTGTTTTGGTTGTGGTTTTGTGTGGGGATCATGCGTGTCCCAATAAAGAGCACATGTGTAAATCATCAAACACCAAAGGAAGCATTCTCCTACATTATAGCATAACAGCACGTGAACTGCTGTGAGACATGAATATGACTCAAATGGCTAGTTTAGATAGCCATTATATACCAGCTATAGATATATATACCAGCTATTGTTTACCAAGTAAGATTGAGTATTTTAGTGATAAAGGAAGTTATGTGTATTTTGGGAAGTGAAATTTCTGCAAGTGTTAGGGTAGCTGATTTGAATCAGCTTTGAACATTAGTCTTTAACCAAGCACAGTTTCCACTGAGCAGCTTCCGCGTGTGCATGAGCTAGTTAATGTCAAAACCACAGGCGACTGAAAAACTAAACTGCATCCTACAAACGTGGGAGTCAGAGCAACAAACCGGTTATTTCTACTACTATTATCGGTAAAGTCTATTTGAGCCTGGCTCGTTCGATTCGGCTGTTTTGGATCCTGCAAAATTGTCTTCAGCCCTGAATGGAAATACTTATCTGAGGTGTCATCTTAGCATTTATTGTTTTGATTATTAGTTTCAACTTGCTTTTACTGTACAAAAATGCTTTTAATAAAATTTGAGCCTTATGAATTTTTGAATTGTTTTATAGATCACTTTGATGTTTATGTTAATACTTGTTTTAGATCAAGAACTATTTATGATGAATATGAATCCACCCACTTTAAATAAAATGTTCCCACAATCTGCACAATACACATCTGTGTGAGAAATTAACCATGGCTCAGGGCAAAAGTGCCACTGAAAGAAACAAAATAAAAAAATGTTAGTTAGATGTTATAGTTGACTTATTTTGACAAAATCTGTGCTTTTATAAGGTTAGAAAATAAACATTTCTTGTACACACTGTATAGTGGATTTGAAGCAACAGTCATGGCATTGTTAAAAGGAACTCAGAGCAACCCTTGTTTTGCATATTATTTTATATTTTAGAAGGGATGTACAGTTTCTATATGTACAAGGACAACCCTGTAAAGTAACCAGTGTCCTCTGTGGTGACCTCTTCAGGCTTCATTATGGGCTGTGTTGGGACAAAGCCTGAGCAGGATATTGGCAAGTCGATGGGCAACGATGACAGTCGCAACATGACACCACATTATGTGAAAGACCCCACGACAGGGGCCAAAGCTGTAAGTAGAATTGTTATCAGGCTCATTCTGGTTTATTCTGAGATGGAGAAATGTGATAAAAAAAATGCTGAGTTGAGCTGTACCTAATCATCAGAATCAATATCTTGTTTTAGAACATTTTGTGTAATAGTATACAATACTTCTGCTTTCTAAGAGACTGAGTTGTGAACGCCATCTCGAAAACTGGACAACAACTGAAGTGCACCAACACAATTCTGCTGGATTGCCAAGATATTTGTAATTTCTACTTCTGATTGAAAATACATGCCTGACTCTTGCACTACAGAAATTAGACAGTCGTAACTCAAACTGACTTTAAAAAACAGTATGTGTGCTTTAAAAATTAACGCTGCTAACAAGTTGCTACCTAAGGACAAAAACAGATGTCTGATTCGTCAAGCACATAAACTCCTTGTGGTAGTTGTAGTCCTTATAGCAACTTAGCATATTACATATCAAAAGCACACAACAGCTTATAAATCACTTTTGAGAATGTGAAAGTCTCTACAAACCGAACAGCTTTGTTTGTTTCAGTCGTAATTGCTCTTTGCATATTTACATATGCACCATTTATCATGTGGTTCTGCACTTGGTTTATAGCTACTTCTATATGATTTACATGTCATTGACCATGAAAAGATATTTAAATGTCATTTTAAACTGATGTTCTCTATTATTTCTCTGGCTGGAACAGATAAGTAAAAAGTGAAGTGAGATGCCTGATGTCAGCATTACATAAAAGCACTGGTCTTAAATTCTGCACCTTTTTTTTAATTGCAGAACAGAAGCAACTCCAACCTGGCTAATTTTGTCACAGACAGTGAGTGACCTTGCACATTTACAAAATACTCTCTTAATGTGTTAAGTATGGGTGGATGTCATTTACAGAATGCTGTATTATTGTAAAATATAAAAGTTCTTGATTTAAAAACATGAAGTCACAATCATCAAAACTATCGACCTTTTTGTTTTAACACATAGCGATTTGAACATGTAGGTCGAAGTGTAACTTCATATGAGGTTAAGTGGAGTTGCTTATTGTAAACTCTGTTTGCCACATTTTTTAATTAACCTCAAAAAGTGCTGCAGCTTAAACATAAATAATAGATGAACAGACCTTACAGACGAATATTTCATTTCTGCACCACTAACGTCACCAAACGGAATTGCAAAAATAAAGTCAAACAAGATTCCTGAACTCTCTCCCATCTATCATTGGTCTGACAATCAGATAGTCCCACTTCAAACTTACACTATTGGTTGAGTCAGTGTTGCTATGTCAGGCTGGTTTGGAACGTAAAGAATTTGATTTACACTTTTCTAGGGAATCAACGAATGGCTCACTTACAGTTGTTTCAGCAAATTTAGCAGGGATTGGACAAAGTATTTTTAACTAGATCTGGCAAAGATAACGTGTTAACGTGTGCGATTAATAAATAAAGATTTACATGTATTTTTTTTCTAAATCACGATTAACACGCTTAGTGTTAAGCAAAAACATTTGTCGGAGTACGTTGGAACCTTTACGATGTGTCTGCCTGGATTCATTACATTGATGCACACTTCACAACATACACTCAACAGCTGTGTCAGTGATCAAGTGATGGGGAAAAGAACTCTTAATGATATTTGTTGAACAAAACTAGCACAGATGGGACTTGTGTCAGAAATAAAGTAATTTGCAGCCTCTGTAATGCAATTTAATTACTGTGTAACATACTCTGTAATTAAGTACTCTTAAATGTAATTGAATTACCACAAAAGCACTTCAAGCCTTAATTTTCAGAAATATGCAGTCCGAGATGTGCTTTGAAAGCACTTTTCATGTGGAGTTCAAAGCAGTGTTGACGCCCTGACACGAATTGTGAATGTGGCTTTCAGGATTAATGTAGCAAATAGGATAGTCACAGTCTGTGGAGGATGAGAGTTTAAGAGATTTTATGCACATTGCAGTGAATATGCAACAGAAGGTTTTATAGTTCTTTCAATTAGTACACCTCCCAACTAGACTTTCCGAAACATTGCTTGAATTGGTGCTATTTTACTGTATTTCTTTCTTTATAATGTGGAATGCTTTGTTTGGAAAATGTTATTGAAGCGTTATTGTTACATATTGTTGTTTTCTTTCCTAAGAAGGAAAGAAGGGCATTTTGATAGGAATCTAAGTATATTTAGAGGGAAATTTCTACACTCTCAAAATCTGCGATTAATCACAATTAACTATGAAAGATTATACAATTAATTGCGATTTAAATATTTTAGTCGACTGACTGCACAAATTTTAACATGAAAATAAATCTAAAAAAATATTTAATATTGTGGAAAAGTTTCAAGCCTTTTTGTTGTAATCTTGATGATTACGGCTTACAGCTCATTGAAATCCACAGTCAGTGATGATTTGGTGTGCCATGTCATCTGCTGGTGTTGGTCCACTGTGTTTTTTTCAAGTTGAGAGTCAATGCAGCCATCTACCAGGAGATTTTAGAGCAGTTCATGCTTCCATCTGCTGACAAGCTTTATGAAGATGCTGATTTCCTTTTCCAGCAGGACTTAATACCTGCCCACAGTGCCAAAACTACTAGTAACTGGTTTGCTGACCATGGTATTACTGTGCTTGACTGGCCTGAAATGAACCCCCTTAGAGAATCTATGTGGTATAGTCAAGAGGAAAATGAGAAGCACCAGACTCAACAATGCAGACGAGCTGAAGGCCGCTATCAAATAAGCCTGGGCTTCCATAACACCTCAGCAGTGCCACAGGCTGATTGCCTCCATGCCACGCCGCATTGACGCAGCAATTCGTGCAAAAGGAGCCCCGACCAAGTATTTAGTGCATAAATGAACATACTTTTCAGAAGGTTGACATTTCTGTATTATAAATTCTTTATTCTAATATTTTGAGATACTGGATTTTTTTTTATTTCCATGAGCTGTAACCCGTAATCATCAAGATTACAACCAAAAAAAGGGTCAAAATATTTCACTTTATGTGTAATAAAAATTGTAGGCTTACTGCTTGCTTGTTTGTAGGTTGGTATTTGCAGAGAGTATGTGTAGTTTTATTATTAGCTCTAATGTGGTTTCTTACTCAGATGTTTTCTGAATGTGTGATCGCAGCTGTCATAGCATTCCATTTGAGAGCATCTCTGTTGCCCTTAGGTTCAGATAAAATTGCCATCGCTCTGTATGATTATGAAGCTATGCATGAAGGTGATTTGGGCTTTAAGAAGGGAGAACGACTCAAAATCCTGCAAGAGTAAGTAGAATTGATTGATTGATTAATGGATGGATTGATTTGATTGATCGATCTATCGATTGATTGATTGATTAATGGATGGATTGATTTGATTGATTGATTAATGGATGGATTGATTTGATTGATTGATTAATGGATGGATTGATTTGATTGATTGATTGATTAGGTCAGGTGAGTGGTGGAAAGCAGCGTCTCTTAGCAGTGGTCTGGAGGGCTTTATCCCCAGTAACTATGTTGCCAAAGATACTCTGGAAACTGAAGAGTGAGTAAATGCTACTGTTTATATTCAGTACATTGATTGATGTGTGTAACTGTTGTGTAATTTGGACTTTTTAAAGCAACTAAATTATACAAAATCTCAATACATTTTCTAAATAATTACACAAATTGTAGACTGTTTTTGTCAAGCTCAACCATACAACCATTACGCAGGTTACCCAAAATATCGTAAAAACAACACTATAGAAAATAAAAGTTGTTCAAAGACAATATTGAAAGCTTGGCATACATCTTTATTTCAATTATTGGTTCATAAAGACTTAACTGAAATATCAAAGAACATGTTTCTATGGATAAAAATGACAAATGTTCGCAGTAAAGAACAGTACATCTGAAGTCAACATTAGCAAAGGTTTTAACCTACTTTACGTGAATGCATGTATTTTTAGATGGTTTTTTAAAGGTGTCAGCAGAAAGGATGCAGAGAGACAGCTGCTGGCCTCTGGAAACAAAATAGGATCCTTTATGATACGAGACAGTGAGACCACCCAGGGTATGTTACAATCTTACACTGAATTGCGTTGATAGAACTGAACAGACAGGATCCCATATATAGCCATATTTCAAAACTGTGTGTATGTAAGAGTTTAGTCATTAACAATTTTTCTTATATCAGTTATCAGAAACATTTTTAATTTAGCATCAGATCTACTTGATCTTAATCTGCTCTTTAAGACATCATCTGTAACCCCTCCTCTTAGGAAGCTACTCCTTGTCTGTCAGAGATTGTGACCCACAAGCAGGAGATACTGTGAAGCATTATAAAATCCGTACGCTGGATAATGGCGGTTTCTACATCTCTCCCCGTATCACATTTAGCACCCTGCAGGATCTCATCAGCCACTACAAGAGTAAGAGACACAATGTTTGCATGGCATCTAAATGATGACAACAGAAACTTCTTCTGTTTTTATAGAAAGCTTTTTATAATGACTATAGATTAGCCCAAACCATAACCCTACATATAAGAGAACTTTTTCTTGACATTTTCTTAAAAAAAAAATACTAAAGAAAAACATCTGTCTGATAGCGTATTGTGTCTTTGTCTCTATAGAGCAAAGTGATGGGCTGTGTCAGGCTCTTACAATTCCTTGTCTCAGTCCCAAACCACAGAAACCTTGGGAGAAAGATGCCTGGGAGATCCCACGTGAGTCCCTCAAACTGGATAAACGCCTGGGTGCAGGCCAGTTTGGAGAGGTCTGGATGGGTAAGACACACTTGTTTTTCTTTCTAATATGTATGTTCTAATATGCATCTCCTTTACACTCACAAAAATAATGGATTTCAATGGTTCTTTGTGGCACCTTAGGTTCAGCAAAGAAAACTTTCTTATAAAGAACCTTTTTATTTGTAAGGTTGGGGGTATGGTCATTTGGAGATTAAAAAAGTTCTTGATATTACATTATAGGTTTTTTAGTCTATGTCCACATTACTCTGGATACATTTAAAAACAGCATTTTCATTTTCTAAACGCTCTCTGTCCACACTGCCGTTTTCAAGCATGCAAAAAATTGCCATTCCATGTACATCTGAAATGCAATTGTCCTTCTGTTCTGCCGCCGAACAGCAATTACTAGTAAACTTCCTGTCACATTTGAAGGAATACAATGTGAAGGTTGTGTAATGTAACATTTATCTTTAACGACACTATCAAAGTGGATAGCAGGCACAAAAACACTGGCCGCCATCTTGATTGTTTTGGGTTGAATGTATCACATGACTGTGTCATATGGCAACAAATACTTCATTGTTTTCGGTTGTTATCTCAGTTTCCCTGTCCACACTACAATGTGAAGATGGCTTTTCAAATGTATCCACTTCAAAGAGCCTTTTCGAAAAGCCCATTTTTGCTGTCACAAATGCATTCTCATAGTGGATTGAAGGTTAAAACATAGAGAAAAAGACGCGTTTTCAAACAAAAACATATTAGTGTAGACATGGCCTTAGATTGGTATATTGGTTTCTTGGTTCTTTAAATCAAAAGTGGTAACCTACAATTGTCACCAAAGGAGCTATTTCTACCTGGCCTACCTGACCTAACCCTTCTTGTTGATGCTGTAACCTAATGAATTCAGGCTGAATGCAGTTTCAATTGAATCAAACCAGTTAATTTGAATGTTACCACAAAAAGCTAAATTTTTAGGTTACTTTTTTTTCAGTGTACATAAGAATACAAAGTTCTTTATGGATGTAGTAAAAAACCCTTAAGAGAATTACCATTTTTGCAATTTTTCCTATTGGCTTTTATAATGGCAGTTTTAGATTTATGAGTAAAATAAGAGCTGTGGTAAACATTACTTGAAGATATGTTTTGTTTTACAACATGAATTCAAAACGTGAATTTTGAAGCTGTCTAAGTTTCTAGATAAGGACTATGATGGTTTTCCTTTGCGTCTGGCAGGTACACTCACATGCTTTTGGTAGTTGTTGTCCTTTTTTAGCAGCTTTTGAGCAGCAAAATAAAAAAACATGACCGCTTCAAAAATGTACGTTTGATGTATACTGTGTGTAATTTAATGTCCAAGTATCTTCAAGAAATGTTAACATCAGACCTTATTTTACACATAAATACTAAAATTTAAAAAAATCAGTGTAGTTTCTGAGCATATGGGGGCCCTCAGCGAAATCCAACTTGGAGGATCCTACTTGGACCTGATAGAAGCCTGATGAAGGTTGTGCGATAGAAACGTTGCTAATACATTTTTTGAATGTGTTTTGCAAGCTATGGTAGTTTGCAGAATTTTTTTATTTTACTTTATTATAGCTCTTGTCATGTGGACACACCTATACATTTTGAGGTGTGTGAGGTTCATTGATTTTATCGAGTATATTTAAAAAATAAAAGCAAAAAAAAAAAAATACAAAAACGACTTTGCTTTGCAGGGACCTTTGGTGTCTCAGGGGCCCTAAGCAATCGATAAAACCACTTATAGCTAGAAACAGACTTGAAACCCATTTTAAAAGCCCATGGAAAAGATCCAGGTGAATTAGCTTCCAGGTTCACTTACAAATTGATGTCACAGCTAAACAGCTCCTTAGGAACCTCAAATAAGTGTATGTTAATGTCTGCCCAATGTAAATACTTTTGCCATGACCAAGAACAGTAATAAAACTCACATCTATTTGGTCCATAGCAACATACAACAAGCACACAAAAGTGGCAGTGAAGACTATGAAGCCTGGCAGTATGTCTGTGGAGGCCTTCCTCATGGAGGCTAACTTAATGAAAACCCTCCAGCATGACAAACTGGTCCGTCTCAATGCTGTGGTCACCAAGGAGGAGCCCATATACATCATTACAGAGTTCATGGAGAAAGGTCTGTTTAAGTCCAGCCACTCCCATGTGCAGACAGGGAACATGGTTTGAGATATCTTTATTTATAATCTGTGTGTGTTTTGTGTGTGCTTTATAGGTAGTTTACTGGATTTCCTTAAAAGCGATGAAGGAAATCGTGTCCAGTTGCCCAAACTGATTGACTTTTCAGCACAGGTGAGACACTGGCTGAGTTTGGAATAGCATACAACTTACTACCAAGTAGTAAAAGTAGGATGGGTAGTTCCAAACTCAGCCTTTTTCACTAATAGAAGATGTTGTTTGTTAAGATTGTTTATGTTGCGCTGGCCGACTTTGCAGCCATTTTGGACTTGTATTGACACCTAGTGGTGTGGATGCATCTTTTCACAAATGCAGTAGTTTTCAGTTACCAATACCACTGCACAAATGCTTTAATTACAGTCAGCCATGATTAATTGATTTTGTGCACAACGTTGTCTGATAACAGGGTGTAACAAGGAATTTAGATGGGCAAGGAGCAGGCGAGAACCAGCTGAACAATGTAAATCATATTTTAATAATAAACTTAAAACAAAAGGACAAACACACATGACGGACATGTCCGTAAATGATCTCTCTCTCCCCTCGCCATCCTCTGTGATCGGCCTTTATCCCTCTCGGATACCCCCTCTGTGTAGGATCACGACCAGGCCCCGCCCTGCGCCCTGCCACACAGGGAGGTTATGAAATAAAGTGAGTTTCAGCTGGTCATGTAGTCGGCCCCCATGAAACAACCT
The DNA here is from genome assembly GCA_032164185.1 of Moxostoma hubbsi. Classification (NCBI taxonomy): domain Eukaryota; kingdom Metazoa; phylum Chordata; class Actinopteri; order Cypriniformes; family Catostomidae; genus Moxostoma; species Moxostoma hubbsi. Next base: position 16,205,627 of record JAVLUX010000020.1, on the reverse strand, counting down.
GTTCCTTGTAAAATAAAACAGCTTTTCTAAGGCTACTTATATGACAGAAGTCTTCTTCTCATAAACATACTTTTAAAAAGGACTTCTCATTTCTTTAGGAGTACAACTTTTTATGAGAGAATAATTACTGAGTGCACCTTTAGCAGAGGACTGTAATTGAATGTGCCTTCCTCCTACATACATAGTCACATTTTCCCTTGATGTGAAAGGCAGGTTTGTTCTTGTAGACACTGTATTTTAATATTCAAATGTGATAACTGACAGACAGCAATATATTTTTTGTATAGAGGTGTGTGTGTTGTTCTGTTTGAAAGGGTGGAGTCTACCATTAACATGATAATCTATCATCTTTCTCTGTCACTGTTTAATCCAAGATAATATCAGTTTGAGCCCTTCATTGTCAAAGAAGTGATTCCTTAAAGGGATAGTTCACCCAAAAATGAAAATTCTCTTCATTTACTCACTCTCATGTTCCAAAACATTACTTTCTTCTGTGGGACATAAAAGGAGATATTAGGTAGAATGACTGCCCTCAGTCACCTTTTGGCCCTGTTTACACCTGGTAATAAGATGCCTTCCGGGTGATCCCATCACTAGTGTCAGCATTGAATACAGGTGTAAACGGGGTGCAAAATGATTTGTGACCGGATCATAAAAACCAGGGGTGAAAAGTAACGAATTACAAATACTCACGTTACTGTAATTAAGTAGTTTTTCCCAGGAATTGTACGCTACTTCCCTGTCCTGATTTTATTTGTATCTACCAACATGATTGGCTAAGGAGAGTCTCATGACTCATCAAATCACAAGTAAAAAACTTGAATGGCAGCTGTAGATCAGGCACAACTGTTATGGACGTGGAGGATGCTTCAAACATATTTTCAACATCTGAACATCTCGGCCACACCTGAAAGGGCTTTTCGCAGTGAAAGACCAATTGCTTGACTTTGTCATGTGAGTTTAACTTGCTCAAGCCAGATATCAGCATTAATCCTGCCTCTAATGTGAAGAAACATATCGGGTTAAATTTTATATTTCTGCTCACTAGATTCTGTATAGATAATGTAGCCTGTTAAATTAGCTTTCTATCACTGAGATTATTGGGTTGATGTGAGAGATTAATGCAATGTTATCAATAGGGCTGGGCAATAAAACAATCATGATGTTTATCTGAAAAAAAGAGCGATATCCTTGATATCGATGATAAACTTTTGAGTATTTTTCTATACTTAGCCTATGTTCTACATCTAGAAAAGGGGTGTTCATTGCATCGATAGGGATAACAAGAGCGCCACTGGTTAGTTGATCTAGATAAAATATCTAAATATCTAATCTAAAATATAAAATACATTTATTTCCTGACGTCTGTAGCTGCGTGCTGTTTGATTGACAGGCGGCTAATGTTTGTGTGCTATGCTTGCACGCGCCTAAACGGTCAAATACACTTTATAATTCTGCCAATGCCCGTCTTGATGAGGCATTAATGTAAACGCAGTCGGTTTGGTCTAAAGTGAATGTAAACAGTGGGACAAAAAGCATATTTGCATCAAAATGTCAGACTTGAAGTGTACATGTAACGAATTGAGCAAGTAGGCGATTGTCTAGTAGGCAATGTCATATAAAGGCTATTAATCAAACAACAAGGAAATGAGAAAACCACTCACTACTTTTGAATATATTTAGCAGCTTTAAAAGTATTAGTTTAATAGAATAAAACAGAGATATTTTTCATAATAATATTTTTTAATAATATCGACCCCTGATGTAGAGATTGATCATTTGTATAAAAAAATTACCAGGAGAGTAGAGTTGATAAAATAATTTATAATTAGGCTTAGCCTTTAAAGATAGCAAAGTATCAACATTTGCAGAGTAATACTTCAGCAGAGTATTTCAACATTCACAAACTTCAGAAAATTGTGCACCATGCATGAGAATGAGAACACAACTATTTCTGGGCTTAAAAGATACAAGATTTGATGCTTCAAAAAGCACATCAAAGTAGCATGAAAGTCATCCATGTGACTCCAGTGGTTAAATCCATGTCTTCTGAAGTGATATGATAGGTGTGGGTGAGAAAAATATCAATATTTACAACCATTTTTCTAGAAATTCTTCTCTCTGCCCAGTAGATGGCGATATGCATTAAGAATGTGAATCACCAAAAACAAAAGAAGAAGAAAGTGAAAGAAGAAGTGGAGATTGACTGAGCAGGGAGGAGAATTCATAGTACAAATTTACTTAAATATTGATCTGTTTCTCACCCAACCTATCATATCTGAAGACATGAATTTAACCAGTCACGTGGACTTTTATGCTGACTTTGTCATTTTTGGAGCTTTTTTGTGTGTGTGGGGGGGGGGGTTGCATTCCTTGCATTGTTTTGAACATGTTTTATGCTCAACAGAAACTCTCTCTGTCGACATTAAGGGAAATATAGACCCAACACATGAACTGATTTTAATGTATTTGTTTCATACATTACGATATAAAATGGGGATCATTGTATTGAAAATATCCTTTTCATCTTTTAATTACTGCTTTCATGTCACACTTTTATTTTTAATTTGTCCATCAGATTCATGTAGTGTTTACAGTATCATAGATAAGTGATGTATTTTAAACATTGTCAGTCACAAACACTCATAAAATACCTATATTTTTTATTCTTTCTGGCAAACAGCCATAAAAGGGAAAGTAAATTATGGTATGTGTGCTACATTTTTAAATTGCAGCATAGAGTTTTTATTTTAAAGGGGCATAGCTTTCACATCTCAGTACTCAATACTCAACTCATGAGTACTTTCAAATGAGCTACAATTTTACTCTTACTTGAGTAGATTTTAGGACAGGTACTTTTACTCTACTCAAACTACATTTTTTTAAGAAGTAACAGTACTTCTACTTAAGTATTATTTTTCAGTACTCTTTCCACCCCTGACAAAAACCACAAATGGAGGTAGTAAAAACACGTGACTGCATCGTATTTGAGGTGTAAATGCTAATCCGTCCTGAATGCGTCCCGGACAGCTGTAAAGCACAATCCCTCACCTGTCAATCAACCGCTAAAACAGGAATTTAAACTTTTCTGGTTACAAATGGGTTTAAAAGGAAATAACCATCCTATCTGAAAATTTGAAAAGGCGAAAAACACACACAAGCATGAGAACTTCTTCAGTGTGTCAACATGTATTGACACAGATGAGAACCACGGCGACAATTTTATTTGTGCTTTCTTTGTCTCTTATGACTTCATGCATAAGCACACTGACTTAGTGATTGTATGTCTTCATGCAATCGAAGATCTTCCCCTCAAAATCCAAACACAAGTGGTCACAGGAGACGCATTTAAGGGACCATGTGTAACCAGGTGTAAACAGCGACGTGTCTAATAGACATAAGACATATCAATATTGTCAATCAATGTTTGGTTCAAGTCAGGCTTTTTGAAAGCAATTGTGCATGGCAATGGCTCTGCATAAAAGGGTGCAACACTGAGTTGGAAAGAGGAAGAGAATTGCAAATACTTAACAAGAGAGATGTGAATCTACCCTGACCGATAAGGGGATCCACATGTTCACACACACACTCATTATACTGTAGCTTATCGTGCCATTGCTGACTATCAGACTCCTGTTCAGTTGCACTCAGTGAGAAGCAAACCCAGCATATACACATCATTAAATACCCTAAAAGTACATGAATGACTACACAATTATTTTGCTTGTTTCTTTACTCAAGCAAACACCTTCTTATTTAGTCCTCTCTTTTCTTTCCTGACTGCAGACAGCAGAAGGCATGGCTTACATTGAGCAGAGGAACTATATTCACAGAGACCTTCGTGCTGCTAACATCCTGGTCAATAAGAGTTTAGTGTGTAAGATTGCTGACTTTGGTCTGGCACGTATCATAGAGGACAACGAATACACTGCCAGAGAAGGTTAGTTTGATAAGCAGCCAACCAAATTTAAAGTATTCATTTATTTAGTGGATAAGATGAAAAATTGTTGATTTATTTTTATGGTATTGCCAACAGAGGGTGTATTAATATTGTTTTTAACAATCCTAAGGTGCCAAGTTCCCAATAAAGTGGACTGCTCCAGAGGCCATAAACTATGGTTCCTTCACCATCAAATCAGACGTATGGTCTTTCGGCATTCTGCTGACTGAAATCATTAGTTATGGTCGCACACCATACCCAGGTAAGTGGTTACCACAGATTAATAATACTTTTAATCAATGTGCCATATGACCTAAGAGCTTGTATTCAAATTGAGTCAGAGCTTTTGGGGGGTCCCCTTACACCAACTCTCAAAGATACTTTTTCCAAAGAGAATTCATGTATTAACTTCACTTGTAACCTCACTATCAAACGGTTTTAGTGTTAGATCAATACCGGCAAAACAACGTGCATATTAACGGTGTGCATATTAATTAAACTCTAGTGACGGTTTAGTTTTAAGATAAAAGATGATTTGATGTAGTAATTTAGGTGTCAACAATCATACAGTATATCAAAGAAGAATTACAGTATCTTACCATTATTGTGAGGTAAAACGAGGATCCACTCAGACAGAGCCACTCGTTACCGTCTGTAAGTTCCATCGGAAAACACTCGAGCGTGTTCAGAATTTTCCAAGTCCCACAGTTCGAAAACTACTTGTATTATATAATTTGTATACAAAGGTATACACAATATTTTTTCTTTTCCAGTGCCTTTTTGGAGTGATACATGCACATTTTGGAGAATTTTCTTAAAATGTAAATTTGGGTCAAAATGACCCAGACGCAAGGGTTTTATTTCAGTGGCTATATATTTAGTGCATAAAATTGTCTTTTTATCTGATATTCCAGGTATTTCTCTGTTGAGGTATATCTGATCATGTTAGCTGTTTTTTCTTATTTCCTTTGCTCCTTTTAATGTTAAAGAAATAGTTCACCAAAAAATGAAAATTCTCTCACCCTCATGCAATCCCAGATGTGTATGATTTTCTTTTTTCTGATGAACGCAAAGATTTTTTAGAAGAATATATCAGCTCTGTTGGACCATACAAGGCAAGTGAATGGTGGCGGATCAATATGTTAATTTTTTTTTTACCATAAATCTCCAATTTCACTTTCATTTTCAAAATGTTAAAGTAAAAGTGGATATTTATAGTAAAAAAAGGTACATAAATATAGATGTGTTTCTCACCCATACCTTTCATATCACTTCTAAAGATATGGATTTAAACACTGAGTACTTTTCTGCTGCCTTTTTATGCTTTTTGGACCTTCAAAGTTCTGGTCACCATTCACAGGAATTGTATGGACCTACAGAGCTGAGATATTCTTTTAAAAATATTTATTTATGTTCTGCATAAGGAAGAAAGTCATACACATCTGGGATGGCATGAGATTGAGTAAATGATGAGAGAATGGTTTAATGTTTGGGTGAACTATCTCTTTAAAAGGCAGTTTGTATCATTTAAATTGAAAATTGAGGTACAAATTTGAATTTTGTGATAAAAGTAGACTGAAACATAGCAACATGAATGTCATCATGTAGGTCCTTGAACACACAGAACATTTGAATATGTGTTTATGGTATGTTAAGGTATGACAAACCCAGAAGTGATCCGCGCTCTGGAGAGAGGTTACCGCATGCAGCGTCTCGACTCCTGCCCTCAAGAGCTCTATGACATCATGTTGGAGTGCTGGAAGAACAAGCCAGAGGATAGACCCACCTTTGAGTACCTGCAGAGTGTACTGGAGGACTTTTATACTGCCACTGAGAGCCAATATCAGCAACAGCCCTGAGACACATACTCTCACACAGAGACCTTGACGTGACATCTCACATGGATTACCAGGAATTCTTGAAGAAATCTCACACATAAATATCTTAGATATGCCATCTTATATTGACTTTATATATGTAGCGATATCAAATGTGTTACAGTGTGTTATTTAAATGACATTTAAATGAGTACATTTTTTTAAAGAGTACAATGCATAGCAGTTTTATTCCTATCAAGCACAGCCTTTTGTCTTAGCCTTTGAGTGTTACACAACACAGGTGCCATATAAAATTATAACTTGTGTAATGCAAGGTTCCCACGGATCCTTAAAGTCTTAAAATGTCTTAAATTCAGTTTTCCAAAATGTAAGGTCTTAAATATCTTAAACGATACTACAAAAGTCTTATTTATCATTTAATCATGTCTTAAATTTGGGAACGGAAAGACAGGAATCGTGATAAGACCTAATGGGATTATCAAACTTAAAAATGATTTAAATAAATAAATGCCTGTCCTGCATCCTTCAAAGTGTAAACATGGCACTGTTGTATATTTCTCCAAGCACACATTGCAAAGCAGTTCGCAATCATTAAGCCATATCGGAAATTTATGACAAGCAAATAACTTATAATCAAATGTTGATGATGATAATGATGATATAGTGTTGATTCAATTTGACAATGTTTACTTTTAATTGTTTATATTGTAATATGTTATAGAGCACCTTATATGGTTAAATGAGCTGCTGGAAGCAGTGAAGCGCAAACATTTCAAAATAAGAGTCCCCGGTGTATTTCAGCCTTTTAAAGTTAAAAGTTCTACACTATAAATAAAATGTTCCCCGTATGGGGATACAGTATTCATTTTATTTGATCAGGTCTTGACAAAGGTCTTAAAAAGCCTTAAATCTGATTTTAAAAACTCTGCAGCAACACTGATATAAAAAAGATGAGAGATCCTTACAACCTCTTTTCAGATATTTATAGAACTGTATTTGTGGTTGTGTGTATTGAAAATGTGAGCAAACATTAAGAGCATTGAAATTAAATGTCATTTGGATTGTTTGTGATCAAAATAGCAGATAAATTCTAAAACTTCAACCTACATTAGGTTTCAAAAATGTTAAAGGAGTTTAAGAGCTTTTCTAAAAAGCTTTTTAGTAAAAAAAAAAAAAACATCTAGAGTTGATAAAGGCATAAATATCCCTTTTAAAAAGTAAAGTTTAAACTTTATTTTATGGGTTCTGTGAAAAGTTTGAAATGTTTCTTTGAAAAAATGAATGAACGAGTATAGTGACTGAAACTAAAATACTGCCTAACTTCTTTTGTGATCCACAGTAAAAAATGAAAGTGATATGGGTTTGGCACAATATTAGGGTGAGTAAATGATGACAATTTCATTTTTGGGGAGCTATATTTTTAATATTGTAATGTATTGCATTTGTAAGTTTTTGCTTGCTTTTTCAGGTTTATTTGGTACTTCTATAAACCTAATGCTATTTATCCATTGATAGTTGTATTTAAGTATTTGTATGTCTTGGATTTGGTTTATATTTGGCTGGAATTTTGTGCAATAATAGTACAGAATTTAGACATTCTTTTATATTCCATTTTAATTTCCTGCCATCAGATGTTTGAGGAACCATTAACATTATTCTAATCTCTGTAACATGATTTGTGTTGATTATACAGTTTATAATATTTAAGAAGTTTTTACCCCAAATAGTGGCCTTTAAAAACTGCACAATGACACCAGTTGTATCTTTTGTATATATATTGTTACTATTAGATCAGAAACAAATAATTCTTGTTAAATATTGAGCCTAGTGTGGAAGATAAATTGGTTTCTTTTACAGATTTTAAAGCTGAAATATGTATTTTCTGTGACACCAGTGCCACCAAATGGAATTGCAAAAATAAACAATGTTATCAAAACAGCTTTCTGAATACGCCCCTTGTTTGCCATTGGTCAAACAAAGAGATAGTCCTGGGTCACTCAAAACAAAAAGGAATTTTATATCACCATAGAGACACAGTGTTTATTAACAATGAGAAATAAAATGAACAACTCACCACGCGCCCAACCGAGAATGAACCATGTTATAGTGACCACAAGGAGTTTATCCCATGTGACTCTACCCTCCCTAGCAAATGGGCCAATTTGGTTGCTTATGACACCTGGCTGTAGTCGCTCGGCCTGTCCTGGGATTCGAACAAGTGAACTCCAAGGGTGGTAGCCATGCCCCCTCTAGATGTAGACTTAAAGTTTTTTAGAATCCAGGCCCACCCTCCTATAATACCAAGTTTAAATCTGTCTCCCATAATCTCTTGAGAGATGTTGAAGCTCTGTCCCCCAGACTCTGAACTAACAGGGAGTAATCACTGATGCCTCATGACCTTTTCCAAAAGCAGTAATCACCACTCCCAAAGTATCTGCCACTTTAGGGGGGTGTATGCTAAATAGTACAGGGCAGGGGGTGCAGCTGTAAATACCTAAAAAACTGAGACCATGGGAATCCTAAAATATTGAACCATATTTTCAAAGGACCTCAACACTCCACTCTCATATAGGTCACTGAGATTATCCTCCCTCACAATCCACTCTGTCCAGCAGAAAAGGGACTTGCTAATACATCATTTTGGGTTCAGCCATATGCTCGAAGCAACATTTAAATACAGAGTGCAAATGTGCAAGATAACGGGGTGTAACTTAACTTCTCCGGTTATTCTAATAGAAAGGCTTTGCCATGGCAAAATAGGGGCAAGAACTTCCTATTCGATACAAAACCAGGGAGGGGCTCTCTCAGGTGGACGCAACCAATGAGAATTTACATATCTGAGACCAAATGCATAATAATAAAACAAAGTCTTGGGTAGGCCTAACCCACATTTTTCTATTGGCCTATGTAATTTACTGGAGTGTAATCTGGGACACACACCATTCTAAATGAAGTTCTTTGCTATGTTATCAAATTGTTTGAAGTAAGAGAGGGGGACATCTACAGGGAGAGATTGTAGCAGGTAGTTGAATTTTGAAATACAATTCAATTCAATAACATTAACCTTCCCAATCATAGATAAATGTAATGAAGCCCACCTGCGCACATCGCTCGAAAAACTTTTTATTAAAGGGTCACCCAAACTAAGTAAATCACCCAAATTTGCTGGGGATAAAATACCCAAATACTTAATGCCCTGTTTGGGCCACTGGAAGGCCCCCGGCTGAAAAGCTGTTACCAGGCAGTGCGCTGTCAGAGACAAAGCTTTGGATTTAGACCAATTAACTCTGTATCCTGAGAACTTACAAAAGTAATTAATATTCTATGTAGGTAAGGCATAGATCTAGTGGGGTCGGAGATGAATGATAAAATATAATCTGTGTAAAGCAAAATCTTATGCGCCACACCTCCTGCCCTCACCCCTGGAAAATCCTCTCCTTTCTTATCACAGCTGCTAATGGTTCCATAGTAAGGTAGAACAAAAATGGACATTGACACTGACATTGATGAAACGCCTAATGTTATCAGAAGAGTTATGGCCCCGAATAAACATCTCTCCAAACTCAAACAGTCCATGTTTGCCTACGAGCAGTGCTGGATTGGTAATCTGGTAATTTTCCCGGTGGGCCGACGCACTTTGGGCTGATATGGGGCGAATTGGCCATCGGGAGAACCAGGACTACGTTGAAATGAGCCACCACATTATGCAGAACAAGAGACAAAACTGCGCCGCGATATGCAGAAAAGGACAGCCATTTCTTTTCCCAGTCCACCCCTGTCTACGAGAACCCCTGCGACAACTTTTCTGTCAACTTTTGATGTCTGGTGTTTCTATAAAAATTTTGAGACGGAATTACACAGCAAAAGATAATCTATAAAACAAACTCCAGCCAATAGATGGAATTAGCACAAAGAGCATGTAGCTTCGTCCATAAAACTATCCTGAAAATGTGACACTCTACAAAATAAACTCCAGCCACTAGGCGGAACCAGCACAAAAAGTATGTTCAGATTCTCAAACAGTCAAATTAATGTTCAGTGAGCTGGTCCACATGGCTGCAACATCAGTGCGAACAAATGACTTACTCACTCCATTGACTTTGCAAGAAATACTCCACAAAACAAACCCCAGCCAACAGGAGAAATAAGCACAATGAGCGTGATGATTCATCCACAAAACTGTCTCGAAGGTGTGCCACTCTACAAAATAAACTCCAGCTGCTAGGCGGAACCAGCACCAAAAAAAAGGATGCAGAATCTTCAAACCAGGGGTGTCAAACTCGGTTCCTGGAGGGCCACAGTCCAGCAGATTTTAGCTCCAACCCTAATTAAACACACCTGAAGCAGCTAATCAACGTTTTCAGTAGTGCTTGAAGATTACAAGAAGGCATTTTGGAGCAGGGCTGGAACTAAACTCTTCAGGGCTGTGGCCCTCCAGGAACTGAGTTTGACACCCCTGCTTCAAACAGTCGTGTCACTATTTTTTTTGAATATGTGAAAGTGATTTGAGAACGGGTCAGTCTTCCACGGCCCACACTTTGAGAATCACCCATCTAGCGAATGTTTACGTGGAAAACGATTATTTTTGTATTGTTATTATTTTATTATTATTATTATTATTTTTGCGAGCGCCTGGTGGCCGGGCTTGTCACAGAGCCCGGCCGGGGACAGCCCGAAGAGGCGACGTGACACCCCCCTCTACATCCCTTGGGCCCACCACCCATTGGAGAAACCGCAGGAGTCGGGTGCGCTGCCATATGGGTGGCAGTGAAGGCCGTGGGTCTCGACGGCCCAGACCCGGGCGGCAAAGGCTAGCTCTGTTTCAGGCACGTCCAGCTGGGAGGAGGCCTCGGGGAAGACCCAGGACTAGGTGGAGAGATTACATCTCTACACTAGCCTGGGAACGCCTCGGGGTCCCCCAGTCAGAGCTGGTTAATGTGGCTCGGGATAGGGAAGTTTGGGGCCCCTTCCTGGAGCTGCTGCCCCCGCGACCCGACTTCGGATAAGCGGTTGAAGATGGATGGATGGATGGAGATTACTGTATTCACAAATATCCTGATACTGTTTTACTATGTGAACCACTCCAAATGATTCAGTGATAGAGCATTGTGAACGAATCACGAATCAATTCAGACTGTTTTGCAAGCCTGTTTGGCCAATTAACTGAAAAGAATCGACAAATTGGGTATAGTCCTTTTAAACAGACAACAGAAATACGGGACACATTTTATGTTTGGTGAAATATTCTGGGAGTAATATTTCTCATGTCAGTCGCACAGTGCATATGGCCAGGTTTATGATTTACAATTTCTGAGGCCAAGCTGGGGCCCCATTTCGAAAATATATGCTTAAAAAATTAGATAAAATGTATTTTAAATCATAATTTAAATTCATCCTATCAATCATTGTAGCCAAGAACATTCAACATTTTTAATTAAATAAAAATCTAGTTAAAGATAATTAATACATGTTTCCCAGAATTTTCCACAATACAGTAATAAAAAAATCGATATTTACCCACATAAATGTATACAAAACATTTTTTTTTTTTTTTAACAGGGTGTGCAAAACCTACCACTTCACCCAGTAACATTTTGGAATTCAGTTGTTAAATATACATTTTATAACCCAACAATTATTTATTGTTGTTCGGTTTGCCATTATAATATGGTACAGTGTTATTATTAGTTTGAGGATTTGTTGCATACAATATTAATATATTCCTGTCTTATTTACTTTCACCTTCTGGTGCTGAGGCTGTATTTTATGGAAGCATTGTAGGCACCGTTTGTAACTGTAGCAATAAACATACAAAACACACTCAGCACACTAGAGCAGAAGGGGAAAAAACATTGCCGTTTATAAAGCGCTGAAACTTTGCTTGTCGCAGAACAATCTGGAATAAAGTTAAACATTGTAGAAGTCCCCTCTTTGCAACCTGAACTTGTTAGGAAAGTTAAATCTTTGTGACACTTGCGCTAAAAACAAAAAAACAATCAAGACTGATACAGAAAGCAGGTGTCTCGGCATGCATTTTTTAAACCTAAAGCTCGTATTAACTTGACACAGTGTCTAAAAATGTGCCAGTCCTCTGTGGGACACTGATGAAACAACGAGATGCAGTGCAGCAGGTATGGACATTCATCCAGCGCGTTTTTGCACAGGAAAACAATGGCAAAACAGCGCAGACGCAAGCAAAAAAAACGTTCGGTGTGAACAGCCCCTTACGCATCCGTTCGCGCGTATCTGTGAGTGAGAGCGCGTGCGAGAAACAAGTTCAGAATTCTTATATATTTTTTCATAAATTACAAACCCGAACCCTACTTAAAAAAACTCACATGTCCCGACACCAGCGGCTTCTAAGAGCGCTGACAACAGCGTATTCGCGCGTGTACCCAGCACAACATGTCACCCCTCAATATATTTTTGCGGAGCTTTCCTACCGGGGCGGGGACTCCCCGAAGCTCGGGGCAGTTTGCGTGGTGGTTAAAGCCGCTACTGCGTACGGCCGTACAGCTGCAGGCTCCACTGTCTATATTCACAACTGGAATGCACCCATATTGCTATAATCTGTTTAACATAACTGTTTACTCTCTCAATAGCTCTCTAGCCGTTTCAAAGTACATAATATGTATATTACTGACTCACTATGACTTTTATTTGTGCACATATTTTCCCATTAATGTTACCTGTCTGTAATTCTAAGTGTTTCATCCACAAATGTATTCTATGGGCAGAAACATTTTAATGGCACGTGATTATTTAGCATTTTTTAATCATTTTTCAGAATTTAAAAAGTCCAATTAACAGATGCTTAAATCTGTTGCCATCAAAGTGAGGAAAAATTAACACTATGGAACAAGCATGGCCATAATATTTTATGTTTATAAACTCTTTAAAACTCCATACATGTTTGGTATAGGTTTTATAAGTTCTTGAACGTTTACAGTTGACACCCCGCTACCTGCTGAATAAATATTCATAAGCCCTGACTTTCACAAGAGCATTGAAAGTGAATGACAGAAGCCTGATTACGCACTGAAACTGAAATTCTTCCTGTGACGTCAGCAATGACACGTGGATTCAAGATGGCGGCGTCGATGGTGAGTGCCGATGCTAAAGTCACTTCTATTTCAATATTTCACGAGCTGTTTCAATCCACATTAGCAGAGATGACTATAGTTAAATGATGACCTTTTGTGTTGCTCTTTGCAAGTGTGCCATATGATGTGCTTTCTTTTTTTTAGCGCCCCGGCTAGTTTAAACAGTTAGCATGAAGCTAATTGTCGAGTTTTTGCTAAGAGAGATAGTGCATTAATGTCCGTAATGCACTAAAAACGAATCCACCTGAAGCAGACACCTCTCTTTATTAACGTACACTACTGTGTTTCATAGTAAACTTCACATTGATTTCAGACACTCTTGAGAAACCGTATCAGTCAGGCTAATATGTTTGGGCTTATTTAGCATTCAGTGCCGCAAGTAATCTATGCAAATATGATATTAAAAGGGGGGGAAATAACAGCTAAAGTCACGATTATCGCGATGTTTTTCTCATATGTATCTATCCTGCTCGTTGGCAGTGTTGCGATTGTCTGAATTGACCCTTGTGGAGAGTTGGAGAGTTCCGGGGAGACTGTTTGTCGTTTTAGATACTAACAAACCTCAAACTGCTCATTTGGTTGGAAGTGGGACAGTTTATTGAGCAATATCAGTTTCACTTTGATTAGCTGTTGAGGTGGTTTAGGGACCTGTTTAGGTTTCTGGTTTTAAATCTGCTTAAATGTACAGCTGTGGCCAAAAGTATTGGCAGTGACATACATTTTGTGTTTCGCAAAGTTTTCTGCTTCAGTTGTTGTTGTGTTGATTCATCTTGTTTTTGATTATTATGCAGAGTGATCAGATGCATTTTAAATAATTGCAAAAAGCTTAATTGGCTTAACTTTATCACAAAACCCCAAATTTCACTGTTTTTGACCCTGGCACAAAATGACCAGCTAACATAATTTCACTAATCATATCAGCAGCACCTGGGAAAGTGTGAACGAGTACTAGTCAGGTGAAATCACTCTATCATTCTGATTGTATTATAAGAGCAGACTGATTGCTATAAAAGGAGGGAAGAAGTGCTTTCCAATCATTGTGTTCTTGTTTGCAATTGTTACCTCTAAAGAAAGACATGCAGCCATCATTGCTTTGCATCAAAATGGCCTCACATGCAAGGAAATTGCTGCAAAGAATATTGCACCTGAAAGAATCATTTACTGGATCATCAAGAACTTCAAGGAGAGAGGTTCAACTGCAGTGAAGAAGGCTTCAGGATGTCCTAGAGTGTCCAGCCAGCACCAGGACCGTGTCCACCTGAGGAGTCCGCTACAGAATTGTGTCACCACCAGTGCAGATCTTGCTCAATATTGGCAGCAGGTTGGCGTGAGTGCATCTGCACGCACAGTGAGGTGAAGACTTTTGGACAATGGCCTGGTGACAAGAAGGGCAACAAAGAAGCCACTTCTCTCCAAGAAATACATAAAGGACAGACTGAAATTCTGCAGGAAGTACAAGGATTGGACCGCAGAAGACTGATGCAAAGCTATTTTCTCTGATGACGCCCCCTTCCGACTGTTTGGTGCATCTGGAAAATTGATAGTCTGGAGTGGACAAGCAGAAGCCCACAAGTTGTGATCAACTCCAAGCACTAATGGGTCAAGAATGGATCGCCATCATTCAGGATTTGGCCCAGAAGCTGATATAAAACAAGCCAAAGCGAATTGCAGCGGTTATGAAAAACAAGGGTCAACACTGTAAATATTGACTCTTTGCATATATTGAATGTTTTTGCCAATAAAAGCCTTTAAAACTTATGAAATGCTTATCATTGTTTTCCAGTATACCATAGAAACATAATCTTCAAATATTGAAGCAGCAAACTTTGCAAAACACAAAATGTATGTCACTGCCAATACTTTTGGCCAGGACTGTAGAGTTTAAATTTGTAAGTGAGGGTCTCCTCTTCAACAGTGTATATATTTTCATGTAAAAATGTTGGATATCAAAATATAGTGGTTTTTGTCTTTTTAGGAGATGTGGACACTTCTGCTAGTGTCCATGCTGCCTTTAGTAACACCCTTTTATGTGCCAGGGGTTGCGCCCATGAATTTCCGTCAGAACAGCCCTGTTGAAATAAAGGTGAGACTTTTTTTTTTTTTTTTTTTAGTTTAAAGTTTAAAAAGAGTGTTTATTGTTTGGTCAAAGAAATTTTATTCTAAAGAATATTGCAGATTTATGCTTGTGTTTGTTAGACTTAAATGCAGAAAACATTTGTGGAGATTTTGGGGCTGATTTCTTCTGTATTGTCCCTCACTTTTCTTCAGACAATTTTATCCGTTAGCTTTGTCAAAACCTTGATCATGCAAATCAGCCATTCTGCAGATTCTCCTAGTTATCATTAGAGGTCTCTGTAGTTCTAGGTTGTTTAACACATTTACCTTTTTCCAATTATCAGGCTGTGAAATTGACAAGCTCTAGAACCCAGCTGCCCTATGAGTACTATTCACTCCCCTTCTGTAAGCCTGACAATGTTGTCTACAAAGCAGAGAACCTTGGTAAGTTGTAGGACCATGTGTCGTAATTCTAATATCATTGCTGTGCATTCAGTCACACTTCTAACTAGGGTTGCAGCGGTATACCAGTTTCACAGTATACCACGGTTTGAAAATGGACGGTTATCATACCATGTGCATTTGCTTATCTACGGTATTGAGAAAAAAATGCAACCGGACGGAGAATCTCACATGCGTTTGCGCATCTCCTTTCCTCCTTGTCTGCTTGTCAGACTCGTCAACTTGCAACACATGCAGCAGAGAAAATGTCAGAGAGAGGCGAGGCGAGGGGGTCTGTCATAAGTGTGTGTGAGTTAAAGCAGTGTTTCTCAACAAGTCTATTTGGACTGGGTCACGGACTGCAGGGAAAGAACAATGCCATGGTTCTCCCATTGAAGATATTTCAGCGGCCGCCCAAGTGATAGACCATTTAAGACTGCCGACGTAGATTTAATAATAATCTCGCAAACAGCTAAAGCAGACATGGGCTATTTATGGCCCGCGGGCTGGATCAAGCCCTCCACATGGTTTAATGTGGCCCGCGGCTCATTTATCGTAAAAGCGTTTATTTTTTTTTTCGTTGGATATTTCAGTTAATTTGCATTAACGCATCTCCACAAGCATTTAACATGCTCTGGGTTGCTAGATAAGAGACGCAACACCCCCACTTTGAGATTTACACTTGCGCAAATTGGAAATATTCTGCCTAATGTTATACTTATTTTGTGCAATCTGGCAACCATACACGCGATTGCACTTTTTCTGTCTCTCGCTTTCCCCTTTGAACAAATTTAGCGATCTGTAGTGCAATATTCTGCTCAAGGTAAAGTGTTATACGGCTACTCTGTGACCATTCTTGAGGCTGCTCAGTGATTCAATTAAATATAAAAGTAGATCTCGGCATCATTGACGTGAGCAAAAGCATGTCAGAGACAAATATGTATATGTATTTATTATTTGTGCAATTTAGAAATGTTGTAGTCGCTTCACACCTGTATGTTAATCTAACTCTTGCAGTATTCATTTATCATAGTCATGCAGCCTGTGTTATTCAGTTGTGTGCTGAAAGTCAAACCATCGAGGAAACCCGCATCGTGACACTTTTAGCATTTAAACGGGTAATGTTTTAGAAAAAAATAAGTAAACTTGCATGCTTTGCAACAAACATTACAAGTTCTATAAATTAAATTTTTTTTTTATATTAAAAGAGACCCCTGATGTAGAGATTGTTAAATTGAATAATAAATTAACAGGGAAGTTTTTATAAGCATAAATTTATAAGCTCAGCCTTTATTAAGTTATTTAATGCCTGATAGAAAAGTATCTACCTTTGTAGAGCAAATTTAGTCACAGATACACTTCAGAAAATTGAGTACACAACTATTTCTGGGCTTAAAAGATACAAAAACCAAATCAATGCAGAATATTGTATCTCAAAAGGAATACAATGTGGCCCTCCGTGCACTACTTAAAGCCCGATGTGGCCCCTTTACCAAAATAGTTAAAAATATGAATAATTACACACCATCACCTTTACAAATTTGTTTCAGGATTTTACATGAGTAAAAGTAACTGTTATTTTGATCAAATGTTATAGTTTTATATGAAATAATCTAAAGGTGGAATCTATTAGACCTCATTTTATATCAACAGTGGCAGATGTAGTTAAAGTTACAAGATGTTTCAGATAGTATTTATTTTTCATTAATATTATTATTACTATTATTTAAGACTAGCACACTGACCTAACCATGGTAATTAGGAGCCTTTCCTCCTGTGTAATATGTGTATAAATATGTAATATTAGGTAACAAATGGGATAATAATGGGCTCATATAAGTAAACATGTTCTTAAATTTTTAAGACAACTTCCTGTAGATTTTGTTTTTGACATCAACAACAAAAATAATGCCACTTGATGCATGTCCTTGTACTGGAAAACCATGAACAAAACTATGCAACATAAAAGGAAATGCAACCCAGGATACATTAAATACAGGTTATGTTTAATCTATGGCAGATCGACACTTGATGTCCGATGTAAAATCTGTCCTGAAGCAAATCCAGTTGAGAAGCACTGAGTGAAAGGTACAGACAGGAGCAGTATATGTTAACTGTATATAATCATAGGACATTACTTCAAATCCAGTTGAGAAGCACTGAGTGAAAGGTACAGACAGGAGCAGTCTGGCTTCGCTGTCGTGCACCTACAGTATATTTTAATTGTTAATAATCATAGATCATTACTTCAAAAGCTCACACAGCTGATGTTATTTTTCATTTAGTAGTTAATTTAACATGCTATGCTAACATGCTTTAGTTATATAACATGTTATAGTTGCATGCTATTTTTTATGTTTATAATTCTGTTTATTATAATTCTGTTAGCTTTATTTTTTCTATTTAATTTATTTTTAAAAGGGAGACTTTTTTTACACATACTTCAATAAAATAAATGGTTTCAATTTTCAATTATAATAAAGTGTTTGCTCAAAAATAAATAAATAAATAAAATAACCCTTCTGTTTTCACTGATAATAGTAATTGTGTAATACCGTATATCGTGATACCATTAAACCGTGATATTTTCTGAGACGGTTATCATACCGTGAAAATCTCATACCGTTGCAACCCTACTTCTAACGTATTTAATCTAAACTATATAGAGGAAAACAAAGGCCTTTTGTGAGAGGGTTTACTTATTACTGTGAATTGTTTTGTCACTTAGGTGAGGTTTTGCGAGGAGACCGTATTGTCAGCACTCTGTATACAGTTTTCATGAACCTGGACAAGCAGTGTGAGGTGTTGTGTAAAAAGCCAGATGACCCCATCAAACTCAGCGTGGATGACAGCAAGCTGCTAGCAGAACGCATCCAGGAAGAGTACTATGTCCACCTGTGAGTTCCTCTACTACTGATCAACACTGAATGGGAAGCATTCATGATCAACAAGCAGTACAAATTTCTATATGTTCAGTAGAGGTCAACCGATAGTGAATTTTGCAGATACTGATAACTATGGTGGTGAAAAAGGCAGATGACCGATTAATCGGCCGATTAAGTTTTAAAATTGATTTATAAAATGTTTAAAACGTTATTTTTCTTTCCTTACTATAGCGGCAGTTTATTTAGGTTAACTTTTTAATCACATGCGATTAATCGCCATTAATGTATGTTCAAACAAACATTAAAATATAAGCATAAATATTTACGTCATGCTTTGTCTCAAAGAACATGCAAGAAATTGCTTAGTCATCATTTCTTTTATTTAAATTTGTTTATTTATTTACACATTTTTACAGGTAAACATCATACAGAATTATAGTGAAATATTAAAAATGGAAGTTTGCGGTGACCGAAAAAAAAGAAAAGCTGAACAAATCACATCATTGCCATGGCTGACACGTGTTGGGTGCTTTTCCCCTCACTATCTGATCCTCCATTCATTTCTAAAAAAAACATTTGTGAAAAAAATAATTTACACACAGAGGTTTTTAAAATCATGAGAAAACTAGGAGGCCTGGGTACCTCAGCGAGTATTGACGCTGACTACCATCCCTGGAGTCACGAAATCCAATGTGTGCTGAGTGACTCCAACCAGGTCTCCTACGCAACCAAATTGGCCCAGTTGCTAGGGAGGGTAGAGTCACATGGGGTAACCTCCTCCTGGTCGCTATGGATGCCGTGGAGAATAGCGTGAAGCCTCCACACACGGTAATGCACTCAACAAGCCACGTGATAAAATGCGTGGATTGACATCTCGGACGCAGAGGCAACTGAGATTTGTCCTTCGACTCCCAGATTGAGGCGATTCACTACAACACCACGAGGACTTTGAGCGCATTGGGAATTGGGCTTTCCAAATTAGGGAGAAAAAAAAAAGAAGAAAGTATCACGAGAAAACAATTCAGTCAAATGTGCCTTAACTGGTAGTATGTGGACATGCATTGTTGTTTTGCAGTCGGTTGCTCTCGATACTGTTTTGATTAACAAGTCTGTACATATGAACAGCATTGCAGATAATCTCCCTGTGGCCACTCGGCTTGAACTTTACCCAAACAAAGAGGAAGGGACAGAAGAGGAACAGAGGAAAGACAACATGAAAGATATTCAGTTTGAGCACGGCTACAGGATCGGCTTCACTGAAAACAAGAAGGTACTTCTTAAAATAATATTTTCCCATTAACACAATTTTATTCTGACCCTTTAACTCTTTCTCAGTTGCATTTCAACAATGATGTATTTACGGACGTTGATTTCCAATAACACGTAATTGTGCCTGTGGGCTTGGCAGAGGACCACACATTTTTTATTTATTATGTTTTTTTTAAGAAATTCATTACTTACATACTTTTTATGATTAGGTGATCTCATAGTTTGCTCTCCCTCCTACCTTCTCTGTATTATGCTGCCCTCGCAGTTCTATTTGCACAACCACCTGTCCTTCATCCTGTACTACCACAAAGAAAAGGTTGAGGAGGAGGAGGAAGAACACAATTACCGTGTTGTACGTTTCGAGGTGATGCCAAAGAGTGTAAAATTAGAAGGTAAGACAATTATGCTCTGACATTTCTGCTTTGCTTTTGGTCCTCTCTCATTTTTGGACCCTGTGGTTTAAAAACCTGTTACAAAATGGATTGTTCCTATGATTAGTAAATACAGCGTTCACCTATGTGAAAACACCTTATTGCCACATCACAGTCCAGCACCCGTAGCAGATCGTTATTTTATCAACAAAAAAATTATCTGTTATTTCTAGTGAAAGGATGGCAATTACATGTAAATGTTTGTCCTTTTAATTCTTTTATTTAGTTGTAAAAAAATTATGAAAGCAATAAGGCATTAGAGGTCTTTTATATGCCTAATAACCATAAGCATGCTTATGAGAACTGTTTCTTTCACAATCACATATTTTCCTATGTTTTGTTTACTAAACAATATTTGCATGATGTGTTCTGTCTAGATATAAAAGCTGACGAGCGAGGCACATGCACATTACCTGAAACCGTTGCCCCGGTCCCTCAGGAGATTGATCCATCCAAAGAGAACCGCATTCTCTTCACCTACTCTGTGCGCTGGGAGGTGAGATTCAGCTCCGTCATCAAAAAGTCTGTCTGTGATTTGTGTTTGTCTGGTTTCATAAATGGCTGATCTGTTCATCTGTGCAGGAGAGTGAAGTGAAATGGGCGTCTCGCTGGGACACGTACCTCACAATGAGTGACGTGCAGATCCACTGGTTCTCCATCGTCAACTCTGTGGTCGTGGTGTTCTTTCTATCAGGTATGAAGTTTGATCTACATGGTAAAATAATAATTTCTAAAACTTTTCATTTGCACTGGTGTCATGATTTCTGTAGCTATTTCTGTAAGCTTTCTGTATGTGTTTATCTGCAGGCATCCTCAGTATGATCATCATCAGGACCTTGAGGAAGGACATTGCTAACTACAACAGAGAAGATGACATTGTAAGATGCTTAATTCTGTTCACATGCTTTATGATAGTCACGTCTTGGATATTGTTATCTTATTTCTTTCTCTCTGGCTCTTCTCTCTAGGAGGACACAATGGAGGAATCTGGATGGAAGAACGTTCATGGTGACGTTTTCCGGCCTCCTCAGTATCCCATGATCCTTAGCTCTCTGCTTGGGTCTGGTATCCAGCTCTTCTGCATGATTCTCATTGTTATCTGTGAGTATAACACTGACAAGCCATATTACTCAAAAAATAGCAATTCAAAATTATGGCTCCAAAACCTAGTGAGCTACCTAAGTAGGCAGCATTTAAGGCATCATAGATGGGCTTCCAATGCAAAGACTTGCAAAATTTGAGGAAAAAATGTGCAAAAGCATGAGAAATGTTGATTGTAAATATAATTCATTCATTAATGAAAAGTGTTGAGCAAGATGTGTAGTTAGCAGTGTTTATCAACCTTTTTTGCTGCTAGTACCCCCACAGCATCATCACTGTAAGGCTCATGAACCCTTTCATCGACACAAAACCAGAGATGTGTACTAAAGGCTGAATATCTTTTTATCATTATTTTTTTAATCCCTGATGTACAAAAGCAAAAGATGAAGGTGCAGGTTATGATGTTTATTCATAAACAACAAAAACAGTTAATACGAGCCGTTAAACTCGTTATTGAAACAGACTAATGCTGTAAATTCTATAAGGGACCTTCTAACTTGGTACATTTTGAAATGTAATTTTTATATCGTTGGTGTTTCATGGAGTGTGTTTATTAGGGCTGTATATTGTCTAGTTAGGATGTGTTCAAAAATAATGACATGGTTTTCATTTATCAGTTAGCATCATACAAAGTCCAGTAAACATAAAAAAGCTAAATCAATATTTGGTGTGACCACCTTTGCCTTTAAAACCGGCACCAAGTACACCTGTACAGCATTTCCCTTGATTGTTGGCAAACTGGATGTTCCATGCTTCTTCAAAGGATTTGCCACAGTTCTTCTATCTATTTAGGCTGTCTCAATTGCTTCTGTCTCTTTATGATAATCTCAGACTGACACGATGTTCAGTGGGGGCAATGCCATCTCTTGCAGAGTGCCCTGTACTGCTACTCTTCTACTTTTTTTTACAAAAGTAGTGTTTGGGAGTCTAAAATGCATTTTGCCTATTGACACACTAAAGCTGAAGATATAAATAACTATCTTATGACAGATGTTTTTGTGAAATATCTTAAGTGCCTAAAACTTTTGCACTGTACTGCATATATGTATGTACGTATGTATGTGTGTATATATAAATAAGTATTATACACAGATCAGCCACAAATTTAAAACCACCTGCCTAATATTATGTTTGGTCCCCCTCGTGCTGTAAAAACGGCACCAACCCCCATCTCAGAATAGCATTCTGTGGTGATATTCTTCTCACCAAAATTGTACAGAGCAGTTATGAGTTACCGTAGACTTATATCAGTTTGAACAAGATCTTGAGATGTTGCTTCAATATATCCACATCATTTTCCTTCCTCATGATGTCATCTATTTTGTGAAGTGTACCAGTCCGTCCAGCAGTAAAACACCCCCAAAACATGATGCTGCCACCCTCATGCTTCAAGGTTGGGATGGTGACAAAGATGTCTTGCAAGCCTCACCCTTTTTCCTCCAAACATACAATGGTCATTATGGCCAAACAGTAAAATTTTAGTTTCATCAGACCAGAGAAAATTTTTTCCTCAAATTTTGGAAGTCTTTGCATCGGAAGCCCATCTATGATGCTTTAAAGTAAGATCTTTGTCTCCATGTGCACTTGCAAACTGTATTCTGGCTTTTTTGTGGCAGTTTTGGAGTAGTGGCTTCTTTGCTGAGCAACCTTTCAGGTTATGTCATTATAAGACTTGTTTTACTGTGGATATAGATACTTGTCTACCTGTTTCCTCCAGCATCTTCACAAGGTTCTTTGCTGTTGTTCTGGGATTGATTTGCACTTTTCAAACCAAAATATGTTCATCTCTAGGAGACGGAATGTGTCTCCTTTCTGATCGGTATGATGGCTGTGTGGTCCCATGGTGTTTATGCTTGTGTACTATTGTTTGTAAAGATGAACGTGGTACCTTTTTGACTCCCAAGGATGAACCAGACTTGTGGAGGTCCACAATTTTTATTCTGAGATTTTGGCTGATTTCTTTTGATTTTCCCATGATGTTAAGCAAAGAGTCATTGAGTTTGAAAGTAGGCCTTAAAATACATTTACAGGTACACCTCCTATCAGAGGCTGATTGTCTAAAGGCTTGACATAATTTTCTGGATTTTTCCAAGCTGCTTAAAGGCACAGTTAACTTGGTGTATTTAAATGTCTGACCCACTGAAACTGTGATATAGTAAATTAAAGTCCGTAAACAATTGTTGGAAAAATTACTCATGTCATGTACAAAGTAGATGTCATAAATGACCTGCCAAAACTATAGTTTACTAATTATAAATCTGTGGAGGGGTTAAAAAAAATTAGTTTTAAATACTCAATGTAAGTGTTTGTTTGTTCTGACTTCGTGTGTGTGTGTACGTGTACACACACACATACATGTATACATGCAAGCCGTAAAGACGCTGACTACCACCTCAGTCGTGAGTTCAAATCCAGGGCGTGCTGAGTGACCTCAGCCAGATCTCCTTGGCAACCAAATTGGCCCTGTTGCTAGGGAGGGTAGAGTGGAGACTTTACATGCAAGTGATGGGCCAGGTGTGTGAGACATACATGCAAGCTGCCATATCTCTTCACATTGCACAAAAATGCTCAATAATTGTCATCTGAACCAGTGTCAAAAACGAAACCGTGCGATAGAGCCTGAACGGTAGCCAAAGAAAATAACTGTTTTGAGATTTTAAACTTCAGCTAATTAGCATTCAGCTTCTTTTATGTTAAGTGTCTAATAATGCATTGGCAATGTATACTTAAGTTTATCTTGTCAATAAAGCTTGATTGAATCTGCCCATTTGATCATATTATTAAAAAAGTTCACTGGTCCAAAGTCCAACTTTTATATACAGGATATCCACTGATTTTATGGCAAGTAAACAAATGTTTTTTTTCTGAGATATATATATATATATATATATATATAAAACTGTAAAAATAACTCTATCCAAAGAAAACTGAACATTTTAAAATGTATTGTTACAACCCGTCTAGGCTCAGTTCGCAAGTGCTGTGAGACGGAAGTTGAAATATAAAAAAAAAAGATATTAAGGAAAATGTGGGGTTAATATTCAGAAGTCAAATAAAAGCCAAAATAATACACAAAAACCCAAGTTCCCCTTCTTCTTAATAACCTGATCAAACAATAAGTAAAGACAATTAAACTACCCTAACCAAATAAACACAGGTCAAATATATGCAAATAACTAAAATAGCGTCAGACTCCCTACTTGCCACTTTGCAAATTAAGTTCTATTTACAAACACAGACAGAATACTCCAAACTATTACACATACAAAATACCACAAGATCAAAATACCACAAGATCATAACACCCCCACCCATAAGACTAAACATGTTTACAAATAACAGCTAGACTGTGAATCAGAGTTTCCGCTAGAAAAAAATGGTGCCGGTCAACGTGACCGGCAGAGGTTTCGTTTTACGGACATTTTGATGATATGCCGGTCAAATATCGCCTCTTAATTAGTCAAGTTGAGGAAAACAGGAGGCAGGCTATGTAACTTCAAAAAATGACATAATCAGGCCGTATAGAATGCAACATGTTTATTAGCCTAACTTTCAAATAGACAGAAAAAAAACATGAACGTCCGATTGGCGTTTCACATTCATTGTTTAACAAACCAATCCCCCTTCCCCACATAAAATATCTGAATAGTAGCCTATTGTTTTTACTCAAGCGAACTTAATTATACACTCTCAGTATGTCTCATTTAGCTGGTAACATTTAAATTGGCCACCGTGAAATGACTCCTTGTCAAATGAACTGGAACAAACAAATGACTAGGCCTATAACATTGTCTCGCGTCATTTTAGGCTACTTTTTACGCTGTTTTGCAGTGCTGAATTGTGCAGCTGCCGACTTAAAATCAAAACTTCCCAGTGTCTCTCCACAACTTGCAATGCGCATAAGCCGCGTAACCTTGTTCTCCGCAAGGCGACTTCGCCGCTTCGTCTTGATCCGATTCTGCAGCGAGAACCCCCTCTCTGCAGGAACACTCGAGACCGGGATTACACAGGCTATCTTGGCGAGCTTGGTCCACTCTGGATACATTTTAGGCTTATTCTCAAATTCAGATTGTGTTAGGGGGGCGGGATTATTAGGCAATTTTAATCTGACAATTTGACCGGAGAGATTTAATTTTGTCGGACATTTCATTTTTTTCCCGGCCAATGTCCGGTAATTACCGGACAACGGAAACCCTGCTGTGAATCTGTAATGACATTATCTGTTCCCCTCTTGTACATCATTTGTAAATTAAAGTCTTGACAGATGAGTCTGTGATTTTTCTTACAAATGCATTGTAAAAAAACAAGAGGATTATGGTCCGTGTTTACTGAAATGGGTTGTAAACTAGAGCCAATGTACACCTCAAAATGTTGTACAGCTAATAGCAGAGCTAGTACTTCTTTTTCAATGGAACTATAGTTAATTTGGTGACAGTTGAACTCCTTTGAGTAGAAACACATGGGATGATCGATGCCTGTTGTGTCTTCCTGCAACAACAGCACCAGCTCCAGTACTGCTTCCTGATTGGTCCAGCTGGGTTTTTGAGCCTTTAAAAGCATTGCCACCACCACCTGGGTTGACCTTTTGATCTGATAAGTGTTTCTGTGTTTGATCTTTTGGTCTGATCTTGTTGCAATTTTATTTATTTAATTTGTATTTTTTTGGATACTCAATTAACTTTGTTAATTTAAGAACGGTTTGTAAATATTTGTGGGTGTAAATACTTATATAACTTTATTTGAGAAGTGGGAAGTAGGGAGTCTGACGCCATTTTTGTTTATTGCATATATTTGACCTGTGTTTATTTGGTTAGGAAGTTAGGGTAGTTTAATTGTCTTTTCTTTTACTTATTGTCTGATTAGGTTAGTAAGAAGAGGAACTTGGGTTTTTGTTTATTATTTTGGACTTGTCTGCTTCTGAAGCTAACCCCACTTTTCACATTTTTTATCTTTTTATATATATATATATATATATATATATATATATATATATATATATATATATATATATATTAGTTATTTAGGCCTGCAAGTTTATTGTTTACATGCACGTATTTACATTGATAAGTTGAAAAATTGCTACAATGCTACTATCCCTTTAAGAAACGGTTTGGAACCTGATTATGTACACCCTGGGGTATGCTTACTCCCTGGTTGTGAATCACTGATTTAGAGTATCGTATAGTTACTTTAACAACTTCCTTATGTAAGCAGCAATGTAGCTTTCTAGGTTTTGGAACAGAGCCCATGTGTCAAACTATGCTTGTGTTTTATAGTTGTGGCTATGCTGGGAATGTTGTCCCCATCCAGTCGAGGAGCTCTGATGACAACTGCCTGCTTCCTCTTCATGTTCATGGGGTAGATGCACTTTCAAAATATCATGTGCTATATCAGGTTTTGAATTTTCAAAAATGTCCATATTCAAACTCCGACCATATGTCATGTCTTGCAGTTTGTTTGGAGGATACTTTGCAGGTCGCCTCTACCGCACTCTTAAAGGCCACCGATGGAAAAAAGGAGCATTCTGTGTGAGTGGAAGTGATTTTTGCATCCAAATACTTGAACTTGGAGTTTATGCTGCCCATAAGATTAAACAAATAAAATGGCATTTTAGAAATTGTTGTGTATATGTGTGTGTCCTTGTAGACCGCAACTCTGTACCCAGCTGTCGTGTTTGGGATCTGTTTTGTGTTAAACTGTTTCATCTGGGGAGAGCATTCCTCTGGTGCTGTAAGTATCTCTTCATACTGCAGTAAACACAGGAAGTAAGTAGACAAACTAATTTAGTGTATATTCACTGCCATCTCTCTCAGGTTCCTTTCACTACAATGCTGGCTCTGTTGTGTATGTGGTTTGGTATTTCTATGCCTCTTGTGTACCTGGGCTACTATTTCGGTTTCCGGAAGCAGCCATATGACAATCCGGTTCGCACCAATCAAATCCCCCGACAGGTTCCTGAGCAGCGCTGGTACATGAGAAAGTTTGTTGGGTATGTGGCACTTTCTGTACTCTATTCTATTTATGATCAGCAGTTTCACTGGTGTCTGATGTCATGTGATAGTCAGTGCATGCTAAGTGAGTTGCTGTTACTTTCTATTTTCAGAATCCTGATGGCGGGAATTCTGCCATTTGGCGCCATGTTTATAGAGCTTTTCTTCATCTTTAGTGTGAGTCTAACCTGCCTCTGTTTTATTTCCAAACCAAAACTTCATTCCTTTTTAAGTAATACAGGCGCAAAGTTGATTGTAATCTTGGACAAACACGGTACATATTTCCCACTGTGTAAAAGCTTGATGATGCTCTTCAGTTCCTCTCACATGATTCATGTCAATGTTTGCCAGGGCATTGAACTCTATGGAGCGACTTGTCAAGTTACTGCTTTATCCCTGGTATTACGTTGTATGCACGACAAGCTAAAATTTCAAACAATTTCAAATATTACCCCTCTGGATGTTGGTTTGCCAGTGACCTTTTGAAGTGCAGCCAATGATTACGAACTATACACATGATATATAATTACATGTGCGGTGTTGACGTGAAAATCTGATTCTGTGCGTATCTTAATACATCGAGTTGTATGCGACTCATGTGAAGGACTTGTATATGTATAATGATGTTTTGTTTGTTGACGTTATGCTGTGAATTGATGTATTGAAGTTCATTTTGGCATGTCATGCACCCTTATAGGCTATCTGGGAAAACCAGTTTTATTACCTGTTTGGCTTCCTCTTCCTTGTCTTCATCATTCTTGTCGTTTCCTGCTCTCAAATCAGTATTGTCATGGCCTACTTCCAGCTATGTGCAGAGGTGGGTGTAGAAACTGAGACATTTAATTCAAACTGCAATAAATATTTGCCTATTGTATGCACAAATGTATTTTAAAGGGATAGTTCATCCAAAATCATGATCATCATTTGAATTGTTTTGAACCTGTATTGCTTGCTTCCATGCAACACAAAAGATGATGTTGGGCCTTAGTCATCATTCACTTTCATTGTATGGAAGAAAGATGCAATGGAAGTAAATGTTGACTGAGGCTGCTAGCTTTACATCTGCCGTCTCCTTTTGTGTCCCAGGGAAGACAGTCATTTTAATTAGAAAGTGAACTATACCTTTTAAGCACAAAACATAGATGTAGGTAAAATTGGTGGATAATTCTTGTTACCACAAGCCCAGAGAACTGCTCTAAATAACACCATATTGTGCAGACAAAATGCTTCTCTACATAGTTCTTATTTTGTTGTACCCATTGACCCAGCCAAGAGTTCTATAACCTTGGACACACTGTCCAAACAAATATTCACTCATCCTTATGGGAAGATAAAAAAGGAAACTATTAGGAGTTGGGATAACAACAAAAGCAAAGGTCAATCTATTTGAATGATGTGAACGCTGAGCATGCTGAATTATCTCTAAAATGATGATATTGCTCTCCAGTTTTCTGCACCAGTTCACTAATTGTCGCTATAGATTGAATAAACACAAGTGTCAATCATTCCCCTGCAGGACTATCGATGGTGGTGGAGGACGTTTCTCGTGTCCGGAGGCTCTGCGTTTTATGTACTAGTCTATGCTGTTTTCTATTTTGTCAACAAGGTAATCTTTATTTCAGATCTTTGTTTTATTCATTGTAGTGTCTTTATGTTCTAAATTATATTATTTTGGCCTTAAACTTGTAGAATAAATTGGGCAATCCTTCTGTCCACACATTAGGAAAGTAGAGCACACTTCAATTGGTAGGTTTTTAGGTTTTATACTGGTAGGTACCAGTATTTAAAGTGTAAATTCTGTGGTTCTGTGGACCTTCAATATTACTTTGTTTGAGCAGCCTGACATCGCAACATTAAGCACTTTTCCACTATCAAGCCCAGCAATGGTGAGTAACGCATCCAGTAGCAACATGATTCAGTACGGTACGATTACAAACCTTTCCGGGCCCAGATTTCTTAGCACAGATATCTAACCTTTACTCAGGAGAACTGTTTTGGAACGTCTTTAGTGACATGGTGACTTTCGATTGGTCATGTGCTTAGTCAGTCCATTCTAATCCAGATTTTGCTTCACCACGGTGGAAAAAGAAACCATAACCCTGTCAATGAGCCTGGAACGATATGGAACGACACGGTTCAGCCACACAAACTGTTCGGCCCAATGGTGGAAAAGTGGCTGTTGATGCATCCATTGGCAGGACTACATTTTTTCTGACCAATGGAAGATGGGTGGATTGTTTGGGAAAACATAATTTCATTATTTTTGCAATTCCATTTTAAGCTGCAGAGATTACACACTTCAGCTTTTAAAGTTTGCTGAAAATCTGCCCCCTCTGCCGAAACACTCATCACATTCATGTATCTTTTGCTGTTCCTATTAAAATGTGCAGCTACAATGTGCAAAAGCCTACATATTGTAACACATCCAGTACAGGTACAATTGTCTGGATTAAGATAGTTTGCTGAGAAATGTTAAGCATCCAATATTATGAGGTGATTCACACCTATTTTACTCTAAAATCAAAGGAAACAAATACGATTTTTGCCTGTCCAAATGCACACTATCCTCAATGTTTTGTTTACTTAAATTTGTTTTATCTTGTTCTTTTTTCAGCTGGATATTGTGGAGTTTATCCCTTCTCTGCTGTATTTTGGCTACACAGCCCTCATGGTTTTGTCTTTCTGGCTGCTAACGGGGACGATTGGTTTCTATGCCGCATACGTGTTCATACGGAGAATTTACGCCGCTGTCAAAATTGACTGAGAGGTTCTTCCTTTTTGGTTTTGGTTTCTTTTTTTTTTCTGATTTGTGAAGCAAGCACTGATGTGTGAAATGCTGGCGAATGAGGTGCAGCAGCACCCCGTAAGGATTGGAGAACAGAGAAGAGATTTCTGATTTCTACACTAGTCGAAACCTTCTCTGTCTCTCAGAAATGTAAAGAAACATCATGAACTGTTCAATTTTTAATGTCTGTATCTTTTTGCACACACACAACATGGGCCAAAGTGTGTCAAATGACTTATTTTCCTTTTTGAGTGGGGATGTTGGATTTTTGGGGCTGGGTCTCGTACTTTTGAAAACATTGAGGGTTAGTTGCATATACGTTAATATTATTTTACAAATTAACATTGTGTTTTCTTTTAATATAACATTTAATTTGATCCTGTTTCCATGTCTTTGAACTTAGGGGGGTGTGTGTGTGTGTGTGTGTGTGTGCGTGCGTGCGTGCATCTGAGGTAAGGTCACTCTGTGATCATTACAATATATGTTGGCATGGACTGAAAATATGGGATGTAAAGACATGGCAAGGGCATTAAAAAAAAAAAAAAAAGTACATTTCCTTGTTCCTGCCTGCTCAGTTCAAGCCTATAAGACTTTATTTTCCTGTTCATTTAGAAATAACAATTTCATGGTCACAAATAGATTTTAACAGACCAAGTACAATTCAAATTCAGATCTTAAATAATGTTCAAAATTACTATTCAAACACTTTTTTTTTTTTTTTTAGGCATTTTCCTCACATCATGTATATCACATAGACATTTATTATTGGAAATATCTGTTTATCTCCCTTCATGCTATTGATAGTGGCACTGCACCTACAGACTGTTTCTGTATCCTCAAAAAACAATGTGGATACACACCAAAATGTCAAGTTCATCAAAACATTAGTGCATTGTGCAGCTGGTTGCATTATTTCTTTTGGGTGGTGGGTTAGGGTCGGTTGCATCAAATCACGTTTTAGATTTGAGTTGATGTGTTGTTATTATTTGTTTATAGGTTGTTTAATAAACATCCACATATGACAAATTCAAAGTTAACCATCAATGGTGAAGGATTTGACTCCAAGAGGAAGCATTTTATGGATATCTTGCTGTTTTTTGTGTTTAATCAGCATTGAAGTTTTTGATTAAAAATCAGTAACACTTTTATTTCTCATCAACATTGTATTGTCTTCTAAAGTGAGGTACACTGAATAACAATGCTACACATCTCATATGATTGGAGACGTAATGTATTTATAATGTCATGGGTGGAGCCAGGAATGTCGAGTGCACTATTGGTCACGTTATTTTCTATTCCTCATATACAAACATAAAACGTATTCGGACCTCATCCAAATTCTGGTACTTGGGACACTTTTGCCCTATAGTGAGTCCGCTCTAGAGTTTAAAGGTTTAAATCACTTTTACTAAATGACAATAGAATCTGTTTTTGCAATCACTGTATATACACAGTGACTAAACCAGTCTGTAATCTTCTTTATCTATCCTCTTCAAACATCTCTATCATAGGCCTTGGCCAGCAGTATCCAACAAACATCCATGTATGTTTCTGACTTTATGAAGAAAAAAAATGCAAGGACTACAGAATATATTTTCTACAGATGTTCTTTATTTTGCCTGTTGTGTGGGGGGTTGGCGGGACTCTGTATGTTTATGGTGTAAATACAGTGCTTTATATTGTTGCATTTTAGGTTTTTGTGAAGCTCTATGTCACAGTTACGTCTTTGTTTTTAGGCAAAGCATGTCTTATTTCTTTACAAATCTTTCATTTCCTCTCTCCTTTAAAACTGTCCATTTATAATGTTTAAAATAATAAAAGTGCCAATATGTTGAAATTTCCTGCAGAGGTTTTGTTGCACATATTCTGAACTTTGGAGCGGATTTGTTCACTTGGTGTATTACGTACAACATTCTTCTCCATTTTGGCAGATCTACAAGTGTTTTTCTAGAGGAGAAGGAAGTTGGAGCATTAGCTGTTCTTGAGATACAAGTCAAAACTGTAAAACCACAACTTCCTCCAGATTTAAGTCCTTATTTACATGTGAAATTATGGAGCATTATGTATTGCTGGTTTGGTATCTGGGAATTTGGGGCTTCAAATAACTCTTAGAGATGTGAAAGTATAGGTTTGAGATATGGCGGTATAATTAAGACCGTCTGGCTGTGTTTTTTTATTACTTGGATTTGTGTGCTGTGGTGTGGTTTCCGGTTTTGACTGTATGCTATTTGAATGGCAGTTTTCACCCATAACCAGTCTTTTTTTCTCGTACCCTCATCCACCAATACAGGCATCGGCCTCAGACAGAAAATCAATTCCACAAAAAAAACAAAACGGACAAAAGAAATATGAAACCGTGGGTTTGTATTTTAATCATTTTAACAACACATTACAAGTCAAATGGTACAATACTGTACAATAAGTAAATAGGTTTGTTGTAATGTCATCTCTTTGGATCAACCAATATACATATCTGTCAACTGTACAATGCAGCAATTGACTGCAGGTGAGCTGTGTAACAAAGCACACTGTTTTTTTCTACTATGCTTTTATTTTGTACAATTTGTCCTGTGAATGATCAACTATGTTATATAAAATAGTGTAAGGATGGGTATTCCATTTTTCGTTTTCACCTTTTTATTCCAGAATTTGTGGTAATAAGCAAGTACTAAAAATAAAATGACTATGTTTGCTAAACAAGTTACATAAAAAGCTTGGAATGCAAGACTTACATTAAGCTACAATATATAAAACTAAAGTGGATTTTGTCCTCTGCGGACAGTACCCATTTTCTCACTATAAGCTGAAAAAAGCATTTTATTTAATAGGTTTTTTTTAAAAAATTTTTTTTTTTTTTTTTTTTTTTTTTTTTTCTACCTTAGGTTGGTTACCATTTATAATTTCCCTTAATATTTTTTTAGTAGAAACCAACTAGTATTTGGGCATTAAAGGACAAGTGCATCCCTATAGCTGGGACAGAAGAGGAAAAGATCATTTTAACTTGGTTAATTTGTCCTCACCATGTGAAGTCTTACTTTTATAAGTTAAAAATACCCCCAATGACTTGCTAGAAGACAAAAAACCTGCACTACCGATAGCTACCTGTGAAAAAGTAAACCAGATTCAGAGCTCCACCGCTGACAGTTCTGTAAAACTTCATTTAAACCAAAAGTGCTTGTTTTGGGGCAGGGAGCTGAGGGAAGTTTCCAGTAAACCAATAGAAACTGCTAACTTATTATTATAGTGTTGATTGGAAACAACTCCGTTAAAGCTGGAACTGGAAAAAGATGTCCCTGTTTTTCTTTTGTTTGTGGCAATGATGGTGGTTTTCTGTCAAGATTCAGATTCAGGAGAACTGAGAGAACTATTCTCAGCCACTTACATGTGAGCATATGTTACTCTACACGCTCTATTTTAGGATGAAATGACTTCCTGAAATGTGTGACAAGACAATGGGGAAAGGGCCAATGCAGTTCATATTAGTGAGAAGCTATCAACAAATACTGTTACTTTGGAAAAGAGGAAAAACAACAATTACAAAAAGATGAAGAAACTCTACACAACAAGCTAATGGCACATACAAGATCAAATACAACAAAATAAAAACATACAAGACCGAAAAATACTCTTTTTAAAAGTGCTAGAATTCAGATCAGCTCACAGAAAACCTGGAGAGGACAAACAAAAAAATTGCCAAAAGCCGTCTATTTATTCTGTTAAACATACTTAATCTTAATTTTTATATATATATATATATATATATATATATATATATATATATAAAAATTAAGATTTTCTAAGAAAAATAAATGCATTGATTGCTTTTAAACGAGTTCAAGCCAAATGAAGATGAAGATTTTAGTTTTATTGTTATTGTATTTCATAACTTTATCTGTGCACTTTTATCATTTCCAGTTTAAGAAGGAAAGTTTTTTTTTTACTATTATTATTATTATTATTATTAAATTATGACTGTTCTATTTAGGCATTTGAAATAAATGTGAGATACCAAAATGTTTCAAATAATTCATGTATCAAAATAATTGTATGCCAGCCGAATATTAAAGCAGGAGGAGAACTCAATTAAAATATCTTTTTGGCTTCTTGTCTTATATCTCAAACTATTATTTCAAGAACTCATTCTTACAGTATAAGCAACATCAATTATTCTTTAGTTAGCGATTGTGCAAATAGAAGTTTTTTCTCCCCAGGTTTTTGGTATGAAAAAACAAAAAAAACAAATAAATGAGGTGATGCGTTGTGTTGTTTTGAGGTCCTGTTTCAACAAACAGAAAATAATATAATGACAAAACGACTAGGCAATTTCCCAATCAAGTGTCCCATGCTTTGAATGTCAAAGACCGGGCTGG
This sequence comes from Moxostoma hubbsi, assembly GCA_032164185.1. Lineage (NCBI taxonomy): Eukaryota > Metazoa > Chordata > Actinopteri > Cypriniformes > Catostomidae > Moxostoma > Moxostoma hubbsi. The sequence goes on along the minus strand of JAVLUX010000020.1, from coordinate 16,171,419 downwards.
TGACTTCTTTGTTCTAGAAACTATATTCATAAAATGACCGTTTTGAATCAAAGCAGCTGAAGAACAGAGAGAAAACGGACAAACGGTTCACGTGTACTACTGTGCATGTTTTCTGCTAAAAGATCATTTGCTGATTGAAATGTTTCCATCCATAGCAACCATAACACAAAAGCAGCATAATATTATTTTGTCTTTCCTTAGTTTTGTGTTGTGGCCTCATGTTTGTTTACAAAGGTTTTACCTTTCTATTGTCTTACCATCTTGTAAGATATTCACTATAAAAACAGACCTGTCACTCAATGGATTCACTTAAAGGTGCACTTAGTAATGAATTTACATTTGAAAAAAATGACTCCAGTCATATCATTAGCCAAATAAATGTGGTCATCTAATGGGGGCCCACATGTTGAGATCACATATCCAGCAGAATACTACTCGCTTTATCTTAGTAACCCCCTGTTATGGGACATTGTTCCTCACAGAATCAATAATGGCTGACATTTCTATAATGGCATCAGTCATTAAAAACTGCTGTTTTTGTGTAATGCTACATCCAGGCTGCTAGGTGTCACTGTAAGTTCAAGACAACTGCCATATCAGCTAGCGCAACATAAACAAAAAATACTGAATGCACCTTTAAAGCGATGAGGTGGAGAGAGAGGAGAAATGCATTTGTTTGTATCAAGCACTGCTTTCACTGCTTTAAAATGTTCCAGTTATCAGTTATGTCCTCACAATTCATCCTCACATGGCCATTTGTATTGAATGAATATTTGGTAAGAACTTGTGCAGTCCATTTGCTGGAAAATGGCAACTTATAGGAAATTCTATTAAAGAAAACTTACATCTGTTGTGATTTTTTTTCCTAAATATTAACAGTTAGTTTACCCAAAAATAAAAAGTCTGTCATTTTCTCACCATCATGTTGTTCCAAACCCATATGACACAAAAGGTGACTGACACTCTCAATCACATCCACTTTCACTGTATGAAAAAAAAGAGAGACGCAATGAAAGTGAATGGTGACTGCCTAAAATCTCCTTTTGTATTTAACAGAAGAAAGCCATGTGGGTTTGGAACAACACTAGTGTGAGGGTGAACTATCTTTTTAATAACAACCCCACATCTGAATGTACAATTGTGGTGTCAGCCATTTCAGTACACTGACCAAGAGGAACATGTCTTTGAGAGACTAAGAAACTGTACCACCAAACACAGCAATAGACGGCATCAGTCAGGTCTGATCGAATACTTTAAATAAAGAACACAAATTGAAACCTGCATCACATTATGGGCCTCTAGTACATGCTCTAAGGATTAAAGACGAGTTCTACTGGATTATGCCACTATTAGAATATTATATGTAGGAAAAATACCATTGTATTAATTTCCTTTGATGCACATGGAAAAGTGAAAAAGCCAGGAACAGGGAAAGCTAAAGGGAAAAGCTATATTTTTTATCAATATGATGCAAGATACATTATTTTGTAAACCTGCTAGACATTTATTTTTAAATCCATCAGTAATTTTTAATACAATTACCTAAATTACGAAATTTACTGAAAAACAAAAGCGACTCTAATACATATTTTTTGATGTGGTACTTCGTACACTGCAAAAAACAAAACATATATATATATATATATATATATATATATATGTTTTTGTTTTGTCTTTTTTTTCCCATTCACATATATCAGGGTTATCATTACAATGTATCTCTTTCTCTCCCTAAAATAAACACCTGCATAAAAGACATTTAATATATATATTTTTTTCTTTTTAAAATATATGTCATGATCTGGTGGGCAGGATCTGGAAGTGAGATATTGTCATCATGGAGACTTAAAGGGACAGTTCAAATTTTGTCATCGTTTAGTCACCATAATGTCATTTCAACCTGGTATTATTTTTCTTTTTTGAAATGCACAAGAAGAACACCTAAGTGTCTAAGTTTATGTTGTCCATACAATGAAAGTGGATGGGGATTTTTACTGCCAACCTCTAAAAAAGCATGTTAAAGGGATAGTTCACCAAAAAATGTAAACTCTCTTATAATTTACTCACCCTCGTCATGCTATCCCGGATGTGTATGACTTTATTTCTTCTGCAGAACACAAACAAAGCTCTGTATTTCAGCTCTGTAGGTCCATACAAAAAGTATGAAAAATCACATAAAGGGTCACATACAAGTAATCCATATGACTCCAGTGGTTAAATCCTGTCTTCTGAAGCGATAGGATGCGTGAGAATATAAAGTGTGTGAGAATCTCCATTTTCATTTCACTTTTACAGTAAAAAAAAGACTTAAATGTTGATCTGTTTCTTATCCACACTCATCATATCGCTTCAGAAGACATGGATTAAACCACTACAGTCTCATGGATTACTTTAATATGGCCCTTTATGCGATTTTTGGAGCTTTAAAGTTCTGTCCATCACTTGCATTTTAAGGGCCTGCAGAGATATCATTTTAAAAATGTTTGTTTTTGTTCTGCAGAAGAAAGAATAGTTCACCCATTTTTGGGTGAACTATCCCTTTAAAAGTATTATAAAAGTAGTCCATAGGACTTGAGTGCTATATTACGAGTCTTCTGAAACCATACAATAGCTTTGTGTGAGGAACAGAGTGAAATTTAAGTCGATATTCACTGTAAATCTACCAAACATAAATTGTAGGCATGCTATAAAACACGTCACATCAGGTTTGGTCACCTGACATGACTGCATATGAGATTTGTGAGCACTGATGGACATGTTTGTCATACAAACCCATCTATGGCTAAAGGAAACTTTGAAGTCATATGGTCTACCTTTATGGTGGTATTTTTGTCCTTTTTGGAACTTGGCAGTAAAATCACCCACCACCTTTGTCGCATGGAAAACACAAGCTAGCACATTCTGCCAAACATCTAGTATGATGTTTGGAACAAAATCAGGGTAAATAAATGATTTTCAATTTGGGTGAACTGTTCCTTTAAATTTAGTGCTGGAAGGAGGGAAACCACCTTGAAAGACTCAGATTAGTGTGGAGTATTCAAAGGTACTTGAAGGTTATTTGAACTTTGTGTGTGTGTGTCTAATGGCAGTCTTTTTCCAGAAAGTGTGAAGGTAGAGTGGGGAAAGGGAGGGGATTTCAGTGGGTCACCATGGTAACCCAAAGAGGTCAAGTGCCTTCAGCTGTAAACAAAGTGCTTCTTTTGAGAAAAATTGTAAACCTGTAAGATTTAAACGTATATATATATTTTTTGCTTTAGTTCTGTCAGTGGTCACATTGTACCAAATGATCAAACTGTGCAGTTTTTGCCCTCATCGCCTCTCTATTTTCAGTCCCTCTGTTTTGCTTGTGTATAAGCTTAGTTCTTTCAGATGAGTGAATTTGTACTAATACAAATAAAAAATATATAAGAACTGGAACAACACTTATTTTGTAAGATAAAATTTTCATCTAATGAGGTACGCTGTATAATATGTTTGAAATGGCTTTTGAGGTTGTTGAAATATTCAGTAAATAATAGATTTTGTGCCATTTTAAACCAATTGTACTCCTTTTTTCCTTCACTAATTCTTTCCCTCCTGGCCATGAAGACGGTTTTATTTTAAGGGCAAAAACTAATACCTGACTTTTCACTAAGTAGAATAGAGTTAATATAACAAGTCAGGTCTCATATTTGGAAATGAAAAAAAATATTCTTATATCACTTCAAACTAGTCTTTCAGAGTCTCAAAGACAGATTATCTTTTCTACATTAATATTATTTCTACTTGTATTATAACTTTATAAAGTATGCAGTACCATGACTTAAGGCCTACTGATGCTGCTTTCTAACTACAAAATCGTAGGAGAGGGGATGGTGGGAGAGGTTCAAAAGGGAATTAAAGATCATAGCTAAAATTCGGACAGCCTAAATAAAACCTTCATGATATTTCCTATGCGTGTTTTCCTCCAGGCTTATTAAAAAACTCTTGTGTGCTTTTGTTAAGGCTTCTATGTGTTCAAGTGTTCTATCTCCCTACCCCTAGGGGGAGCTCTAAAGCTCCTCTGCCCTGAGCCTTTGTGGAGGCCGGGTTGGGGTGGGGACCTCATTGAAAGGCCTGGTGAAATCGAGGCAGAGTGGTCGTACTGAGGCTAGAGCTGAACACTGGTGGGAGTGGGTGCAGTGGTCCGAGACCGTGGCCCCCATCAGAACCTGGCTGTTCCTGAGGTTGAGGTTGCAAAGAGGTAAGAGGCACTGCAGCTGTGGCTGTGTGTGGTTCGGCAGCATGCAAGGATGCTGACGATGTTGAGGAAGAAGAAGAGACCACTGAGGAGGTGGAGTATCCCATTACCAGTCCTCCTGAACTCATGGGGGTGCTGTAGGGTGGCAGATTGAGTGGAAGAAAGCCTAGCAGATGAGAGAAGTCCATGTTAGCAGCACACAATGACTCCGCAATGACAGCAGGGCTCTTGGACATGAGGAGGTCCCCGCAAAGGTCATCTGACAATCCCGGTGGAGGTTCCAAACCCTCCTTATTGGGCGAAGCTGCCGAGTGGGGGTCGACCGAGTGTGGCGGGGGAACTGGGAGCCCGCTCTGTAAATCCATCAGGAAACTCTCCATCTCCACTTTCAGGGGCTTCTCCAGCAGGTATGAGGTAGGTCCGAGCTGGTACTTGGGCGGTAGTTGCAGGTGCTGCTGTTGCTGGTTCTGCAAGGAAGGCTGCTGGTGAGGGGGCGGAGGTGGGGAATGGTGGTGATGGTGTGGGTGGTGATGGTGATGATGATGTGGGTGATGGTGGTGCAGCGATGAAGGAGGTTCCATATGACAGCCCATCCCCATGGCAGAGGACAAAGTTCCAGAAACTAGCGAGTGATGGTGGCTCACAACTGGATTAGCCATGGCCTGGAGATGATGAGGGTTGTACATTCCCATGGGGAAAGGGGTGGCACTGGGGAAAGACTTTGCCATCATAGAGTCCTTGTTAGGTCCCATGCTACACATCATAGGGCTTATTTCTTCTTTCACAGCACAAGTTGGAGAACCAGTCCCAAGTAAGCCCAACATATCCGGTGGTTCCGTCTTGATTTTCAGCAGTTCCTGCGAGTGGCTCTTCTTGACGTGCCGTGTGAGATGGTCCTTTCGCCCAAAACGCTGAGCACAATACTGGCACAGGAAATCTTTGCGGCCTGTGTGAACCACCATGTGTCGGCGAACATCCTTTCGAGTGTAGAAGCGTCGATCACAGTGGTCACAGGGGTGTTTCTTTTCCTTGGCACCACCAGACGACTTGCCTGAGTGGCTCTTGAGGTGCTCCAGGAGTGCAGGCGTGCTCTCGTAGCTTTGCAAACACACTTTACAGGTCAAATCACCAGCTGTGGCCGAGTGCATGGCCATGTGGCGCTTGTAGCCCAACTTTGTGTTATAGTGTTTGCCACACTCCTCGCACTTAAAGGCCTCTTTGTTGGGGTCGTGAGTCTGCAGGTGGTTTTTCAGGTGATCTTTGCGGTGAAACATCTTCTCACAAAATGAGCACTGGTGAGTCTTCTGTGGGGAGTGTGTGGCCATATGCCTACAAAGGAAACAAAAATAGTCTTTAATCAAAGACTGCTGCAAATTATTGCATTTCTATTAAACTACTGCATTCAGTGTGTTCAAGTGAGCAGTGTAGCCAGAAACGAGGAGAACAGTCTGCATCAAGTCTGACATGATGTTTGCATATAATCTAATGGGAAAATTTACTAAACAAATATTTCAAATTTAAATGGAATCTGTCATGTACATACACTCAATCAACAAGGAGTGTTGTTAAAGAAATAGTTGACCCAAAAATTTTAATTCTGTCATAATAACTGAAACTCATGCTCATGTCTTATTAAACCTGTTTGATTTCCCAGTGTGATATCCTACTCCATCTATTTAATACAATGGCTTATAAAAACGTACTAAAAGTATCATTATAGTAGTCCGTGCAAGTCTTCTGGAGGCATTTTGATGGAAAACAAAATGCAAGTAATTTGTCAGTGAAAATCTTGACAGCCGTTGCGCATTCATGAGTGCATGAGAGAAGCTATCATTAACTATCCATTGTCAAAATATGAATTAAAACAACTCCTTTTGTGTTCTGCATAACAAAGGAAGTCATACAGGTTTGAAACAACAATTTTTATTTTGGGTAAACCATTCCTTTAAATCTGGGTCAAAATTATTGCACTGACATACCTAAAGAGCTTATATTTGGAACTGAAAGCCTTGGGGCAATGAGGCTGGGAACAGTGGAAAGGTTTCTCTCCTGCGTGACAGAAAGCGTGGATCCGGAGCTTATCCTGCGAACTGAAGAGGGAACCGCACACCAAACACTCGTTCCCACTGCCTCTCCCTTCCCTCTCCCTCTCTCTCTCGTTCTCGATCTCTCTTTCCGTCCTCCCTGCAGCGGGACCTCCAAACACTTTGGTGGCGGCTCTTCGTTCCTTGTCCTCCAGCGTCAGATTGGCAATGTGGTGAGGGGCATCGGCGGCGGCTGCCATGGCAGCCCTAGGGTGCCGTTGCCATTGAAACTCGGCCGTGGCTGCCCTGCCTTCCGGGCTCTGGTTCAATATTGCGGTGGCGTGTAAGGTAGCGTATACGCTTTTAAATCGTCTGCTATCTGTAAATACAGATGTGAACAACATATTGGCATGCATTACAACAAAGTTAATTGAATGTTCTTTTAGTCATAATTGTGATAGGAATGCCATTAATGTTTTTTTGTCTTACACACAGGGAGACAGCGAAATACAGTGCTTACCCTTTTGTATGTGCTCAATACTTGGCTCCCAAAAGAAATGTAAGTGCTTTGCTGTTTTTTTCCCAATTTTACCTTCACACTCTCATCCAGTCCCACCTGCCATGACTGGGGCCGATTATGTGGCAATAGTTCTCATCATCTTCAACCTTGGGTAAAAGATAAAGAAGATATATATGTAATGTTTGTCTTAAAATATTTTACATCAAGTAATGTTTTTTTCACAGTCAGAAATTGCCCCGAGCTCTAGGAAAAATTCATCTGAAAGTGACAAAAATGTCACAGATATTTCAAATGTGGTTGGAAAAAATTCCCCTTACTGAATTCTGCTGTTTTACCTGTTATAAACTATTTGTTCACATTTAATATTTTTTATTCTGTTCTATTCTATTCTAGGCATATCCAGTAATGGGTTTAGAATGAGCAGGGCTGGGCTAAAGGAAATACATGTAAAGGTGCTACATATTCAAAATAGTAACTTTTTGTAGCCCCCGTTACATTTTCAAGCACCTGTATTCAATAATGTTTTTCTGAACAGTGTGTGAGCAGTGTTGCCAGTGTTTCATGCCAAATTTAGCTAATTTGAAAACAAGCTGGCATATATCCACACCGGAATGTTGTCTTAATCAGCGCTCTGTCAGCTGTACACCAGAATCAATACAGCCACAATTTTACACAAATATTACATTTGAGTTTTTCCCACGATTGTAATTGCTGTATAAATACATTTATTTAACATATCATATGAAGTGATTCACAATTAAATTCAAAGGAGTAAAAGAAAAAATAATAAAAATATAAAAGTATCAGTTATAAAAGAAGTAGAAAATACAAAGAATAAATATGCCTAAACATAGAAGCAAGCCTAGTTCAAATCATTCATATAATGCTTTGTTGTCACAAGACCTCACTATGTTGCATGCTTCATTTCTGCATGTGACATCCAGTTATGAACTATATGAAATATATATATATATATATATATATATATATATATATATATATATAAAAAACAACCAAATTTGTTTAGAATGAGAATTTATTTAATTACAGTTCCCCGTCTGTCGCTCACTTTGACGTTGTTTCGAAGAAGCGACACTAGGGGTCTCTCTTGAGCACCGAATATGCCTCGATCTGTGAAAAAAGGCCAATGAGAAGTTGGCAGAGTGTATTTGCATACCCCGCCCCCCTGGGTGCTTTGACAGCGCAGAAAGCTAAAAAGAGTTTATTGTAAAAGATTTTTGATTTTTATCTATAAAAGTATTTTCCTCTAAAAGAGCTTTACACAGCGCCGTTGAATGTCCTTTTCAGGACGCGTCTTTATAAAGATGCCATTCTGCCCCTGTGTAGTTCCTGGATGCGTTAGAGTGCTCTCCGCTTCAGACGGCCACAGGTGTTGTCTCCTGTGTCTGGGCAGTGATCACACCGAGGCAGCGTTTGTGGATGGTTCATGCTCTCACTGCGAAGGCATGACCATGACAACGTTGCGGTCGCGGCTCGCTTTCAGTAGGAAGCACGCCACTTCAGCCGCCCCCCGCCTTGCTCCTTCTTCCCACAGGATTGAGGATGATGCGGCTGGCGCTGGAGGCGATCTGGGGACGGCAGCGGGTGCAGCTTCGCCGGGTACGCCCCCTCGGACCACCCGCTCCCCAGCATGCTCGTTGACTCCCGTCCGCACTCGAGGCAACAGCGGATCGCCTCACAGCCAGCCTGCCTATCCTCTAGAGCTCGAGGTGGATGAGCTCGCCACTGCATCGGAGAGCGCGGCATCTGACGCTGATGACTCCCCTGGGCTTCTGCCTTCGGCCAGCTGATGCGCAGATCACCAACGTGCTTTCCCGGGCTGCCTCCAGCGTGGGACTGGACTGGAACCCTCCATCCTCCCCACAGCCATCGCGGTTGGATGACTGGTTCCTGGGGTCTGCACGCCGCTCACAGCCTCTGCGTTTTTCCTGGAAGTGCACGATGAGCTGATGTCTTCGCGGAGAGCACCCCTCTCCACTCGTCACAAAGCCACTCGCTCATCCGCTCTCGCTACCCTCGACGGCGGAGTGGCCCACGGATATATGGCGATTCCCCAGGTGGATAGGGCTGTTGTGCTCCACCTAAGCCCCGAAAACCCTACCACCTGGCGGGGTCGCCCTGTGCTCCCTTCTAAGGCCTGTAGGACAGCATCGTCACTCACTGCCAAAGCCTACAGCGCCCCCGGACATGCCGCTTCCGCCCTGCACGCCATAGCCCTCCTGCAGGTCCACCAGGCCAAGGCACTTAAAGATCTTTACGGGGGTAGCCCTGATCCCGATGTGCTGCAGGAACTGCGCTCAGCGACCAACCTCGCCCTCAGAGCCACGAAGGTCACAGCGCAGTCACTCCGGCAGGCGATGGCCACGCTCGTGGTCCGGGAACGTCATCTGTGGTTGAACTTGGTCGAGATGCATGAGACCGACAAGCTTTCTCAATGCCCCTGCCTCCCAGTTCAGCCTCTTCGGCGACACCGTCGAGGACTTCGCCCAGCAGTTCTCCACTGTGAAGACACAGACGGAGGCCATCTCGCACATCCTGCCCCGCCGCAAGCCTGCCGCCATGGGCCATGCCTCATCTGCCCACCAAGGGCTTCTTCCTGCGTCTAAGAAACACCCTGCTCCACCTCAACCCGGGCCCAGCTCTCAGCCCCAGCGTCGAGCACACCGCAGGAAGCAGACGCTCCCCATCTCATTGGACCCGCAAGGCTCCCAGGTGCTCCTGAGAAGTTTGACCCAGGGCCCAAGACGTTAGCTCCGGAGGTGGTAAGCAGACCACTCCGTACCCCGGTGGAGGGCCGGGAGGAGAATCTTTTGTTGAATCTTTTATTTCATTTGCCTGTACACACATTCTCAGTAAAAGAGCTATTTTCTTTGTCTCTGGGTCACCAGGGCAGCAAATGCCGTTCTCACGGCACTCTGCCACCAGATCTCAACAGTCCCAGCATGCTGGACGCGGACCCCCCGCCTTCAGGCCCACGAACGTTCCCCGGCCGGCCAGTCCTGACGAGCCTAGAGGACGCCTCCACTGGACCTCCTCCTCAGTATTACCTGCTCCGCCCCACTACGAAGCCCTGCCGGGTACGTCAAAAATAATTGGCCCCTTGGTGCCCCTAGCAAGGAGTTTGGATGCGTGGCTTTCACTTCCCAACCCATCTCGCTGGCTGGCCCAGACCATCCGACTCGGTTATGCAATTCAGTTTGCCAGGCCTCCGCCCCCTTTTGCGGGCATCCGCTTTTCCGCAGAACATGGTGAGCATGCCAAATCCCTGCATGCGGAAATCGCTACTCTCTTACTCAAAGACGCGATAGAGCCTGTCCCTCCAACCGAGATGAAGAAGGGTTTCTACAGCCCTTACTTCATCATACCCAAGAAAGGCGGTGTCTTACGACCGATCTTGGACTTGCGAGTTTTCAAACAAGCTTTGCACAAACTCCCGTTCAAAATGCTCACACAAAAACATATCTTAACTTGCATCCGGCATCTAGATTGGTTCGCAGCGGTCTCAATTCTGCCTCAACACCGACCCTTCCTACAGTTCGCGTTCGATGGCCAGGCATATCAGTACAAAGTCCTCCCCTTTGGCATGTCTCTGTCCCCTCGCGTCTTCACGAAAGTCGCAGAAGCAGCCCTTGCCCCGCTTCGAGAAGCCGGCATTCGCATACTCAATTACCTCGATGACTGGCTCATTATGGCCCACTCCCGAGAGTTACTATGTGCTCACAGAGACCAGGTGTTCAGGTACCTCAGCCGTTTGGGGCTTCAGGTCAACAGGGAAAAGAGCAAGCTCACCCTGGTCCAGAGCATCTCTTTTCTTGGCATGGAGTTAGACTCAGTCTCAATGTCAGCACGTCTCACCAACGAGCGTGCACAGTCAGTGCTGGAATGCCTCGCCACCTTCAGGCCGGGCACAGCGGTCCCCATAAAACTGCAGCATATGGCATCCTCAGCGGCGGTCGCGGCGCTGGTGTTGATGCATATGAGGTTGCTTCAGCACTGGCTTCAGACTCGAGTCCCAAGACGAGCATGGCGCCATGGCACGCACTGTGTGATGGTCACCCCCGCCTGCCGCCAAACATTCAAACCCTGGACAGACCTCTGCTTTTTACGGGCAGGAGTACCCTTGCAGCAGGTGTCCCGACGCATCTTGGTCACGGCCGACGCCTCCAGATTGGGTTGAGGCACCGTGTGCAACGGGCACGCTGTGGCGGGCCATTGGAAAGGGGCCCGTGGCGCTGGCACATCAACTGCCTGGAGTTGCTGACAGTTTTCTTTGCCATGCGGAAGTTTCTCCCATTAGTTCGAGACAAACAGGTCCTGATCAGGTCAGACAGCACTACCACGGTTGCGTATATAAATTGCCAAGACGGCGTATGCTCCCGCCACATGTCACGACTCGCCCGTCATCTCCTCCTTTGGCGCAAACAGCGACTCAAGTTGCTGCGTGCCATTCACATCCCCGGCAAACTCAATGTGGTAGCAGACATGCTGTCATGACAATGCTTGTCCAGTGGAGAGTGGAGGCTTCACCCCCAGTCGGTCCAGCTGATTTGGGAACGGTTCGGCAAGGCCCAGGTAGACCTGTTTGCCTCCCGAGAGACCTCTCACTGTCCGCTCTGGTATGCCCGATCAGAGGCT